>SOMO01000129.1:315005-326418 GCA_028128575.1 Paedocypris carbunculus
GCGTCAGTGAAAAGCTACGGACCACCGAGCAAATCTGTTCCTTCAGTGTTAGTGTCACCTGAGTGAGTGTTGAGTCTCCACATGCTTTCCTGGCATCCTGAGGGAGGAAAAGGTCATCAGGTCAAAGGTGAAAGGTCAAATTCTAAGTGGCTTTTCCGTTTCAGCTTCTGAATATTACATAGTTAGAGACTATGACTCTAGAATTTTATTTCGAAAATAACTGGACGTCTGGATGCAATAATCCGGCCATGAAACCTCATCTCACAGCACAAATGGGAGGTTGGACGAACGTTTTCTCAAGATAAAAGGAAAGTGACTGAGTAAATTGAGTGCATTTAGTTGTTAAATATGCTCTGGGCTTATTCCAACTACAGTAGTGATGTGTATATTAAGCTTTAAGCCAGGAAGAGCAGACCAAGTACAGTGTCTTGCTCAGGGACATTTGTAGAACCTGCTGGTCCAGGACTCAAACCTGCAACGTTTTGGTCCAGCACCCTAGGACTAGGCCTCAAATGTCCAGTGATGGAATAAAAGGCAATAAGAGGCCTTTATAGATTAAGCAAGTGTTAATCCAGGTTTAAAATTGATATAAAGCGGGTGCCTGTTGTATCTTCTCTAGAAGTGTGTGGACCCTCGGACCTCCGGACTCACTCTGATCTGATTTCGCAGTTGCTCTGCCTCTTGTCGAAGCTGCTCCAGCTCACTCATCTTGAAATAACCTTTACACTCAGCTCCCGCTCACACCCAGACACCTGGAAGATTAAAATGCCATGTATGAATAATGTTAAAGGCCACAGTGTTCCAGCTCAAAGACATTGAGAACGAGTGCAGCGTTTTGGTATTGCACCGTTTCAAGGCGATTAAAAGAACAGTGTATAATACCGATTACAGTATAGTGCAGATAAGCAACAGAGTCTGGGTTTAAAATGACAGATGCTACCGGATTAAATTTTAATCCTGTAAAATCTGGATAACAATATTTTAACTAATAAGGATTTTGTGCTGAAAAACATGCTAATACATACAGTGAAATCAGGAATCTGGATTAGAAAAACAGGGGGATATATGACAAAATCTTATATAAACACATGCAAATTAGCAAGCACGTTTGCATAGTATTTTTGCATCTGGTTAATGCATTTTCATAGGTTGGTTGATGATTTGCAACCTTGGACTGTTTTTCCCGCTACTACCTACTTAATCTGCATGTTTTTCAGTTATGTCCAGGAGGAAACACAAACACATGATGATGCGGACAGGCAATCTGACGGAATCCAAAACAATCGACATAAAATGTGTCTTGTTATTTTACTATCTGCTCATTCGAATGGCTAAACTGGAGCAACAGGGTTTAAAGTGCAAGAGAGTTCGTTGTCATCTGCTTCACCATAACGCACATATTTATCCTTCCTGGCTGATATTTAAACATATTTAAACAGAGCTGGAAACAAATACATTGTGTGCTTTGTCCCTGGGCACATGCGCAACATCAATGTCAGAGAAAACAAATATGATCTATTTATTAACCTGTTGTTTTCCCTTCTTTAGTGCGGGATTACATTACAGTCAGCACTATGTAAAATAATACGACTTCATATATTAAACATGACTGTGGACCGGCGGCTGATAAGAAGCGAATTGAGAGCAGTAACCAGGCCGCACAAAAAGCTTCCTCTCTCACCATAAAACGGTGCAAAGTGTTTTCCAAACCTGTTTATTTTTAGCAGGAAATCAATCTCATTAGCAGCGCGGCCAATCTGGGGTAAAACACCGTTCCATTACCGACAAACGCCCCAGTATTCGCAACGCTAATGGATTCGAGCCCGTATAGCGATAGCGTGGCTCGTGACGTCAGGCGAGACCACGCCCCTACAGCTGAATACCGAACGTCGTTCACACACTGCAGGCGACGCAGACGCAAGCGCCGTTTCTGTCTTCGATCTGACTCGATCATCAAATACTCTTTTTTAAAATTGAGATCAGCCTATATAATCCGTCGAGACTACATCGAATTAATATCATCCAGGGATCCCACCGTGTTCATGCTTCTATAAGAATGTCCCACGCCCACTATACATGTACTGTACATATCTCGTTAAAAAACCGGTATCGGCGAGCTGACGACAAGACGGTTCAGCTTCCATATCTCATCTCATTTACACTGATTTAACACACGAATATTACATTTAAAATGCTAATCATGCCGTTCGAACTAACATTTTGCGTTTCAGATTATTAAAGACTAGTCTTTTGTCCATGCTAATTATTAAATTGGCTAATAATTCTAACTCTCTCACACACACACGTACACACACACATTTGTGCAGGCAAAGAAGAAAACAGTAACTAAAAAATAATTATATTTTTCATAATATTCAAGAAACAAAAACACCTGCATTAGATGATGTGGTTTCCCTTCTTGTTAAAAAACATTTTCACACGAATAAATATCGGCATTACTCGATGAGGTTTTAAAAGCAATTTTGAATGAATAAGTTATAAATAGTTAGCGCAAAATTCCATATGGCTTTATAATTCCAAACGTGTGTGTGTGTGTGTGTGTGTGNAGAGAGAGAGAGAGAGAGAGAGAGAGAGAGAGAGAGAGAGAGAGAGAGAGAGAGAGAGAGATCCACGCACTATAATAAATATTAAACACCCGGACACCTTCAGTACATTTCCAAATATTGATCTTCAATACTGCGACTAATCTACTTTTGTAAGAATTAATCATGTAGAACAAACAAAGCAGCGCGTTGTTCTGAATGTGTTTGAGTACCTGTTAATCTTCCTGTTTGGCTTTTGTCTCCGAGTAAAGCGAGTGGAATGCTGTAGTGGGTGGCGGAAGTATTTCACGGGGATTTTTGTTTTATGAAAAATGGTCAGGGTTGCATGCTGTCGGATCTTTCCCGTTGCTTTAGTTCCTGGTGCCCGCTAGGCCTCGGCGACAGTGGCTTTCACGTATGAAGCAGATCAGAATGATTTTAGAATGAAGTGTGGAGCCACCATTTCAACCTCGTCTCGCTGAAACGGGAAGGAGTCACAGAATTCCTGATTTCAGCAGAAGCCGTCTTGCACGAGGCCAGCAATCTTCTCGTGTGTAGTTCAGGTTGTAGTCAGGTGTGTAGTAACAGAGAGAATTAGTCCACATAAAGATGTAAATGAAAAGCAACGTCTTTATGTTAAGCTGCTTGATGCTCGTCTCCTCCCGAGTGTCTTCTTCCTCCCTCGTCTTCTTCGCGCGGACCGTCACCTCGCTGTCCAAAATCAGTTCAATTAAACACGACTCACAGATTTCTCGATTCTTAAAAGGGAATCGGATTAAACAAGTGACTAAAATCGACTTGGCTATCTCTTCGGAGTCGCGTACAACTCACCCATCAGTTCAAACGTGGCTTGGCGAATTTACCACGAAAAATGGCTCGGTTGTTCAAAAAGCCTTTAGACAAGGTCCGATAGATAAGGCTTCAATCGCATCCAGAAATCACTCGGTCTTCAGCTGAAACACGTAGCATCACATATGAGCGAGACAACCACACCCATTCCACTGCGAATGTACCACTACGTAGCAGCTCCGCCGCCAAACCGCAGATCGGGGGGCGAGCTGCACCTCACGATCAAGCGCTTAAAGCTTCGCGAGGCAGATGGAAACCATCCGATATTTCATGAAGAATGCAGATGTGATGTAGCGTTACTCAAGTCAAATGTTGCCGGGAACTGGTAGGTTTCTGTGTGAGGAAAAATGCGGTGAAATGAAACCGCGCTCCCCCTACGCGCTGTTGTGTGACATATGCACGCGCGGGGTTGCCAGATCATGTATGAGAAACGCGCGTGCTGACAAGGGTGGAAGAAGGTACTGATGGGGTTGAGGAAACATCTTCTAACGGAAATCAGAAAACAAGATACATTTGTAGGCAGAATTGGTGGGTATATATTGAATATTTTCGGAAGATGTGCTTTTATGGTGGATGCAATATAGTAAAGACAAACTGAAACGCATTCTGTAATTACACAACGTGTAATATTTAACTCTTTGTTACAAATACTGAAATTAAACACACCCACGTCTTCGAGGGCATCTTCAAATGAATGGTCACAGGAGACTACAAAAATTGAAACAATTTAAACTAAAGTTTAAAGAGTTTAAAAACAAATTAATAAATAAGCATAATGGGCTACCATGTGCAAAAGTACATTATACATTGTTTATTATTTCTATATATCTATCCATCCATCAATCCATCCATTTAATGTTTATAAAACAGATACAGCTCACGTTTTCTGAATGTAAAACTCCAGGTGTAATCAAAATTCCGCTGTAGTGGAGTAATGTACTTTCTCTCCAGAGACAGCAGTAAGCTGCCACCCACCTGAGACACACTTTTAATTACACCTCCGATAATTACAAATTGGAGGATGGGCACATAAACGTCACGCTGGTTTGAAACCTCCTTTTTCTTCGCTTGGCTGGAGCGGTGGCCTAGCCTCCATACCTGTATATAATCTAACAGTTTCACGGAAAAGAACAGGCCTTGTCATAAACACGCAAGTCACTCATCCCCTATCACTGATAGAAGTGGTACATTCCTGCTCTGCTCCCCATTAGGGGACTGTAGTAGCTATGGAAAGGTTGCCCAGCAACACCATTTCCAGAGACCCATCCAAGCAGTATGTGGTGGGATGGACACTAAATGTTCTGCATTAATCCTCCACACATGTGCCTTCATGTTACTGCATCTCAGCCAGCACATAATGTTATCCAGTGCGTGGTGTAGCTCGATCCACTGCTGTAAACAATGCAAAGACAATAATTTACAGTAATGTATCTGCATGCATCATATTGGTTCAGCACAGAGAAAAGGAAATGTGAGGTGCTGAAAGGCATGGTCACACATATAGGTCAAAGGTCAGTATTTGCCAATAACGAAAGCAAATGGACAATAAGCAAATATTTTTGTGTCAGGCTTTTCAGTCTTGATGCAAGAACAGATTGTATTATTCCACGTTTTGGCCTCTAGGGGACGGTAGAGCTCTTTCTTTTCATCTTGCTTCCATGGAAAAAAAATTTAAGGGTGAGATAGATCTTTACACTTGTTTACAGTACTATTATCTTTATTTTTAACCAATAATCTAGTCCTTGCTGTGGTAAGATTTTCTCTTGTTTGTGAATGTTTCCTCCGGGTGCTGCAGTTTCCTTTCAGTTTAACCCATGTATTTTTTTATTTTATATTTTTTCTTTATAAATAGATTGTTAAAGGTAAAATGGTTGAAGATGCCAAAGTAAAAAAAAAAAACTTAAACCTAATCTTTATGTATTGTATCTCCAGCAGATACTGAAAGAAAATCATAAACTTACTCATAATGCATATACAATTATGAGGTATGATATTTACAACAGACATTTAGCTTTTAGATACAGTCATTGACCACTCGATATATTTAGCTTCATATTAAATATATACCGGTAACAACAATGGTGGCACTGAAATAACAATACTTTTATTAAGTCATGATATTATTTTCACAAAATGGAATAAATGCATTCTCCTCATCTGCAGGGCTCTTTATTAAAGGACTACTGTAGTGACTGTGTTCTACAAAATAGAAAGATGATGAATGATTTGTTGTAATACTGGCTTGATGTCTACAATCCATGGTTTAACATGTTCAGAGTTGTTATAAAAAAGACTACATTTCATACTGAATGTATGTATGACAAAAACAATTTTAATCTACTGTACTTGCATAAGTAGCATACTGTATTGCACATTTTAACTTGTGCTTTTCTGTATTCATGGATGGCTGTTCATTTATCTATCGCAATATTGTTTCAATTTTTTTCATGACGAAAAAAAATCAAACAATAAAAGAAAGTCGGTAGTATAGTCGAGATACTACAGTACTTACCCCAGTCACTAATGGTGGGGTCACACAACTCATGCTGGCGCATGGGCGACGTCATTAACTATCGACGACAGGCGACTGCGTCAGCAGAACGCGACAGTTTACTCCAAAGCTTTAAATGTACACGATTAACATGTCAGGTATTCACCAACTTACCCAATGTTAGTCAAGTTCGATTTGACCAAACATTGTTTTATATATTATATCTCAACATGACGTTAAGTATGGACGTCAGCGTTTCTTTTCTCAAGTTTGAGCTGGCCTCCACCATCGACCAGGCGGTAAGATGTGCCGTGGAAACGGTTTTGAAGGAAACAGCCCGGGTTGTTAGCGTAAAGCTCGCCGCGGCTCGTAATGCAGCGGAGGAGTCTCACCGGGAGAACCAGAGCCTTCGCGAGCGGCTGGAGGTCTCCGAGAGCGAGCTCAAGGCTGTCCGCTACTACATGTCCGCGGCGGAGAAGAACATCAAGCAGTGTTTGCTTCTCAACAGAACCCAGCCGGAGCCCAGCACCGAGGATCAACACACCGGCACATCCTCGCGGAAGACTTTCCACAACTCGCCCGGGAGAATCCAGAACCCCAAAACGGTCCCCAGTGTCGGCCTCTGTCTCCCCACTGTACAGCCAGACTGGCCGCGGGTCTGTCTCAGCCGCAGGAAGCAGCGGGGCTCTTCTTTCACCGCGGAGCAATCCCACCTCACTGCTGTGGAGGCCAGTCCTGCTCCGACAGCAGCCTCGTTTTATGTGACGAATGAGGTTCAGACAGAAAAAGGTGCATTTTACATTTTCATTTATGATTTGAAGATTGACTGACAGACAGGTAAAACCTTTATGCATACTACAGATGATAATTGTGTACGGTCACGACAGTAAAAAAGCACAAATAGATATACAAATATAAAAGTAAAGAAGAAAAAAATTCAATGAGGACTGTACACACAAGATAGGAAATATTGCCCAATATATTATGTATACGTTTTTTGTATTTTTGTGTGGTACAACTCCCCCACACACAGACACATCTATATACTGTATTATATATACTGTAACACGTTTGATTTTCAGAAAGTGCTTTTTATTTCTATTGTGTATACTGTTTTGTATAGTTCACATTAAGGTGTACTTGTATTAATTCTGAGTTGTTGTAGAAAGCACTGCAAGCATTACATACTGAATGTGTGCATGACAAATACAATTTTAATATACCGAGATATAATGTACATGCATACATCAAGTATCATAAAGTATTGCACATTTTAACTTGTGTTGCAATCATTCAAATGAAAAATGAAGATTTTCTGGAAATGATTGGATTATGTTCTACTATTGTATTACAGAAGATTTCTCTGCAGTTTCCAGGCCTGAAATGGCATATGACGAGCAAGGAGATCTAGGCTCATCCACGAACCCAGCAGAAGACTTCTCCAGCGTGGTCAAGTACGAGTTTGAAATGAACACTCACACCAGGAGCATTAATGAGCTGGAGTTGGTAGAGGGGACGGAGGACATCAAGCCGAGAACTATTAAAATCGAAGAAGATCCTGATTCACACACACTGGAGTCTGTTCCTTCTGAGTCAGTGGTTGCTTGTTCATCTAGTTCCTTACAAAACACAACACAAATCACCCCACCCTCAGTTCCTGAAAGTGAAGGGGAAGCGTTGCTGTCGTCAGTCCCCTCTGCAGGGAGCATCGCCGCACTGAGCAGAACCGTTGAGAGCCCTGATAAAGTGCACCGTTGCAACATCTGCGGTCGAGGATTTCGACGTTTCTACTGCTTGAAAACACACCAGCGTATTCACACAGGCGAGCGACCGTATCCTTGTCGATACTGTGAAAAACGCTTCCGCCATTTAGACAGCTTGCACAAGCATCAGCGCATCCACACGGGAGAGCGACCCTATCGCTGTGCTGAGTGCGGATGCTGCTTCCGGGAACTGGGTCAACTCAAAAAGCACAGACTCAAACACTCGCCCACTTTTGTGTCCGTGCCCCATCCTGCCTTCCCGGTCGTCCCAGCCAGGCCTTCCTTTGCCTGGCCAAATGTTAACGCACAGCCTTTGGAGTAAATCTAAAAACACTTAATAAGGAGTCAAGACCTTTTCAGTTAGTGTTTTGGAAACTGATTCCAGTATGAAGTTCTTCAAGAAGTGCATTGGTCTAAATGTTCCTGTGAACAACTACAACTTGCCAGTGTGTCATTTCTCCGTGTCTATTATTGTGCATGATACCTCATCAGTAGCATAATCAGAAGAATGTATGGCTGGTTTCTGAATATTAATCCATGAAGCTGAAAAGCTAATTAAATCAGTTTCTTCTGAACGTCTTGTGGTGACTTTTTTGAGTTTCAGATGTACCTGCACAGATGCACATCTGCTGCTTTTGTCTAAATAAACCACGTTTTTTACCTAATAAGTGAAATTAAGTACGTGACGAGTTGTTCAAAATATTTTTTGCTTCCAATTTAACAATTTTGAATAAATGCGCAGCTTTTAATTGGGAAAACGACGCATTTGCTAGTTGCTAAAACACAACATACATTTTAAAAAAGAAAATATACCCTGCAACTCCTTAAAACGATTGCCAGTGAGGAGGAAAGCACAAGTATACAGCGTGATCATCTTTTAACGATGAAAACCATCGCCGCTTTGTGATTTCCTGTGTGTAAAGTCACATGGGCGCCTCCTCCTCTGTCTCGTGACTTTCCTCCATCAAATCGCTATGTGGCACAGCTAGTCATGCTGCTGTGAAAAGTACAGTTACCGGGAAAACCGATCGGCGAGCAAGAACCACGCAAACACACTTGTAAAAGTCTGTTTTAAAAAGATCGTCGCGAGTCGAGGCGCGCGCTTTACATTCCATACTGTCTCTGGGTTTGGATCACGAGACCTGAGGTAATGGACGAGAAATAACTTTTACCTGCCCGTCTGGCTGAAAACAAAACAGACGGACAACTGAACGATGCGCTGACGGAACTCCTCGGATTCAGGACATCCTGCAGCTATTTTAAAAACGAGCAGTTAGCGCGTCGTTTTCCTAAAAGCGGAAGTCGAGCGAGCCGTTTTTACTCGGCTTTTGGCAACAAGGGCAGCCAGGTAGGTTGAACATGCGCGTGCCGTGTGTGTGTATGTATGTATGTTAATTATTCAGCGATGATGCCGTTTATTATTAATGTGATCATTTTCATTGAGATATATTTACATTGAAACATAGCAGCTTTAAGAGATGATGCCCTAAGCAGGTTTCGCGGTCGTGTTTTTCTGTGTTTTTCGTGTTTATGTATAACGTCCAGCCACTGTAATGTTATAATCTAGATTACTTGTCACATTATCTAAATGATAACCATATTGATGTATCGTTTGGGCGAATTGGTAAATTATGTACTTCCGCAAACGATAATTTTAAGGTTCGTTTAAAAAAAAAAAAAAAACATAGCATTGACAATCCGAAGACCGTTTTCGAGTCCAACTTTTCAGTTTGTTCTGATGTTTAATTATTTTTAAACGTTCTTAGTTCAAGTTTATCTGTTGTGTTAGAAGCCAAAACATGTCTCAGAATCTGTTAGTTAAAGTACGTTATTATAAATTACTGTAAATTGACATGGATGCCTTTTCGAATGCTGTATTGTTGATTATTGGAGACTGAAGAATTTAATGATGGATTAAGTTATATATATAAACTAATGTACATATGTTTATAGTATTTATTTTGTATATATTTATTTTTGTTTTTATTTGTTTTATATTGTTTCTATTTTAGATTGATATCGATGTCCATATTTCTGTTTTTCAAATGTATGTATTTTATAGAAGCATCTGAAATGGATCAAAAGAAATAAGGACATAAATATCAGATCAAAAATAGATACATTTTCCAACAAATACAAAACAAAAATAATTTAAGCTAATGAGTACCGTTATACGTTCTACAGCACAATGCACAGCATGAAAATAAGATGGTTAATAAAAAATGTGATGAATTAACCCAGAATGCATCTTGCTCTGAAGGTTCAGACCATGGCCACCGAGCATTCACCACTGCTTGTTCACGGAGTGTACAGCATGCTGGGAGATTCAGAACATTCCAGACGTGGATCTGCAGCTCCGGGAGATGCCACCAAATCAAACCCCCGCAGGCTCAACACTTTCTTTGGAGTCATGGTCCCAACCATCCTTTCCATGTTCAGCATTGTTCTCTTTCTCCGGACAGGTAAAAACAGAGGAACAAGAGAGATCTGAAAGCAACAAAGCAAGAACCTTTAGCTTTCCAGCATTGTGAAGCTTAAAATATGTTCAATTACATGAATAATTGAATGTCTGTTCCTATTTAGGTTTTGTTGTGGGCCATGCTGGTCTGCTCCACGGCCTCCTAATGTTATTGGTGGCCTACATCATCATCTCATTAACAATCTTGTCCATTTGTGCCATTTCGACCAATGGTGCGGTAGAGGGGGGCGGAGCCTACTGTATCCTTGAAATTCACAGCTAAGTCTGGAACAAGTAGAACATTCATTGTTTTCAGTGTCTTATCTTTAACTCCTTGTTCAGTCATGATCAGTCGCTCTCTAGGGCCTGAGTTTGGAGGCAGTATTGGTCTGATGTTTTACCTGGCTAAAGTTTGTGCTTGTGGAGTGTATGTTCTCGGCCTTGTGGAAGCCATACTTGACGTGTTTGGCATGGAGCCAGGTATTGAGGAGCACAAATGCTGAGAGGTCTGAATGAATACAGTATCTCCATTATTCTGAAAAGTCTTGTTCCTCGCAGGTTCTTCTGTGTCACAGGGCCTGCATGTGCTGCCGCAGGGCTACTGGTACACTGTGCTGTATGCTTCTGTCGTGCTACTGCTGTGTCTGCTGGTGTGTCTGGTAGGAGCTCATATCTACGCCAAAGCCTCCTTCATCATTCTGCTGGTGGTGACGGTGTCGCTGATCTCCATCATCATCAGCCCTCTAATAAAGAATCCTCAGGGCTTCAACATCACGCACACGTTCGGCAACAACCACACCGTCACTGTCAATCCCAGCTACACTGGCTTCAACGGCACCACCTTTCACGACAACCTGGGACGTGAGTGTCATCGGTGGCTTGAGTTGAGCAGGAAATGCACACCATCAGAAGCTGACCTTCTGCTCTTTACTACAGCGCGCTACGCTCTGGACTACAGCACCGGTTCCATGATGTCTTTCGCCTCTGTGTTTGCCATTATGTTCACCAGCTGCACGGGCATCATGGCGGGGGCAAACATGTCGGGTATGTAGAAAGCGTAAAAATCCACCATTAAAGAAAATTGTGGCTCATTTGATGTATTTTAATAAGTATTTCTGGTTAACGAATGCCATTTATTTCATCTTTTTTTTGTAGGCGAGCTGAAAAACCCCAGTGAAGCAATACCTAAAGGAACCATCCTGGCTGTGTCATATACCTTTGTCGTCTACGTACTTCTCTTTTTTCTCCTGAGCTCTACCTGTGACAGGTGATCTTCATAAAGTAAAGTTATAAGTAGTGAGTGAGTGTT
>SOMO01000129.1:358843-386550 GCA_028128575.1 Paedocypris carbunculus
TTTATAACATTTATATTTGTATAATAGGCTTGTATTATATATAGGCTTTATATAATAGGCTTGATAAAATATTTGCCAAATTTTTTCCTAAATATTGGAAAAATTACCTTGTTTTCGCTCAATGCTGCATCATTGAATAGTCACACACTGTTACTATAGTAACAGTTACTATAGTGCATGTTGACGGTTTCTTTTATCACAAAAATATCTTCCCAGATGCACATGGTCAGCTTAAGGCCAAAAACCCCAGACTGACCTGTAAATGCACTGACCCTGGTTCATCTCTGAAATACACTTGCCCGCTAATCCACCGTCTCGTAAACGAAACCTCAAAGACAAAATCACCTGAAAATTATCAAATTGACCAAATTCTGATCAGAACAGGGAACACAGCACTAGATGCAAACCTGCATTTACACCGGATCCTCTGATGGTGTATTCCCAGAACAAGTGAAATGTAAATCCTTAGCATCATCCAATTAACAGATTCATCCACTTAGTTGCCTCGATGTTGCCCCTCTAACCTCAACCCACCTCAGCTCAATATGTCCCAGGGTCTTTCGTCCAGCGTTTCTGAGCTAGTGGGATGCAAATTAAAACGTGTGTGTGTGTGTGTGTGTGTGTGTGTGTGTGTGTGTGACAGGCCCAGTGGTAGCAGGTGTAGTTGGGCTGAAGATGCCTCGGTACTGTCTATTTGGGGACACAGTCAACACAGCCTCCAGAATGGAATCCACAGGGTTGCGTGAGTAAACAAAGCCACTGCTGGTCATGAATAAACATCCGTGCAGATGTCTGTCACATCTGCGGCGATTCCTGATTTCCCTGTGCGTGTCTGAGAGAAAGGAACAGCTCACACACTGAGTAGGAAGCTTCATGGTGTGTGCGCTGGACAGTCAGTGCATGTCAGAGAGAAGCTCAGGAGGCTTATAGTGCAGAGTACCCTGTAAGCTTTTAAGAGTATAAGCCAAATTAGAAAGCAAATTCTGCCTTAAAGCTAATGTCGTCTTAGAACTCAGTCTCCGCTATCACCCTGAACTGTCTCACCTTTAATCAGACCTTCCTTATTTATCCTGGGTTATTATTAGAATGCATTAAAGATTTTCTGATGTCAAGTGTTTGCTAAATTGATTTTGATTTTTTTATACTGAATTGTTCTTTTATAATACATTTCTAATTCTAAAGAAATCAAATGATTGCGTTCTTAATGCATGTTTTTAATTTTAATTTTTTTTTTTTTTTTTAGTAAAATTTTAGTTAATTTTACGTTTCGCTTGTGATTACTTAATTAACCAAACCATATTTGACCTAATAATAATTACAGGAAGGTGTAAGCCTTCCACTGGACTGTTGAAATGTTTTAGCAGTCAGGGTCATACTGCCATCTAGAGGTTGATCAATAACTATATACAGACAGTACAGTACAGTACAGTATTATACTTTCACTAACATATTTATCCAAATAACCTTTTTGTCTGAACTCACTCTGTTTATTTGTTCTAACTTATTTAACAATTTCTGTTTTGGAAGCTTACAGAATTCATGTCAACCTGAGTACAGTTAATGTCCTGAGAGACCTCAAGCTTGGCTACAAAATAGATTCGAGGGGACGGACAGAACTAAAGGTACAATTATTATCATATCAAATACCTTCATTTTTATTTTAGCTTATTTTAAGCAGTACATTTTTTACATGAATGTATATATGATCAAGCAAAAACCAAGTTATAATTTAAAAGACAAGATTACAAGATAAAATGTGCAAATTATTAAAAAATATTTTTTATATACTAGTGAATCCTATAGATTTATAGATCAGTAACTACCTCAGACTCATACGCAGCTTTTCGCTGGTATTTTCTTACAGGGTAAAGGTGTAGAGGAAACATACTGGCTGGTTGGAAGGGATGGATTTGATAAACCACTTCCTATTCCACCTGACCGTACTCCTGGGTAAGACTTCCAAAATTACTACTCATTCATTCACACAAAGCAGCACCTTTATATTAATGGATTAGCTATGGATGGATGGATGGATGAATAGTTGGGTCGGTGGATCAATAGTATATGCAACAAAAACAAACAGAAGAAACAAAGTAATAAACATAATTTATCTTAGTGTGATATTTACACAATGTTGTGCTTTCCTTTTGATATCACTAGGGCTAGCAACCATGGTATAAGCTTAGATGAGATTCCTGTAGATAGGCGACAGAAATTCCTGGATCGGCAAAAGAAAATGGGGAACTGAGGTTGGTTATTTTCACTTTCCAAAAAAAGCCTCTGGATAAATGTTTTTTTTCAGTGCTCTGTTTATGTCGCTTCTAATAGGTGATGGTGCTCATATCTCCTTACCAGCCTACTAAATTTAGGAGATCTCAGCAGGTTGTGCAGGCGGGCGAAGTGGATGCGTGGAAAAGAAACTGTTGGTTTTTCTATGTGACTTATTCATCAGAGAAGAGGAAACCCACACAAGGATGTCCGATAAAGCACCAAAAAACACTGAACCACTTCCCTGAGGACTTACTGCAAAGAGTTAAACCAGCTAAAGTCAAGACTGCTAAGAACCATCTTACCAAGACCAACAAAGGAACACTTCACCTCATTGATTTATTAACTTCAGATAAACCGTCAGCAAATCTTTTCTCTTTTCTTGTCGACTGTAAAACAACAATCAAAAAAAAAGAAACACACACACAAGAAAATGGAAAAAAGATGGTGCTTGTTTATAATGGCACTTGGATTGTAGTCATTCAGTTGAAATAATGCCAATATTATTAATTATATTTTAACTATTGCATTTTTATTTGATAATGCCATTATAGAATTGCATGAAAACTAGGTGGTAGATCAAAAAAGAACATCACATTAGATAAAATCAGATCAGAACTTCAGAGTAACATTTCTATGTATGTCACTGTTTGGCCTTTACGGTGTAAAGTATGAAACATTCGGTGCACTTTAAATGGCCAAACAAACATTCCTCAGACACCCAAGGATGTGTCCGAATTTCAGAATCCCATTTAAGCAGTTCATAAAATATTTTAACTTTGAGGTAAAAATCAGACAAAAAAAGGAAAATCAAATGAGCTGAGGCTCAATCTTCCAGATTCATATGACATTTTAAATTGATCAGATATCACATTCCCATTCTGTTAAACCCAGCTCACTAAGTTCTAATAACTAACAATAATTCTTATAATGTCTTTCTAATAATAAGTCTTTAATCAAACAGTGTTTATTACTCTTGCCTGGCAGGAAACAGATGCCCACAACAGGTAATTCCAGGACGTTTGGGATGTCAGTGTGTGTCTCGACAGCTTTACTTTACTGGAGGGTTGTTTTGGTGCCTATGGCACTGCAGGATGACGTTCAGTCGCCTGATACCTTAAACACAGTCTGACGAGAAATCAACCACCACGTTTCATTTTCAAATCTCATCATTGTCTATTGTTTGTTATTGTTAAAATAAATTGTGGTTTTAGTGAGTTTACGTCATTTTTTCTTAGTCTTAGTCCTTCATCCCCAGATGACTGGCTCCTGCTCCCCGTGAGGCAGCAATGGCAAAGCAGTTCAGAATATTGATCGATGTTGATTTAATAACTCAAGTGAGAAAAACCTGTGGATGAATACTGATAATTCGAAAACTGAGCCAGATAATCATTTATTTTAGATCATTAGGACGTCGTGTTTTTCCGTTACAAGTTGAATATTAATGTAAAGACAAAAGTGACGAATGCATCTCTTTTTGTGTGTCAGTGTCAGTGCTAATGTGACTGATTGATAAAGACGCGAAGTGGACTGGGTGTCATCTCACGCTCGAGTGACTCGAGTAAACGGAGCTGCTGAATTACAATGCGCCTGGAACTAGGACATTGAGTCCCCGCCCATTCATCAGATCTGGCTAGGTGGGTTGGGCAACGTCATTTTGCAGAGGCGGGGTTAATGCGAGGGCCGTGACGCCTGATTGGCTTTCACCAATGTCTGTCAGAAACTAAATAGCGGGTCGCCGAGCCAAAGCACGGTTAACATATAAGCAACTGTATCTGGAAAAGTGTCGCTGATACTAACACAGGGTTAACAATATTGTGCCTTTTCGGTATTGCTTTCAGACTGAGAATAATTCAGAACATCACAAGACTTCAGAGTGTTTGAAAATCCCACATTTTGACCGGCGCGAAATGACTCGCGTGCCTTTTATTTGGAATCATGATTAGATTTTACAGGTTTATCTTGTTACTATTAAGGACATCACGATGACGATTAAAGCAGCGAGAAGTTGACTTTGCATGCACTTTACGGACTTCAACGGACTACTCCGATAACATCAGGTAAATATCAAGAACCATGTAACGTAAGTATAAAAGTATAAATACGTGACATGTAGGATCGCATTGTCACATTCTAACCCGATTAGCGCGTGTTTTTAAACCATCGCCCTCGTCTATTTTTTATTTTACTTCACTCGGGTTTTAAAGGATGTTTAAACAGTAGTTGTGCCAATTTACGTAATGTTCGGTGTGCAGGCAGGTGTGATACTTTTATAATGCAAACACACTTACCGCTCGCTTGCGGTTAATAGTCAGTTTCTGGGTGGGAGACGATTTATTTTAGACGCTCGTGGTCTGTTCTTGTGTCACGCGCATGTGAAATACTATCAGTCTTTATATTCAGTATATTGCACGGAAGCATCTAACCGCTTGCCAGCACTCGATATATCTCAGCTTCCAACCGAAGCTACGAACCGCCCCAACCCCCATTCCGCTGCGAGGGCGGGGCCACCCCAAATAAATGTGGGGAGGGAAAAAAAGAAGACAACAAACCTTAAAAATGTAGGCCACGGCGCGTGACCCAGTTCCTCGTGAACAACACAGTAAGTGTGAATGTAGAGCACGATTATTATCCCCCGCACGGTACCAGTGTGTCCGTGTGGGTCTGCGTGCCTTGTGCGGAGAGAACTCAACGTCCTCACAGAGACACACTTTAGAACTGTTCGAGACCAGCATTGTGGTTTAATTTAGGGTGTGTTATACGTGCTCATTACTTTGACAAATAAAATACTATGTTATGATAACCTATGTCCTATTTTTTTATTATTTCATGCCATTGTTTTTCATTTTGCTTTTATTTATATATTTGTGTTAATATTTGCAAAATAGGGGAAAAGACGGAGTCAGTCCAAACCCAATTCCTTGTTGTCATTGCAACTTGGCCAATAAAGTTTCTGATTCTGATTCTAAATGTTAATTTTGTTACCCTTCGGTTGGATCATTACTGATGTTTTGCCGCCTAACACACAACATACAGATTTGAGAAACAAGAATTTCTTCTTGGGTGTGGGGCTTGATCTGAAAAATTGGTTTTGTTCTGGCCGATGTTGATTGGGCGGGGAACTGTATCTCTGTGTTTCACCTGTTGATTTTGCATGGGCTCTGAGCCAGTATCAATTTCAATATGTGTCAAGTTAGGGTGGGCTGGGCTGCGCTTGGGCTTTTGTGTAGGAGTATTAAGTGGTTTTAGTCATAGTGAATGAAGAGAGACGATTGCAGTGTGTGTGTGTGTGTGTGTGTGTGTGTGTGTGACATATTTTGTTTTGGGCCCCCTGGAGAAGGCGATCGGTCTGAAGTTGACCTACTTTTCGTCTTAACTTCATACCTGCATATCTATTTATACCCACGGCACAGGGCTGCGTGAGAGACTTGGACCATCTCTAACCTCTCTGACATGCAAACATCGACACATTTTTTCCTTCTAACTTTAACACATGCCTCTTTAATATATTTTGTCTTTTGTGTTTGCTATTATCATTTTCCCAGCCTGGCCTCTGGAGACCCAACCTACTCAGCCATCCACCCACACACCCTTAATATCCTCCGCTCCCTTAGAAGTGCACAGAGGGTGAGTCTCGTTGATTTAAAAGGGTCCAATTCACAAAGCTGCTGTGTTTCACTCCTTGAATAACAAGTTTCCAAGACGGGCAAATTCTGTCATTTTTTTTACATTTGATCAAATAATTAGGAGTTCGGTCCAAAGGGGCGTAACATCGTATTGTTTTTGCATGTTCTACACACAATTCTGTCAACAGGAAGTACATTTAAAAAAAAAAGTGGATCAGTCAATATAAAATTGAATCACCATAATGTAATCACCCTTTGAAATCAGAAATGATCTCAATTAAGATTTTAGGCATTTAATCTTAAACTTTCCAACTTGTTTAGATATCAAGGTATTTGCACCAATTATCATCAAATACATAATCATTTAAAATTAAGCTAACAAAAATAGTCAGATTTTAAAAAATATTTTGAATGATAAACATTGCCTGCTTAACATATTACAATTCGTATTTGATCAATCTCTTAAAATGGCCAATAGTCTGTTTAAAATAATAAACGTTAAATCCTATTGGCCATAGATTGGTGGCAAAGCGTCATTCTAATCGTTTTCGCGATTCTGATGCAGACTTGTTATTATCTTCTTCGTCAAGTTGTGACTAACAACAGCGTTTCCTTCTGGTTGCATTTTTGTAACTTAGTAAGTGAGTGAGTGTGATTCATTTTGTAAGTTTTATACTAAATAATTTTGGTTGATCTGTTTCTGACAAAGATCGATTGTATTCACCTGGTGTTTTAGTAGGATATCATCTTAAACCTGTTTCAATTTCAAACACATTACATCATAAAATGCACTTTTATTTAAAACATCTTATTTGGTTTGACCTTTTGTGACCAAAAATAGATTTTATGTGCACTCTATATAAACATATTTTTTATTAGTAATTTCAAATGCATTTTCTTTTTGAATAATGATTGATACTAGTGTTGCAATTGAAATCTTTTAATATACCTGTTACATTATAGATAAGTATGCAAAATATAATATGAGTAAAATTTATTTTATCTTAGATGCCTGCTACAAAGAAATCTCTGCGTTCTGCAATAGGGAGAAAAAGAAGACTGCGCTACTGGGAATCCAAATCCCCTTTCCAAAGTGATGTGTCAGAAAAAGCTTCCAAACACTATATTACTGGATCTATCCATCAAGAGCATCACAGGTTTGGAAAATAAATGTTGATAAGCACTGTGCTACACGTCGCCTTAGTGGCATTCTTATGTATACTTTCAAAGTGTTCTGCTTTGGTAGAAGCAAACAGAGGATTTTGCTAACGTTCTTTTATGTGGAGATCAGTATAGTGCCGTGTTTGACAACAGGAATCATATACAAAAACAGCACTCACAACGTTGAGGACATTTTTTTAATTTTTAAGTTTCATAATCTATATATTAATTATAATTTATTTCAAAGCTGCTGCCTTTGTTCTATTGCAGTAACAAGTAACGCCACTTTGGGCCGAATGTACTCTACTTTCTGTGTGTAAAGTTTAAAAATTATGTAAAGTCCGGACCTCCACATTGCTGCTGGAAGCTGAATTTGATTAAACATTTCTACATACAATCTATAATTAATAATATTATTAATGAAACCGATCCTCCTGTTTTGTATAAAGAAAATGTATAAAACGTCTGTAAAATGGTTTTTAATCGTTTTGTATTGACAGGATACGGATACACCATTCTGCAGTTCCAGGAATGACAGACAGGAGGCGCCTGCCCACAGATGGAGGTGGAAACCCCAAACTCTCTGCTTTGGCAGAGTTGTGCAATGAGGACCGGTCAGTCGGGATGAAGCCATCTGACCCTGAGATCCCCAATCAAATTAATGTGAGAAAAGACGACCTGTGTGATGTTCCTCGCAAGATGCCTCGTTTCCAGTATGTGGATTTTCCTTCCCTGCACCAGTGTATCCAGCAATTCTCTGTGCCTCCTCCAAATAACTGTCTGGGTTCCTGCTCCACGGCGACGGCTCCGAGCTATAAACCCTCCAGTCCCAAGCAAAACGTGCCCAAGTTTAAGTACGTGGATTACCCGTCTCTTCACCACTGCATTCAGCAGCTGTCTGTGCCGCCTCTGGAAAGCTGGAGCGCAGGCCTCGTCCGGTTCAGTGGACGGGACGATTCCGGTTTGGAACTCTCCCAGCCTCGCACTGTGGGACGCAACCAAAGCTCTGAAAGGAATCAGGCCAGAGATGAGCGTACGGAAGACAGGAGCACGTCCCTTTCCACCCGAAATGACAAGCACAACTCATCCACAGGGCGAATAAACCAGGATGACAACAACTTGAACCAGGATGAATTAGAGAAGTGTAATTCATCTCTAGGATTCGGAGGAACAGCTCCGGAATTCCCATCAGAACCTTCTGTGAGATTTCAGTCAGACACCGTGGATCTGAGGAACATCAGACCCTCCGTTATTAGTAAGGTGCGAGCCGACCAGCTGATACACTGGAAGAAGCAGCCGTCCAGAGTCGCTGTGTCCTTTATGCCAACAGATGTTTTCACATCCAGGGCAGTTCAGGGCTCATCAACGGAGCCATAGAGAGGTGATTATTAAATGTATTATTTTATAATGTCTTTACATTTTGGTACATTTCTGTTCTGTTTTGCATCCATTAAACATCAATATTTCTTCTTATTCCCACAGAGGCCAATCTGATAAACAGTTCAAACTGGAGCAGCTTTTTGAAATCCATATCGAATGAAATCTTATCATCAGAGGCCTTCACGCACTCAGATTGTCTTATTGGTGAGCAGGTTGGACTTTGAAAACAAGTGATTGATGGTTTAAAAACAGAAACAGGCAGATAAACAATAAAGTTCTTAACATATTTTTTACAAAATGTTTTTCATTTGATTAATGGGAATTTCAGATTTTTTTTTTTAAATATTGTACAAACATTAGGTTTTATAACTTAACCTACAGAGCAACGACTCTGAACTTGTCAACTTAGTAAAACCCAGTGTGGTTTCTTTTGGAGAAATAAATGATGGGCAAAAATGTGGAGTGGGTGTTTTAGGCCTTACAGAATCACACACACGCACACACACACACACACACACACACACACACACACAGCCTAGACTGATGGGCTTGAAATGGTGTGATATACTCACACAGGGTATTCATGATTCAGAAGAGGTCAATATTTACTGCCCTACATAAAGGCCGTCAGACATAATGGTGTTTCTGCTGAAGGCAGGGGATTAGATCCTGATTTATGGTCTCGTCCTCATATTTCAGAGGACTCGCAGGCTCCTGAGGGGTGAATAGAGCTTGGTGGAGATATTTTTTCAGGTTCTCCACATGTATGTAGTGGCAGCTTTGGGTGCCTACAATTAGTGACTGGTTTATGCTGCACAAAAAAAAACGTATTTGTATCTTGATGGATGATTTCTAATCAAAAAAAGAGGTTCTAATCTTTTAATTGCGTGTTTTTTTTATTATTATGAAAATACATGTTTGGCTATTTAGTACATGTTTGTAATAAACTGTGCCAGAACTTCTTATGGAGCTTGACGTTTTAGAGCCTAATTAAACATTGGTCAATCATAATTTAGTTATTATACATAATTGGAATTAAGTTGTTGAAATTATTCTTATGTGTGTGGAGAGTCTACATAAATATAGTGCATATAATATGTACATTGTTTTCAAAGAAAATGAATGTTAAACTCTTGAACTCTGCATTCCAATACTTTTAATAATGGTTTGATAATCAAGAGAAGTATTCATGGGTCGACTACTGTCATATTTTTGTATCATGTTCATAAGTGTTTCCAGGACTTTCCAGTAGCTGTAAGTTGGACAACACCCTACAAAAGGGGTTTTGCTTTTCATTTCTCTCATTTACAGCACTGCAGACATTTCAATCGGCTAGTCTTACAACTGCTTAGCAAATAAGCAAAGAGTTAAATGATCTGTAACGATCTGATTTCGCAAGTGTAAACCATAACACGGAAGTGAAAGCAGCAGGAAGACGGGACGAGCGTGATACGACTGTTTTTTTTCATAGAGTTCAAGAGGGGAAACAATGCAAGCAGGTAAATATTCCCTTTCATTACCACAAAAATAATTTTCATTTATTTTTTTTTTTTTTTTTCTTAAAATAATTGTTCTTTTAGGTAATCCGCATGTTGGGCTTTTTCCTAAGGTAAGAACGGATGTTGTTTTTGGACGTGACATTGTTTTTGAGACTGACCTGTAAACCAGGCATTTACAATATAATATATGAATCAAATTGGCCCGTCTGAGACCTGGCGTGACAATTTAGTTTATGCTAAAATTGTGGTAAATGTGTTATTCTATTTTTGTTTTACTAATACGTACTTTGTTAGAAATAACCATTTATATTTAAAATGGTTGTAAATAAATCCTACTACCGAATAAGTCACAAATTATCTTAATTTTTTTATTTTCAATTTAAAATATCAAACAAGCAACAATTTAAAAGCAAATGTTTAAATTCAAATTTAAAAGTTTAATTTAAAAGGTTCCCATCAGCACTTTTTTCAGAAGTTTTGCAGCCTAAAATATTCTTTTTTTTTTTTTTTTCTCAAATGAACCAAGAGTGACACACACACACACATTTACTAAAATATATTTTATATTTGATTTTATTTATAAACTCGAGAGATCTGCCACTACCATTAAAGTGTGTGTTAGTATGCCTATATACAGTATAGTTCTATTCCATTGCAAGCACCAAAACCGTCTTATTTACCCCGCAGTGCCCTAAGTGTTTCTCTTTACTGACACCACCAAGCAGCATCCAGGGCTGCGGCCTCAACCTTCTACAATGTGCCCGATGCTCTAAAGCTCAGCTCCTGTGTGGATCCTGCCTCTATCCCAGCACAGCATCAGCATCTGATCCGTCTTCTGCTGTCTGTACCAACACGCTGTGCCCTGTAGTTTCCACACTGCTAACCTGCGACGAGGTGTCGGATCTAAAGAGTCGAGTGTATGGTTCCCCCATGTTCCGAGCTTGCCCCAAGTGTCACAACTTGATCCTGCATGAAAAAGCTTGCAAGTTTGTAAAGTGCGTGTGTTCTTACAAGTTCTGTTTCATCTGCCTGCGGTCTGACTGCCACTATGACAAAAAGACATACTGGTCCCTGACTTGTAAGCATCAGAGAGCAGAAAGACAGAGATTTTATTTTTCTACCACCATCAAACCATTTTGTTTGAAAGAAGTTTAATTTATTATTAACACTGAATATTTTTATAAATGTAAACTCCGCCATATTAAACAAACCTCATGCTTGATCTTTTTGACACTATATTTAAAACAGTAATACCACTAAATTTCCAGAAGGGGGCATGAGCAAACGCATTAGGATTTCCTTCCAGAACTGGGGGCTTGAGGCGATCAGCATCAGTTGGCTCAATGTAGTGACACCCTGAATAGGAGGCCAACCTATTACATACTTTTATTTAGGAACTGAATTCCGTTCACATCAGTATTGTGTGTAAAGTGAATGGGTTTCACAATGCATATTTTAGATAGATGATGCTCTATATTGTGGTGCCTCCAGTTTGTGAAAAAGGAGAAATTACAAACAAAATGAAAAAAAAAAAAAAAAAAAAAAAACAGGAAATGGTGGTTGCTATAATTACATATTTACATATGATCAAAAATATGGAATAAATTGCTTTTTATCGGTGTACAAAATCAGTTGTACCTGTATGTGAAAACGCCATAAGTTGTAGGAAACTATAAACGTGGTAAGAACAAGTAAACAGTTGAAACATTTAAAAATGCATTAAAAAAAGAAAAACAACGATGAATGGAGCTTTTAGATTAATAGTGTGTGAATAATCAACAATAGTTTATCATGTTGGCGGCACAGAGGGGCCTCCCAACGAAGGGGCCCCCTAAAAAACTTCTGCCTTAAGGGCCCCTTAAAGACGTGGGCGGGCCATGCCTTCCATAAAGAATGAATAATCTAAAAAAAAAAAGTGTAATAAAATGTATTATACTTAATATTTTGGAATTTAAGTTAAGAATGTGTTGACAGAGGTCCCAAAAATTGAAACAGGCATGCATAAAAAAATAATAATCATAAATAATATGACACGTGAATTAAGATATTATTTTGACAAGATACATTTTTAATTTACTATCTTGTTTTCATACGTCAAACATCCAAAAATGTGACCAACAGGTGTCGCAAATGTTTCGTCATGACGAAATCACTAGCGCAAGAGACTTGCCAATGACCAAAGAGAAGGGGATTCCGCATTTAATAATTAAAAAAACTAAACGGTAGAGACAAGAGCGTAATTTTATTTATTTATGTATCAGGACTCTAATAATAACTCTGCAGTACATCGTGACAGTCACAATCATATGCAGACCAGGGATTTTTAAATAAATAGCTGTGCAAAAAGCAACGTTCAACAGCTTAAATTGATGTTAAAGTGCCTAATCTCGTGTATTCAAGTATTGTATTCGTTCATGACATGAATAAATAAAACGAGATCTGCACCGCACAGTTGACACATCGCACATGAACTGGCATTAACGGGTTTACCAGCAGAGTGCGGGAGGAGGAGGAGGGGGGGGCATGTGCGTGTGTGTGTGTGTGTGTGTGTGTTTTTTTTCTTCTTGCGGCGAAGATGTACAGTAAACACTTATGGTGCGCGTGCAGTGATACTCACGAGAACTGCCCGCTGCCGTAAACGTCGCATGCCGCATGCGAACGCGTGTCCGAGACATACGCGCGCTCCACTTCTCGAGCTGGACCGGGAGGAAAACAAGCTCGCGCGATCATTCTCGCTCTCCCGGAGGGCGCGCGATTCCACGATGAGAGAAGAGCACCGCCGCTGCCATGAACGAATGTAAAGCGACACGCTGGTACTAGGCAGGCATCGGTGGACGGAATCGAAAGGCTCGCCGAGCGATGGAAAACCTTGCGGCGATGGAACAGCAAAGCTACGAGGACGTTCGCAAAAGCGGTTATCTCCGCAAGCAGAAGTCTATGCACCGGCGCTTCTTCGTTCTCCGCGCTGCCTCGGAGATGGGCCCAGCCAGACTCGAATATTATGAAAACGAGAAGAAATTCCGAAGCAAGTCACCAGTTCCAAAGAAAGCCGTAAACCTTGACTCCTGCTTCAACATCAACAAACGGGCTGATTCGAAGAACAAGCACATGATCGTGCTGTACACACGCGGGGAGAGCTTTGCCATCGCCGCGGACACTGAGGAGGTTCAGAACGAGTGGTACCAGGCCATGCTGGATCTCCAGAGTAGATGTGAGTCACAAAACTCCACGTATCCTCCGTTGTGATTATTTCATCTGTGGGGGGGAAACATGTGCTTAACCACCTTGCAATGCACGTTTTTACATATGTACACAGCGTGTGTATAATTATATACTGTCGATTCCTGTTATTTGGGACCATTTTACCCCCAATAAAGCGGCACTAATTTGCTTTATGAGAAGTGATTTGGACTGTGATTTGCCCAATAAAGCGGCTGCCACCTTTAACCGGCGGACCAATTAAGCGGTGTCGATTGTATATAAATATTATAATAACATACATGTATAAATAATTTCTTGCAAATGCACGTTTTCCCCACCCATCTGTTAAATGTAACCGCCACACCTGAAATGTGGGCTTACGTGTTCGTAAAATGGCTAAACTAATTACCATGCAGAACTGCCCGAAAAGCCTTTTCCGAATGATATTATTGCATCCCGCCGGAGCGATGCGCAAAGCTCCAGCGCCTCCAGACACATCGACCATGCGCATCGTGCCGCGGATGCTGCTGCAGCGCTCATGACTGTTTTTGTTTTTCTACACATTTCAGCGTCTTGTGCGTGTAACCCACATTTCTGGCATCACTCTTCTGGCAGGGAGGGGAGCTGCGGCCGTCGCGCGTATTTATTAAAATACGACTTTCCCTTGCCCCTCTTGTTTGGTCCAAAGGGTCCATCATCACCGGGTGATGATGATGATGATGTTGATGATGTTGATGATGATGATGATGATGATGACATCTGTTTGATGATGGGGGCATTATTTGTGGAGCAAGCATATATCTAGTAGAGGTGGATTCACATAGTGGTGGATTCAGTCGACGTGCCAATTTTTTAATCCTTATTATGGAGACTGTTCGTATATAATCAGTGTTGCATTCTTGGTCTGGGATGCAGAACATAAATGCGCTTTATGTATTAATTATTGAAGTAGTAATGGGATGCATGTGTCATCCATGCATGTGCGTTTGGCTGTGCAGTGTGCATTGGTGTGCTGTCAGATTCTTTCTGGATCATTCACAGTCCTGCGCTAAAAAGAAGGCAAAATGCTTGTCGTTTTAACTCCATTTAAATAAGGAATCTGAATCCTCGGGTCAGGGTTAATCTACTTGTTTTGTTCTTTACAAATCAACTGCAACTCTTTGGTCGACCTTTTAACCTAATCAGGAATGTAAATCATCTTGTCTGGTCAAGGTGACAAACTGAAAAACAACAGCAACAGCATCAGCATTTGACTACAATGACAATTTTTCACTGTGATTATATTAAAAAATGTGTGTCTTTTGCATGTTCCGTGATTTTTTTGTTCAGTTTAGTTAACCAATCCTACAATTAAGATAAATTGAATAATAATAATAAATAAATTAATAACAAATTATAATCTACAGGACAACTGATCTGGCATTAATGTTGTGTCAGGATGTGGGGTTTATACCCAATTCATGATATGACATGTTTTAAATAAATTTGACTACAACAACCTATTTATATCAATTTTTTTTATTTTCTATTTTTAAGCAAGACCCCTGATGATCCTGGCAGTGGAGGAGATTCTGGAATGCCTTCCCCAGGCCCTGCCTTTAAAGAAGTTTGGCAGGTTAAAGTCTGGCCCAAAGGTTTGGGCCAAGCTAGAAATCTAGTTGGTATTTACCGACTGTGCTTAACAGACAAAACCGTCAACTTTGTGAAACTCAACTCCGATGTCGCCGCTGTTGTCCTCCAGTTGATGAATGTGAGACGCTGTGGTCACTCAGAGAATTTCTTTTTCATTGAAGTTGGTCGCTCTGCCATGACTGGGCCTGGAGAATTCTGGATGCAAGTGGAAGATTCCGTTGTAGCACAAAACATGCACGAAACCCTTCTTGAAGCAATGAAAGCTCTGAGCGAAGAGTTCCGACAGAGAAGCAAATCTCAGGCAGTTGGTGTGAGTTGTGGAGGAGGAACTGCCTCTAACCCTATCAGTGTACCTTCCAGAAGGCACCACCCAAATTTGCCACCCTCTCAGGTTGGCTTCTCTAGACGTGCTAGAACTGAAACTCCAGGAGTCCCCCATAGCACCAACACATCTCCAACGCCACGGCATGGCTTCTCCAGATCAAGAACAGCCAGCATTGGGGGTCGTACAGAGGATGCAGGGGGCAGAGCAACTGCCCTCAGCACAAGTCCAAGTCTCAACGGTTCATCACGCTCCACTACTCCAACCCTACGGCCCAAGCCCACAAGAGCTCCCACTCCAGCTAAAATTACCCTTAGTCTAGCTCGATACACCCCTAACCCTGCACCTTCCCCAGCCCCAAGTCTCTCTTCCAGCTCTGGACATGGGTCAGAATGTGGTTTGGGTGGAGCAGCTTTCGGAACAGTTCCTCTTTGTGCTTACGCCCGAATTCCTCAAAGGGTCTCCATGTCAGGGTCACCTAGTGATTATGGGTCATCAGATGAGTATGGCTCAAGTCCTGGAGAACACTCCTTGTTGGCCACAGGTCTCCCCAATGCTTTGGTTGAAGGCGATGCCAATTATATCTTGATGGGTCAGCGGGAAGGGTCTCACAAGCGTATTCATGGACGAAGAATCCTTCGCAGATCATCAGCTCGTGAGTGTGATGCTGAGCGCAGACTACTCAGCAAACGGGCTTCCCTACCCCCTACATCCATTCTGCAGCGCATGGTCTCTAGACGCAGAGAGGACGAAGAAGAAGATGAAGAAGAAGACTATGCAGTTATGTCACGAAGTACCAGTAAAGAGTCTTTTACTTCACGGCGAGGTTCAGGGGGTTCAGCTACGACATCATTAGTTCAAGAAACCTCTGTGAACAAAGGTGTCAGTACTAAAGGAGGACCTGAAGACTCATCTATTGACAGTGGGTACATGTCCATGTTGCCCGGTGTTACTGCACACACTTCATTATCATTGTCCGGTTCTGGACCAGGTGTTGCGACTAAAGGGGGAGATGAATACATGGCAATGACACCCAATAACAGTGTCTCTCCCCCACAGCATATCCGCCAACAAATCAATGAGGGATACATGATGATGTCTCCTAACAGCAGCTGTTCCCCAGACCTACATGGTCTTAGTGGATGCATGTGGGGTAGCAGGGGTAGTATGGAGAGTCGAGGAGGCAGTGAATATATGAACATGTCTCCTGTAAGTGCTAGGTCGGCAAGCAGCACTCCACCATCACACCCAGAGCAACAACCCTTGCAGTCAAAAATGGTTTATTCCTACTTTTCCTTACCTCGGTCATATAAACACACCACCCTCTCAACTCGCTTTGAGGACAATCTGGAGAGGGTCTGTGCTGGTGCAGATCAACCTGGGGGAAAGATTAGGGGTTACCATTGTGGAGAAACATCAGAGAATTCAGGTCGGAGTGGACAACTTTCCTTGTCCTCATCTTCTTTTTCCTCTAGTTCAGCTAGCAGTGAAAGTCTAGAAGAAAAGTCGCTATCATTGCCTGTGTACGGAAGTGGAAGCGCCGCTCGGTTCATGACTGTGCATAAGATAGGAGGAGCCTACCACAAAGTACCTTCCCAACAATTTCCAAATAAGAGATGTGGAGTTCCAAAACAGGGTCAACTGCAGCCAAGAAGAGACAAGCCCCATAATTATTTTGTTGATATGTCCAAAGCTAACACTTTGCCAAAAACTAAGGAGACATTGCTTCCATCTCCATCCATGAGTCCTGGGGAGTATGTGAGCATCGTTTACCCAGGTGAGCGAAGAGGAACCAGCAAAAAACTGAATGCAGCTGTACCGGGAAACGCCATTGCTCAAAGACATCAAAAAGCCTTTCACCGACCACAGTCGTGTCAGGGTGGAACGTCCAACCTTCCCCGAAGCTTCTCTGCTCCACTCGCCACCTCAGTTTCATTATCCTCGGAATATGTGAACATGGAAGTATGCAGCTCACATTCTCCCATTACATCACTCTCATCTTTTAAATTGGCCTCAAATGCTAGAGAGGAACATGCCAGAGTCCTTCAACTAGAAGAAGAAGTCAGGAAGAGCAAAGCAACTGGATTGAAACCTTCAGATTTAGCTTCTGCTCCCTTCACAGACTATACTGAAATGAAATTTGGATTGGCTGTAGATACAACGTCAAACTCTCCAAAACCTGGTCAAACACCACACTCATCTTCCGTCCAGCAGGAACATAACATCATCCCCCAGCCTACAATGTTTTCCAATGTAGATCAGGGTCCTTGTCTTGTCAAGGCAGAATCATCAGCAAGACGGCGGCACCGCTCAGAGACTTTTTTGCCACCTCCAAGTCTCCCATTGTCTCCCTCTGTTTCTCCATCCACTTTTCTGGAAACAGCACATGGTGCTCCATCACATCAGCGAGGATTAGACAGCAATCTATGGGCGAATGCTCAACCACCTTCACCACAGAGTGCCAGCCTTGGAGCACAGGCACCTTCCTTGACTTTGGAGGAAGGCCTGAACTACATTGATTTAGATTTGATCAATAAGGAGAACTCTCAATCAAGTGTGGATGGTTCCTCTGCCTCTCATTCGTTTTATTCGCCTGTAGTAGGAGGGTTGGGCGGAGCAGGAGGAAACACCACATGCAGCATCAACACATATGCCAGCATTGATTTCATCAAGTCGGAAGAAATGCGAATACACCAGAGCAACAGGAAGGACAGCAAAGGTAACCACAAATCAAAACCAAAGATTTTTTGTTGAAAGCTTATTTTTTTACTTGTCTCTCTGTGGAAGTCTGTTGAATCTCCTTGTGTAATGTGTATTATAATAACAAGTGTAATGATGTTATTGATACTATATATCATTAGTATATCCAATAGTATTTATTCTAGGCGTTGATGTCACTGGTTAAAATTTGAATTTTTTAAAACCCTGTTCCGTTTTAAAAGAGGAATTCTTGACTGCTGTAAACGAAATTCTTGACTGCTAGGAATTTTAAATGATTCAGAGATCACTTAAGTTGTCAGCTGAGAGTGTATTCCAGCTAAAGTATACGAGGAAAAGGCAATCTGAGTACAGACATGTGCTTGTATGTGTCTGGGATGTGTGTGGATGGAGAGTATTGCATACTTGTGGCTTGTCTGAGTGTTTATAAGGGATACCTCTGTGCGGCCCTGCTTCCACATATATATTTAACTCACTGTGATTGTGGATAATTATGGCTATTTAACTCCAGTCTTGCTGAAAATGTTCCTGAATGTGGTTCCACTGCTACTCATCTCCCCTTTTCTCTCTGTCTCTTTTCTTTCATCTTGACCCCTTCAGTGTCCCACACTTTCTCTTTTTATCTTCTCCTCATTTTCTGTCTCTTTGATAAATTGTAGCAATAGAGTAATTATTAAATCCTCGTTGTACAGTTTAGCAATCGTTTAGTCTCAAATGTCATAACCTATAAAATTGTATTTTTTTTCTTATATTTTAAGATGTTTATTCAGGCAATATACTGGCATATGTATATTTACTAGTAAAGTTACTATAATGCTGAGTTTATCGATGTATTTTCACATGTTTATATGGCCTTTGACAAATAATAAGATTATTATAGGCAACCATTTTCCGGATATATAAAAATTATCCTATTAACAAAGCATTATCCAAATAACTAGCATAGAGTGCTTTCTTTTCATTTTTACTGAAAATGTCAGAAAAGGTCCATGGAAGAACGATCAAAAATATTGTGTTATGAACTGTAATAAAATACCTTCTTGCTTAAGGTATTTTGTAACTACGGTACTTTGTTTAATTGAAAAACCTCTTTGAGAAAATGCCACATCTCTCTTAGAAGTGAACAACAAAAATGTAGCCTTGTTCAGAACATCCAAACAAGAAAAGTCAAGGTCGAATCCTTGACTGTGCAAAAAGCTGGTTGATAAGCATCCCGGAGACCAGCTTAGTGAAAAGTGAGAATCGGCGAATAGAAAAACTTGAAGGTGGATGGTTCAATATGTCTTTAGGACAAAAAAAGTTGGTGAAAAGATGGATCACGATTGAGAACAAAAGGATGGACCAACAGAGAGTAAGTGGCTTCTGAAAGACAGTAAGGTTGAAACTGGATAGACGGTGAAAGATAGATTAAGAGAGACAGAAAAGGAGTCAGAGCTTCAATGGTTGTATTGTCGGACTTAAAGTGACGCTCGGAAGACTTTACCTCATACAAACTCGAGCGCACTGTGGTAAGGAGAGGGAAAGCTGGTCAGATCCAGAGCTGTCTAGACGAGCAGGTTGCTCTGGGTCAGAGGAGCTGTAATCTAGCCGACTCATCAGATACCTAGAGGAGAATACGCTCCTTTATTAGGAATCTGAAAGAAGGCATTTACTTACTCCAACATTGATATATATGCTTATTTTGCTATGTCGTGTAATTTTGTACATAACTTAATTATAACAGAAATGACCTTGAAGTCTGACTAGTCTGATCTGAGACCTGCTAAAGGTTTTCTGGAATATTCTATTTACGTTTGTGTTTCACCAAAACATGAAACCGATTAAAAACAATTTTCGTATCAATTTTGAGTCGAAATTTGTAATTGATGTTTTTGCTTAATGGGTTAAAATGAGTGAATTTCACACAAATCTGTACTTGTTTTTCACTCATTGACTTTCACTCACTCCTTTTCATCTTTGGGAAATTTAGAGTGTACATTGATTCCCAATTTTTATGCATTTGTTTTACTTGTTAAGTTAATATTATTAACATTTACTGTATAGCGACTTTTGTTTAATAAATGAAATAACCATTAGCTTTGTTAGCTTGTTCTTATAAAGTTAATCTTTGTTCATGTTCTATTAATCTGGATAAGGATTTTCTAATCTGTCCAGTGTTGTTTTTGTTCAAAGAAAATGATTTGATGCTTTTTTTGGACTTTTGATTTGTTTTACGTCAAACGGAGACTCATCCTTTCGTTTCCTTAGTGATACTAATGAGTGTTGTGACTTTTCCTCTCCCTTCATCCTTATTTGTCTCTTGTCTTGTCGTTTCCATTACTGCCCAAATGATGATCCACCACACCTCCTGTTTTTTTAACAATTACACAGATTTTGACAAATTAATGTTTAGAATTACCTAACGGAAATCAGTCATTATGGTTTCTCAGTGTTTGCCAAAAAATTGAAACTGTGATCAGTAAAATTGTGAAATGAGCAGAGAAAAAGTCTTGGTTTAGTTCTGAGCAAACCCTCAGTGTGTTTTTGTGTGTATGAGAGATGGGTTCTTGTGAGTAAAGATACTTGTGTGTGGGTAGGTGCTTGTCTGCAGAGAGATTATGGTTAACTCATGTGGGTGTACTAAGAGCAGAGCCAATTGATCTGTCTGTTGTTAACAAAGCATCCGGATACACATACGCTCTCCAGTGTGTGGGTATATATAGATTGGGATGGATGGATGGATGGATGGATGGATGGATGGATGGATGGATGGATAGATAGATAGATAGATNAAAGTAACACCAATTTCCCATGAATCCTTGTGTCTTCTGGAATCTTTTGTGCTTATTGTATGATTATTGTTTTTAGTTCTATTGGTTTACTTTTATTTGTATAAATATAGAAGTGTGGTAGTCTGTGGCAGTCATTATAAACCTGTAGACAGTGCAGTTTATTTGAAGTGTATACTATACTAGTGTATTTGAAGATTGAGTTTTTTTTTTAGGTAAGAAAGATTTGTTTTAACTGAAATTGAATGAGAGATAGGCGGGAGTATGTTGGATTGATTTCTGCACTGGAAAGGTTGTAGTTTCAGGAAGGTGAAGCTGGCAACTGACCAATTCACAAACACACACAATGTTGTACAGCAAATCTCCGGAGCCTCCCAAGAGCCATAAATTGAAATCCTGCCCACAACTTCCTGAAACAGTATCTCTGACAGAAAATATGATGTTATTCAGGGCAATATCGCCGCCGTTCAAAGCAACTCCTTTTGATTTTCCTTTCCAACATTTTTTTAAATCCTCTTGTGCTGGTTTAAAAAAAATATCGGAATGAGTATTGTTACATTGATTATTATCAACACATTAATGCTAATTTATAAACCGGTAGTTTGTTTCATTATTTTATTTATTTATTTTTCATTTTAAAGATTTTGAATCTCTATAGAATGGTTAATGTAGCTCTTGTTTCCCGCTCTGTGATTGGTTGCCGTCCAAATCCAGGGTGTGTATGCCATACCCAGATTTTGTTGAATAGGCTCCAGCTCCTCGTGACCTAAAAATGGAAAAAGCGTTTCAGGAAATGCATGGATGGATAGAATTGGCACTGAACTAGAAATCTGAGCTTCGTTAATGATGTGAATAAAGTGAATTTGTGTATTCTAAAATGACATTGATCTTATATGTAAACACTGTTGAAGATGTGCTCACCATAAGAGAGTTGGCATGAACCCCCATGTTAAGTGTCCTGTTGGCATGTGGCGTGTAAGTGCCAGTTGACTTTTCAAGACTTTTCTTTCTCCCTGATCAAAAGCGAAACCCCATTCTGCCTGTCTAGTGCTCTTTCACACATCTATACAGCATTCCCGCTCACAAATGGTCTTCACACAAACCTCTCAAGGTACATAAGGCAATTCAAACGCTACTTTCAATAGTTTGACTCTCTCACACACGTCTGCGTTGGTTGATTTAATGAAAATCTCAGTTGTTCATCAATTCCAAGTGGTTTCCTTTAGATGTAGGCTGCTGAAGAACTAGCCTTTTATCTTAATGTACATTAAAATAAATACATTTACTTGACATTTTTATTGATACACCAAAGTGCATTTTATTGCTATTCAGTTCAAATTTGAACCAACTTCTTGCTTTCCCTAAGAATCAAACACAATTTGGTGTTGTTAGCACCAGCGCCACAGACCACAGGAAAGCGTTATGAAAAGATAATTCATCCCTGCCACGTGTCTCGTAATGTAATTATGTGGGAGAGTCTGAATTACCATTAGTTGATAACTAATGAAGCCACTTAAATAGGTGATAAAATGACTTGAATTGCAAAACGATTTCCAATTGATATCAGAAGGAATTGCTTGAGCGTTTTTACTCTCCAACCTTCCGCCTAGATTCAATCTACAGCAGTGAATTCCAACCTCTGTGTCGTGAGAAATTACCGTATTGTCTGTAATTATAAGGCACATCGCATTACAAGGCATTACATTAAAATATGTCTGTTTTCCAATCTGTTTTTGTATATGAGGCACATTTTTTTTAAAACAGCACACTTTGCATTTTCTTTTTGGGATTTTAGGTGCGCCTCCGAAAAATACAGTATGCGTAGTACTCTACAGTATTTCGTTCTGAATCATAATCTGACATTGTGAATACTTTGTGCCAGTGAAATAGTGACTATAGTGACGTAATACACAGTTGCTTGGCAGACTCAAAACTTGACGTGATAAAAAATCATTGACGTTTTTGCTTTTTTGCCCTATTGTACAACAAAATATCAATAGTGAGATTTCTCTCCCTTATTTCAAATCCAGCTTTACACCTTTTGTGGTTGAAAAAGTGCTGACTGATCAGTTAAACATGAACATAATAAGTGCTTGAGTTGAGAATACAAAGCAACACATATATGATGAATGGTGCGTGTGTATCGGAATCTTGTCTGTAGACTAAACTGTGAGTGGTTTGGTGCCTGTGTGACTGTTATCCGCTGGTATGCTGTTTGTTATAACTTTGAGACGAGCAGTATGAGAGTGCCAGTGTAGATTATGCCACGCCGGGTTCTGTCACCAGTGTCCTCCAGTGACGCCACGGATCCGAAGGCATTTCTGTAAAAAAAATCTGTTGTTTAGATTATACAATCTCTGCAACTCTGTGATCCGATACGCCGATATGTATTGAGTAAAATCCGTCTCTGAATCTTGTACAAATATGCATGAATATACGTGGAAAGCAGGTTTCCGAGGCCAACGTCTAACTGGATGTGTGTCTCCTTCTCTTTGCAGATTGTTAATGTGCTCCTGCGTCTGAACCAGTCAGTGGCCGTCCTTCCTGCACAAGTGTGTTTGCGACTAATGCGTTCTGAAAAACGCTGGCCGCATCCTTCAGCAGTGGACATTCACAGTAACTGCTCTTTGCCTCACGACGGCATTCGCTCTTGGTCCTTTTCTCATCAGGTCCACCGAGATACGTTTTGTGCCAAAATATTGGTGATTTCTGCCTGAGAACACAGATGTGGCTTCTCCAGAGACGTGTCCTTCATGAAACTCTGACTGCCGACAAGGAGCCAATGGTTTCCTTTCCTCCGTCACAAACGTTCAAATATTGTAATCCTAAATTATGTAATAATAGAAAGCTATCTAGAAAATGGTATTATACATATATACATACGAATAAGACATTTTAAAAGTGCCTCATGTTTGATTGTAGCCATTTTTACGCAGTGCTCTGGAAAAGAAAACGCTTTTGGGATTTTTATTTGTGTTGCCTGTTCTTTAGTGCGAGTGTGACCCGAGCAAATTAAACAACACTAAAGCTATGGAACAGTAGAGTAGAAGATGGGGATGAAATCTTATTCTTAAAGAGAAAGAGCTTTATTTGTTACGATGTGATCACAGTCATTGAAGCCGTGCTGTGCCTCCGATCACTAAAACCAGATCTGGACATAAACACTCATAAATAAAAAGACTGAAATACCAATGTCTTTTTAACAATTGTACAATCAATAATTATAGACCATTACACAGTCACTCTTTTTTTTTTTACTTAATAAGCGTGATGGAATGAACCAACAGAACTGCTGACGTGAAAGGGAATTAATGCTTTATTTGAGTTGTCTTGTAATCAGCTCATACTGTCATTTGGAATTAGTTTTTTTCTATAGTTGATTATTTTCTTTTAAAATGAGAACCGTGTCTAGGAGACTAACCCAGAGTACAGATAGTATGTCATGAAACATCTCTGTCTTTATATTATCAGCTTTTTACACAAACTTGTACGACTCAACCTCTGTGAATGTGCTTCGAATTGATCTGCTTTTATTCTTTTGCTTGGTATTTTACTTCTAAAATGTGAGTTTAAAGGGAACAGGGTCTTTTCATGTCACATAGAGAGTGATTCCTGTCTCAATCTTTACATTTCTAAAGCGTAGCACTGTCTTTTTTAAATTATTTTTTTAAAAAATATTTTATGAGAAATAATTTGGACTTATATGGTTTAACCTGATGGCTTCTGCCTTTTCTGTCTATGTATAGATCCATTTATGTAGTGTGCGTGTAAACTACTAAAGTACTATGTGAACGATCATGTTTTGTGCCAAATTCTGAAAACACAAGCTCTCATCAATCATGCACTAAAGACTAAAAAAAATTCATAAAGCAAAACATTTCTGCTTTTTAAAGATAAATCTTTTATTAACAAATATTTTTCTGTTTTTCCTGCACAGTTTATGTATTTTCTATAATCACTTTTATCCAAAATATCAATTCATTTCTTATAGAAAAACAGATGCCTTTGGTTAACAGGAATCAATATAAAGCCTTACAGTGCTTTTTTCAAATGCCTTTTCTGTAAAAAAAAAAAAAAAAAAAAACTATGAGCCTCCTTGATTTTATTTTACGCATATTTTACACAGATTCATTCATGTGATGCTAATGTGAATTTCAATGCAGTCTTGCAATGCGGGTGGCATATACAATATGCTTAGCGTGACAACCTCATTAACATATCACTTTTACAGTGGTTGGCGATGTTTAAAGTTAATACACATACTGTACAAGTACATACCTCCCACTTGAATAATTTCTGAAGTACATACAGTCTCTGTTAAGGATTTAAACTTACAGAACAACGGCAGGTGGTGATTATAATGGTGCAATGATAAGGTGGGCTTAATTATGTCCCCTTAAGAGTTTTAACCTCAATCTTTATTCCTCATTCTAAACTGGACATATGTCTTTTTAAACCCACCTCATGTGGAGATTACTACAAAAACAAAACAGCTCAAACATTGATTTTGTGTGTTTGTTTCCATCTTTCCAGTTCAAATGAAAAGCACTTTTGGCTTTTTCTGGAATTGTATTCTATATTTTCTGTGCTTTACTGTTACTTTGTAACTGCTGTAAACAACGCTTTTCATTCACGGACTTTGTACATTTGTGTGGAAATTTTATATTCTTGACACTCTGTATTTAGGCTTTTGTCTTTCTTTTTTTCCCCTCCTTTTTTACATTGCAAATTTATATTGCAGAGATGTGTAAAAATAATACCAAACTCATGATCATGAAAAATAATTCATAAACACTGCAGCCAAGGTCATTTATATATGCTGTAGGTAAGAACTATCTGTCATACAAAAAGAGAAACAAAAAATAAGTCATTTTATTGTCTTGACGAATCTGCCTTTTGTTTGGGGAAAATGGGTGTAATATGCACAATCAGGGGTCAGTGTAAAAAAGTTGCTCTGTTATTCTGTATATCTAATGTTTTGAAACATTTAATGACAATGGTGTATAAAGGGGTTTGTTAAGAGAATCAATAGACTTTGAGCTGCTGTATAGTGTTGTGAATAACGGAAATGCTGGGTGGCATGGGAGACTATTTGGTTTGGATATAGTACAAATGTATGTTAAATGAAAAAAAAAAATCAATGATTATTGCCTGTGATTAAAACAATGTCACTCCGTGTTACGGAGTAGGTGAAAATACGAATGAAGGAATTGAAATATAACGGCGTTGTCATTTTTTTGTTCAAAACTCGTGCGTGGGCGCGCCTGCGTTTGCCCGCGTGTTTGTGTGACTGAAGTCTAGACGAGACACCAGGAACATGGCAACCAAGGATAAATCGCCAAGGGACCAAAACGACAATAACTACATATTGCGCACACGTGTTTCTTCCAATATTTTTGTGTAGCGTGGTCCGGTTTTGAAAGGCAGCCATTACCCCTCGAAAAACAAAAACACATCCCGGGAAATGTGTCTGGGAGTAAAATTTTAGTCTTTGGCGACATCATGTGGTATTTTTAGAGTAATGCACGTCTGCCGTCTGCACGTTTTGTGCAAAAAGACATTATTTTAAAGAAACAGTGTTAATAGATACAAACTAAATTGCGAATTAGACCTGCTACTCAAGCGTTGCGGTTGAATCCTGGCTGGCTGGTTCTGGTTGGTCCTTGGGCAAGACACTGACCCCCCTCATGCTCCCCAGGCGCACGGCATACAGCTGCCCACTGCTCCGGGTTTGTGTGTGTTACTGTGTTTATTAAAAAAATGTGTTTAAAAGCAGCAAAAGCTAAAATGATTTAAATACTACGAAAGAACACCAGCGGGGGGAAAACAATTACCGGTATTGGGTTTTCTAAAAAAAAGATTTTAAATCAGGATATTAGCACAATTATTTGGATTTTTTTTTTATTTATTTTTATGTATGCATATAATATTAACGTTTTATCTGGTCTGTTTGTTTAAAATTTGTGGTTGCTGGGGATAAAAAATGTTGAGATTTTTACTGGTGTAACGAATGAAAAATGTCACTTTAGTTTTGAGTAACAACGACCTCTAGTGTCAGGAAATGTAGTTTAACGCGTTTGAAGTAGTTTTCGATATAACCAAAGTTTGGGTTTTAGTTGAAGTCTGAGTGATTATTAAGCACCAAACAGTCCCACCACAAAAGTAATTTTATTAAAACAAGTGCCCAAGCTGTAATGCGTCGTTTGATTTTATTCGCTTCCGGAATCGTTTAGTAAACAATTTCGTAATGACGTCGTATACTCACAATTACTTTTGGTTTCACAACACGAGGATACTGTTTTAGTCTTCGTTTAAATAGTTACTACCTGCTTTCAAAATATTTAAAAGCACTATAGAGACAAGGTAAGTGACATTTTCATGTTTTGATGCACGATGCGTCAAAATACACTTTGTCTTGACATAATCAGCGATTTTATGAGCGCGAATTGCTAATCCTTGTTGTGTTTTCTATTTCAGCTTCGATCATCGGAAAAAGTGCAATGGGTGTTTGTAAGTCATTTCATACAAAATAAATACTTACTGAGCTGAGCTTCATAATTTCTACTTACATTTTTCAAAACTTCAAAATGTTTTGGTCTTTTTTATTTCAGGTCAGTGTAATGTTTTAACCAATCAAAATTCGTGTATTTTCTCAACAGTCAAACTATACATCAGTGCTCCTGAACATGCCACAGAAATATCTCGAACATTCAAAAACAAGAAAAAAAAAAAATTGCGTTTGTCTTCTCGAATAACCCTGAAAAAAAAAAAAAAAAAACAACTGAGCCATCTTTCTTTGATTTTCAAACCAGTTGTTTCCCGCACTGGAACTGACATTGATGATGCTATCAAAAACATAGATGGTAACTAATATATATTTACCTATATGCTTTTCTGACATCCGACGTAACCGTATAACACGTTTCCTGTACTCTTTGTAGATGATAAGCCAGCCATTTTAGTGGTTCTTCATCATTCCTTTGACCCAGAGTGCATTGTGCCAAAAAGCTCTTCATTAGTCAAAAGGCAACACACACTGGTGGTGGACTGTCTTTTCTATGAGGATGAAGGATTGCTGAAGTGCAGCGCCAACAAAAAAGCATATAAAGACACAGTAGAATGGTTGAAATCC
>SOMO01000129.1:388556-399437 GCA_028128575.1 Paedocypris carbunculus
CGTCAATGTCAAAATGGCTTGTGCACAAGCCAAACAGCTCTTGGTCAGTTCCAGTTTATAGAAAAAGCTAATTTAAGGCTTTATCTAACAGGTGGTTGAACAGATAGTTGCCCTGCATACGACAGAATAAGCCTTCGAGACCACCAGTCTTAGCAGAAGCCAAAAGTCTGCCAACACAAGACTAATAATGAGTGGCTGTGCAATCGTAACACTACTGGCCATCGCCGGTCAAAAAGAAGGGGAAATGGAGCATGAGCTTGAATATTCATCCCTTCACAGAAATTAGGCTGCTCAAGCTGCGTTCAGACAGGTCTCTGCCCGTGAAGAGCCTCTAAATTCCGAAGCGCTTTTCTGTCAAAGCTACTGGGTTCCAGGATTGCAAATCCACGGCGGGCATTAATGCTATTATTTCAACAAGCGCTCTTGTCTGAAATAATCACCGCCTGTGTGGATCTAATCTCCCCTAGAATGCCAAAACATATGCAATACCATATTCTCAGGGACCTCCATCACAACTCTGTGACCTCTTTGCATATGAATATGTGCCTCAAGATCCTCAACTTGTGTCTTGGGTAACAATCCTTCAGCTACTGTCCTTGCAATTTCACCAGAATTGAAAAGGTAAAGTGAGGTTATTCTCCTGAATATAGCCTATTATTTCAACATGTCCTGTTGTATCAAAGTGGTATGCATATACATAAATGTAATGGTTATGCACGTTCTCCGTGTCCTATCTTAAAGCCTGTTGATTATTAGTAGAGCTGTGCAACTGTTCCTGTTCCTGTTCTATATCAGTATGATGATGGGCTGTTTTGGCTGTTAATGAATTTTCAATGTTTTTTCTGTAAAAATGTTGTTTAACTTTCTTTATATGTGTAATTGCATCTTCCAGGCTATTACTTTTCATCTCTTTGAATTTTTTACTTCTCTTTAGTTCAACTTTTTTGATAGAGCTTTTCCCCCATTCATTTTAAGTGAGGGTTGTTTTTTTAAGCATCCTGGTTTCATCATTGTTCTTTGCGGAATTGATGGCCGGGGCCTCAAATTTTTTTTTTGTCAACTTTGATACTTTTTCTGTCATGCAACTTTTTATTTGCAATGTATTATTCTATATGATGCATCTAGATAAGACACACTTTCCTCTTTAACAAATAAATCAATTTTTGTCAGCTTATTTGGCCATTGCTCGTTTCTACTTTTATAAGCGTATTATACATAAAATAGGACACATTGTCCTCTTTTAGGAAACATTGTGTTAGAACATATGATTTCACACTAGCTTGACCAGCTCAATTTCAGAAGAACTGGTCAGTTCTTGTGAAATGTCATAATCTAGTTTCATTGAAGTCTTTTCATTTCACATAATCATTGTCTTTATCACACATTTGTTCAGTTGCTTCTCACATAAAGATGGTTTAGATTTGCTCAGTGTGAAAGAGACATGCTTTTATATCCATGTAAAGTAGCTGCGTTCTTGTTTGACTGCCTACATCCTCCACAGTGGACCGATTATTCTTTTGGTCTAATGAAACTGCGATGGAACCGGTGTAAATTGTAGAAAAGATTAGCAAACAGTCTCCCAGTGAGCAACAGATGAACAGAAAACCGGAACAGAAGTTAATTCTGTGATGTCTTTATTTAAAGTTTAACCTGTGAATCAGAAGAAAATCAAGACCCCTGGGAAATTTGGGAGTGAAAAGCCTCATCGTTGTTGATTTATATAGTGGGAGGAAAGTGTGGAATTGTGTAGTTTTGTTTCCCCGGTGCCAGATTCTACAAGCCCAGGTGAGCGAGACAATAATATTCCTAAGCCGTTTGTTTAACATCTCACTAAAGCAGATCAGGGTTCATCACCTACATGCTGGCACCTAATTTCAATAAAAGATGCCTGGATTTAGACCCCACAGAGCCCAGCACATCCACTTAGCATTTCCAGTTCAGGCTGAATAGCCCTCCGGGTTGTTTAAGGAGCCCAGATGGCGGCTTGGGAGTCTTTTTAGAGCACATGGTCATTAATCTTTCTAAAGATGCTGAAGGCATGGTTTGACACATCGCTGTAGTCAGGTCCATTGGGGTCTTGAGGAGAAGAGCTGGGCTTGTCACACGTTGAGGCGTGGTACCACCTGCTAGTTTTTGGGGGGCCAGTTGGTCTTTATGGAATTTGTGAGGCTTTCTCTCAACATTTGTGGGAAAGTGAGTGAGGACTCAGTTGCCAGCAGAGGGCCGAGACTCCAACATCATCAGCACAGGCTCTCAGTGCATTTACTATTTGTGTTGAAGCATCTCTATGTGTCTATCTACCAGATGAACTGTCTGTCTATTAGTCTGTCTCTATGTAGACTCTCAGTCTGTCTCTCCATCTATCCGTCCTACAGTCCATTTGTCCGTCTGTCCACTTATCTGTCTGACCGACCATCCATCCATCCATCCATCTGGTAAGTCTTTCTGTCCGTCCATTTACAGTACACAGAAAATGTACAAAGTGAAGGACTTAAGTGGAAATTTAGATATACAAAGTAGCAACCCACCTATTCATCCATCAATACCTCCATCTGTCAGGTATGTCTGTCTGTCTGCCTATCTATCTATCCATCCACCCATCTATCTGTCTCTGTCTGCCCCCTATATAATTATACATCCATCCGTCCTTCTGTCTGTATCCTATATAGCTAGCCATCCATCCATCCATCCATCCATCTATCTATATGTCTGTCTCCTATATAGCTATCAACCCAATTATCCGTATGTCTGTCTGTTTTTCCGTCTGTCACCTATCCACAACTATCCATCCATCCATCCATCCATAGTACACAAAAAGCATTCAGTGTGAAGTATACAAGAGAAAAAATTAAATATACAATACAAAGTAGCAATTCATGAACCAAACCAATCCAATCGAAAATAGGAAAAAGAAAAAAGCTCCATCATAAGCTTTTAAATAGTTTTAAGGTTTGTTTAAAAGTGCTTATGTATTCTAATAAAAATTATTCCTTGTCAAAAGCACAAAATCCACACAATTAATCTTCTCAAGGAGCATCAGATATCTGTGAGTTTGAAGCAATAATTTCAAGCCCGAACAGGAGTTCTAACTAGTGTTTTTCTGCCGTTATCCTCCCTTTCGATCACACCAGACAGGGCATTCAATTATGCGGATATCTGCCAAAAAAAAAAAGAAGAATAATGAAAGATTACTGTCATTTTCACAAGAGATGAAAACATGGGAAGACTTCTTACAGGCTTCTCATTGCCATATTGCTTGGCATTTATCATGTGGAGATATGTTGTCTATAATGGTTCATTTTTCAATTAGGATTAAGTTGAACTATTGAACATGTCGGAATTGAGATTGTCTGTCTTTGGGTGAACAGTCAGATATTATCGTGGAGGCTAAGAAAAGGAAACAAACCCATTCACAATGCGTCTGTATGCATGTAAACAAAAAGAACACATTCAATTACGTTTTTTTCTTCCCCGTGGAGCACGAACTGGCAGAAAACATTTCTCCGCCATAAAACCTGCTCATATTTCCTGATGGCATAACATCTGATAAAGTCGTCTGTCACCCTAAAATTGAAACAGTTCGCTGTGGTTTTTTCAAATCACGTTCAAAGTGTTTCTCGAATCCCGCCTGACCTGAGCATTCATATTCACCAGTCAAAGGGAATTATTTTGGTTGAATGAAAAAGACTGTGTATGTGGTTTGTAGTCAGTGTGTTTTAGCATGACGGGTCTACAGGAAGTCCCCTCGGGCCACACACTAAAACAGTTGCTAAGAGTGATATTGAAAGCCTGTCAGTCAATATTCCGCAATCGCCCGTTAATGTTCGGAAGATCATGGATGTTTTCTTACATATCGACCTGATGTCGACAGGAAGCCTCACACTGGGAATCGCAAGGGTCAAATGTCACATGACATCAACATTCCAAGTCAAGACAATGGGTTAAGAGAGACCCATACGTGCTTGAGTAAAAGTATGGATACCTTACTGTAGAAATTACTCCATTACCAGGCACAAGTCACCAATTCCAAGAAGATGAGTAAAAGATGAGTAAAAGTCGAAAAAAACGACAACATTTCAGGNTGTTACTCAAGTACACTACTGGTCAAGACATATGCAGAATTATGTGGCCTTCTTCTATAAATACTTTCAAATGGATTTAGTAGTCTTTCCAATGACGGTAAATGAAGAGATTTCGCCCTTGTGTAGATTGTAACTGCTTTTGAAGCTTTTCATAATTCACAGCAGCTATATATAGATCCAGAGCTTTTTAAAACCCAGGGGGCACAATTACTTTCCCCATTCTCTTGCCAGACAGGTTGTGCTTTGTTTTCTGCATTGCTTGGATTTGGTTTACGAGACCCTCTGTGTATGAGGGTCTTGTCTGACTGACAATTTTTTTGTTGATCGAATTTGGCTCAATGTATCTGGATGAGTGATCAAAACAGATTTAGAGTCCCAATTAAGTTTTGAAAAGAGCTCTTTAAGTTTAGGAACTCAATAGTATTGCTTTTCCAAGTCTTTACAAGGTTTCACAGTAATGCAATAACGTAGCAGAATAGGACAGTACTGTAGATTTACACACTTAAAGCTCCGTGAACTTCTGGCATGGCAATGATATGAGTGAAACACTTGTTTATTTACTTAACTTTGTTTTGTTCACTTTTTGCTGAGCTGTTTTTCGTAACAGGATATTAAACTGTACAACCCCCCCACCCATAATAACGGTGGCCTTACACGTCTTTTTTCCAGAAAGAGAGCTATCAAAAAAAAAGTCCCTATAAAATCTGTTTCTTTTGTGCATGAGACATTTCTCGAAGAAAATCTATCATCTGTAACAAAACCCTCAAATGGCCATAGAAAAAAGAAAATCAGACAGATGAAGAGGGAAATATATTAGTGTCGACGTCTGATCTAAATATGCCTGTGTATAGTGATTTGAAAAACGAGATTTGTTCCCATGCAATAAGACAGCAAAAGAACCCTGGAGAACATTATCTGGATAACTAAATGCAATTTCCTTCAAATTTTAAGAAATGATGTCCCAAAATTGAAAACTCATTTTCTGCCATTCTTCGTGCTGTGGTTTGATGCGTTGTTCTGTTCCATCGCTCAGGTTGATGATTACAGAATTTTAAATTGTTCAAAAATGCAATACTTCTGCCTGTGTGTGTCTGTGTGTGCGAGAGAGCGAGAGCGAGAGAGCGAGAGAGAGAATAAATACGTAAATGTTAATCTGTCCTGAAAGCTAATAGTCTTCTAAAGCTAAATAATTAGGGTTAGGGTTTGTAACTACTATTTACTTGTATAGACTCAGCACAGCTATTATCTAACTAAATCAAACCTTGTGGCCATTTTTACTTCACTTTTCCTCTAAATTCAAGCTACAGGCAAAAAAATATGCTCAATCGATCACCACAGATTTGGGATGGTCTCCAGACTCCAGTACAGAAGCAACCACTGAAAATTCAGCCCAGTGATTTGCCAAAATCTTTAATTGGATGATATTAGGCACATATGTTACTTTTTTATTAATTGCAAAACAAGATTGAAAATTGTGCACTGCAGAAAATGTCAATGCAAGACACACACACACACACACACACACACACATTTAAATTATAGTGAGCTAAAGGTCCCCACTTTAGTATAAAAACCTAATATGTGGGCCCCTTCTATGACATTAATGCCTGGACACACACACAAATAAAATAAATCCTATATTTAGGATGTTAGGATATTTTTGACGGGTCTGAAAAATGAGAATAAATAGTGTAATTACGTTTTCGTGACTAAGATAATTCAAGAGAATAACTAATATGATCAGTACAACTCTGGTCCAGTTTATTGAACCACAAAATTGAACAGCATTGGTTTGTGCTTGGATTTACTCTCACGCTTGAAGAGGACCTGCTTTTCACGTCCTAATTATTCGTTATATAATAACGCAGAGAGAATTATTACTTCCCTTTTGATATAGAGGCTGATGACACTGACAGCGCAGATAATCATCTGGGTTATGGATTTTCAGCTATGATGTATATTAGATCCGTGAATTAAAAAAAAAAAACCCAGCCAAGCCATTCTCTAATTTTTTTTTTTTTTTTTTTTTTTGCTGTTCCCCGGGAAAAGTTGAAGATGGCTTGGAGACATTGCAGGGAAATCTGTGCAAATGAATTATGTATGCTGTTGCCTCTTGATAGGCCAAGCCAGACAAGAGTTGAGCAAGTAATTCAAAGGCTCTTTCACTGTTGAAGCATGAAAGTAAAAGATAATTAGCGCCAGTGTCTGGCATAAACGTGATAAAGTTAAACAAGAAGTGGGCAAACACTCGGAGAAATAAGAAAGTATTCCATGTGAAACAATATTGACACGGCTTTCTGCGTTCTCATGCTCCGACTGCGGAATGAACAGCTGTCTGTGAGGAATCAATAGCGAGGCGGCTCGTTTGTCTCAGGTGTGGACCGGTTAACGATGAGAATGTTTTGAAGTAATTAGCCGATCTGGCGTTAAAGGGGCTGACCTTTCATCGACAGCTCTTCATTAAGCCGTCCTCTCCGAACACAACACTTTGGAAAGCTCACAATCATTTTCACCAGGAAATTGGATTTTTTCTGTGTTGTTGTTCATTACACAATAACAATTAGAAATCAGGTAAATAAATAATTCAAGAAAGACAGACAGAGTTTGTCCATATGGCCAGTATTGATTGCATCAAAATTGTGCGTCGCATTCGACCATCCAGTAATGTTACACACACACAAACCCGGAGCAGTGGGCAGCGTTAAGCCGTGACACCCGGGNTGTCACATGTATGTATATATTACCTGTATAAAAGTGGCCTTCTAATAGAGGTGGCCTTATAATTTTCAACCCTTCCGTCATGGTGGCCTTCTACTAGAGGTGGTCTTCTACTAGATGTTTCAGGGTATGTTGCATAATTCTCTCTTGGATTATTTCCTGCTTTATTTTTTCCCCATGTCTAAGGCCAAGTGTCATCATTTATGACTGATGTTTTTCTCAAGTGTCCAAATCTTATGATTATTGCCGTTGTCTTGCCTCTATTGGGTTATTGCACCTTTGCCTGTACTTATTTCCTCTCCAATTTAAGCCCGAACGGGAAATATGTGACAGAAATAATGAAAGGACCGACCGTGTTTGAAGCTTCTAATGAATCTGGCGGCTTCAGTGGAACACCAGGACGCTGCTTCAGTTCCAGTCACCACCCACCAGCCTCCAGCCCCCCAGAGATACGCCAGATTAAACAAACTGCTCCCAACCACAGTATGAGAGTCTTATCTTAAAGATGAACATATTCATTTTTATTCCCTTCGGAGCAGCTCGCCACAGGAAATTGAACACGGAAAAGGACAATGTGCATTAAATTATCAGGATGTAATGTCTGGTGATGTCATAAAAATTGCTCTGGAGCTGCAGATGTGTGGAAATATGGAAGAATTGGAGACTTGTAAGGACTTATCACCCAGGTGTAAACAACACACACACACACANATTCTCTGTACGTAACTGTATTTGCTATTACACTTTTACTATCCGCTCTATTACGTATAGCCGTTCTCTCGCCGTACGTGCCGTGTGCTCGTTCTTGTTCCGTTTGTTACCAGACTTTCTTTCTTCACTCGTTCTGATTCTAGAAGCAGGCCGGAGACGTTATTCTGGAACCATTATTCTGGATTACAATGGCGGTGTAATCTGCAGTAGTTACAACTTTTGTAAATTGTACATAGCTTTTGAGTTGTTTTTTTTGTTTAGTTTTTTTTTTCGTAGACCAGTACGATCTTTGTAGAANGTAGTTACAACTTTTGTAAATTGTACATAGCTTTTGAGTTGTTTTTTTTGTTTAGTTTTTTTTTTCGTAGACCAGTACGATCTTTGTAGAATTTAAATATCTGCGTAAACGTACTACAGGCTATTAATGTTCTCTTTGGTTTGCGGAATCAGAGCCCAGCGGATTGTTTGTGCCGCCACAGGGCCTTACGGCAGATGGGAGTTGTAGTTTTTTTGAGGCTGTTCTGGGTGTTTCGGGCATCAAGGACGTGTTGGCTTATTTGAAATGATTTTTATTTTGACGCCGCTTTTTCCGACTTAGCCAGAATATTCTATTTTACACAAATCTCGATGTTGATCGGAGCAGTTACTCCTGTTGATGTAAAGATGTGGTGTGTGTGGTGCACATAAATGGAAAATATTAATCGGTTACATACAATATAAAGCTCAGATCGATATAAAGCAATAGTCGAGGGTTTCTGACGGGTTTGGACCCGACGGTTCTGTCTCCAGCTCTGCAATACGAGTCTCCCCTCCATNAAAAAAAAAAAAAATCGCCTGTTTCCATTCCATTATTGCCTGAGCCCGTGGTAAATGGATTAGTAAGCTTAATTCATTCAAACTTTTGCATTTGGACGTGTATTGAACAAACTCTCGGCAGCATGCACAGATATCAATATGAGATGCTTGTTTCTATTTCGCTAATAGAAATCGTTAACGCCGCGCTTATGCTTCCAGCTTTGGGTCGGGAGGGAAATGGTTCTTGTTTTTGCAATGTTTCCACAGCCGTTTGAAACAACTATGAGAAAATGGATTGAAATGTCAACTGTGATCAGTGTGATTCAGAATTATGATCAAAATGCATGAATGTGTATTTTAATTTCAGACACTGCCAGAGCTTGTACTGCAGATTGTACACTGTGTCTGGTCTTAAATGCCGTGTCAGAGTGATGTGGCGGAGGGAGACTGAGGGATTTGTTGTTTCGAAATGTTCCGCGGAAAATTTGCATCATCCATGACAATATTGAAATTGGATGAGCCTGGAGAACAGCATGGGGAAATGTGCAAATGTAATAACGAGTTACAGAAGAAGGTGGAGGAAACAACTGGATGAATAAATTAATTTTATGGTTGTTCCAGAAGAAACGGTTGCTTTAGTTGGTGGTCTTTTGAAAGTGAGAAAACAACAGCAAAAAAAAGTCCATCCATTTATCTATCCATCAACTAATCACAGAGCAGGACACACACATACTCCGATACTCCAGAACACATTTTTTTTTTTTTAAAATAATTATTTTCAAATGATATACTTGTATCATAAGATATGAACTGGAAAAACTTCTTTACAGTAACATAATTGTGGGATTAATTCACAAGTTTTATGCACTAAATTTGATTTGATTGGCAACATAACAAATGCAGCTTTACATAAAAATAAAAATAAGTTAAATGTGAATTTTCTCAGTTATAGATTGACCACATTCAGATGCAGCACTAAAATATTTTTGAATTATTTACATACAACTAATTTTGCATGTTAGGCTTATTTTATAGATCCCATTACTCACATCTGGCTTTTATTATAGTTTTCATTCATGAATTTCATGCATCCGTACATCTTTGAGCGTTTGAATGCATTCATTAAATAATGTAAATCAATGTACGTTAAACTAGTTTGCACTCTCTATCTTAAGCAGTTTGTGCAATCTGGCCTCAGCTAAAGCTGCTTTTCTGTTACAGCACTGCTAGTTATTTTGTTTCCATGGGTCAGCAAGAAATTAGTTTATAATTGATATTAATATATTCATATACTTCAACACAATAGACGGAGCAATAAAATTTGACGCAGGTACATCATTAAAACCAATAACTGCTTTAATAATCTACCTGAGCTAATCCCAGCACAACTCATCAAGATACTTCCTCCTCATTACAGTAGTAAAGAAGTTTTACAGTTGGTCCCCAAACGCCATGTCTTCAGCGCAGAGACGGTTGCTAAGGTAGCATCAGTTAATAGGTCTTTTGAATACATTCACCTATCCATTAAATAAAAAACAAATATAAATATTTACTAAAAATAAAACAAATGGGACAAAAGATGTCATCCAATTTATCTTGATCAAGTGAAATTAACTTTTCAAATAATTCTACAACAGAAAGCCAAGCATGTTTGAACAGTGTGAATCAATACAGCAAAATTACTGTAACTACCTCATAACACAAACACTTAAATGCTTTAAATGTCTGATCACAAATAACTATTGTCTAATAAATGTAGATCTGTACAAGAAAAGTAGATTTTATCTTTAGAAAAGAACACGTTGTCTGTGTAGACAACCAATGTCATTGGGTACCCAGCATCCTTTGCATTTGTAGCTCTTATCTCTCGACTGTTAGTCTCGATTATGTCATGCGTCATGTAAGTTTTCCTTTACATGAGTTCATATGTTATGCTTGAGTTATCAAATATTCCCACGTTTCATTTTACTGTGATTTACTGTTACAGTTTTTATTGCTCATTAAAAAGCATTTCTCATCTCACCTTGTTTTTCATTTCCGCATTCTCTCGAGAAGAACCAGTTGTTGGCATCTAATGAACCTTTCCGTTGTCTTTCTATGGACACAACACTTGTTTTGTCATCCCCAATGGACCTGGTAAATAAAGCTACTGATTTTCACCCAATAAACTCTATTTTATGTACAGTAAGCCTGTTTAACAGTTCTATAAACCTAATGAATTCAACATGTGTACACACCGGGTTCAGCGCGACACCAGGAAGCTCCATCTGTGTCCAGGTTTGATTTGATCAAATTGAGCATGAGGCGTGTTGTTTCATTTTCGCTTTCTAGGCTCCATCAAGTAATGTTTGTTCCTTGTCAATATCTATTCGGCCTTGGTGCACAACATGTGTCACAAATAAAGAGCTTTAGAGCGAATCTGTCGGATACGTGATAGACGCTTTTACAAAATGCTGTAGCCGAATTACTCTGAATTTAGATGGTTTGAGTTTTTTGAATAGTGAGCTGTTTTAAATAACGCCAGTGGTGTAAAGTACTTGAGTAAATGGACTTTGCTACTTTATTTAAATATTTT
>SOMO01000129.1:413567-423716 GCA_028128575.1 Paedocypris carbunculus
CCCCCCCACTTCAGCTGTGAGATTGTGGTGTTCCGTTTAGACCCGCTTATAAGTCGGGGGAAAGAAATTAGAGAAAAGTGAATAGATAGAAATTAGTAGAAACCTATTTCATTTTATATAAAGCAAATTGTGGTTATTTGGGGCCCACGGACCACAGGGAAATAATGATAGAACACCTGTTCAGATGCTCTTTAATCCTTCGTAGAAATAATAAAAGTATTCAGACATCCTTGGTGGTAAAGGAACCCTAAAAATCAAGTAACCCTGTTTGTTTATGTTGGTATTAATCTATTTAAGCTATTGTTAATTTATGTTTAAGTTTAATTTGTCATTGATATGGTTGCATTATCATTTTAAAAATTTCTGGGAAAAGTGCCCTGCCCCTTTAAGTGAGTTCTCCCGAGAATCGCATGGCTATATGCTAACTCGTGTTTTGGGAATAAATACTGCGTTCGAAATCCACCGTGTGACTTGTTTATTTGTGAAGCCCCGCCCACGCCAAAGAGAGACTAAATGCGAGAGTGCGCGCGTGTGTGTGTGTGTGTTCGCAGAGCAGCCGCGAGTGGAGTCCGTGCTACTCATTTGCACGGCTTGTGCCGTTTTCTGAAAGATGTTTTAAGTTCGCGTCATAAATGTTCATTTAATTACTGCGATTGTGTCTCTGCTGTTTATTTTCGTGAAAAAAGGCGAAATATCTGCGCACTGTTCTGAGTAAAATATTTTCTATTTCGGTAGGCCGCGCGTGTAAGTCGAGCCCCCCACTTTCAGCCCCAATTTTTTTGGAAAAATCCTCGACTTATAGTCGAGTAAATACGGTACATTAGCTTATTCGATATGTTATTACAGGTGAAAATTCGCTTCATTGAAGAGACGCGTCTTCAGTCTGGACTTAAACTGACTCACCGAGTTACTCTCAGTCCAGCCGAGTAAATAGTTGCATGTAGAAACGAACATATTGATATTCACGAAAAAACCCTAACCCTAACCCTAAACCCTAACCCTAACCCCAACCCTAACCCTAACCCTAAACCCTAAACCCTAACCCTAACCCTGACCCTAAACCCTAATCCTAACCCTAACTCTAAACCCTAACCCTAAACCCTAACCCTAAACCTAAACCCTAACCCCTGAACCCTAACCCCTAACCCTAAACCTAAACCCTAAACCCTAACCCTAAACCCTAACCCTAACCCCTAACCCTAACCCTAAACCCTAACCCTAAACGCTAACCCTAACCCCTAACCCTAACCCCTAAACCTAACCCTTAACCCTAACCCTGAACCCTAACCCTAAACCCTAAACCCTAACCCTATCTCTCTGATAGCGGTCCAGTGATGGCGACAGTCCATTAAAGGCAGAAGCTCATCAGTTACAGCAGGTTTTCTTCCTCTTCCGGCCTTTATTGACCTGATGTCGACAGCGAACAGAAACCGTCATGACGGAGAGTCCAAACCTGTAGTCGCTCTCACGACGCTGATAGCTATTGTGACGGATTGACTGTTTCTCCGCCAGGCGCAGTAGATGGGCGGAAGATCTGGCTCATCCTGGTCCAGTGTGCTGCTGTCGGAGTGATGGATGAGGAGGAATCAGTCTCTTCCTCGCCTCTCTTCACCTCTCCGTCTTCACCGCGGAGGAACAGGAAGTGCCGTGTGAGGTGTCATCGCTCGGCTTTTGATTACAGCGGCCGCGTACAATGGAAATCTGGAGCATGACATTTTGAAAGGAACACACAGCAATACGACTTTACAAGTTTACATTTTTCTGGAAACAAAAAAGAAGCAAAATGTGTTCTGTATACAACGGTCAGTGAAATATATAAACCGGCTCATCAGATAAAAAATCGCACACCCAAGTATGTTCACACGCAAGAATTTACAAGTACATGAATATTCTGTTGAGAAATAAAGAATTGTTCATATTAGATGCATTATACAGATTCATATTTCTATCACACTTTTACGACAATTGATTTTTTGGTGTTAAAGCTATACATATACACCCAAAGTGTGTGTGTGTGTGTGTGTGTGTAGAACACTAAATTATGCACATCACTCAGCACAGCAGAACAAACAACTGCGAAGGACTTTAATGCGATGACCAGTAATTCCAGTGATGCCCGTTTCAGCCGAGACAAAGACGAGTGTGTGTGTCCTTTGATCTTAATGCTGTTAGAAACCACATTTGCATTTGCATCCGGCCGCCGCGGCACTAATCTGAAAGGACAAACGACACGTTAGATCAGAAGCGAGCGTATTGTGTTTGCCGACACCTCGAGGCGGAGATGGCAAACCGCACAGAACCAGTGGATCGGCACCAGCCGGACCTTCTGCTCCTCACACACCTGCTTTCTGCTCTTTTGTCGAAGCTGTTTGTTGGGTTCTTCTTTCGTTCTTCTCTCCTTACGATAGATCTTAAAGCATCACAGAAAACAAGTTCCAGTCTGTTGAAAATTCATATACCTTTATTCAGATTACGCGTGTAGCTTCTCAAGAGCAAATCTGTCTTCCTTCTGTTCTCGTTCTAAACTGTTCTGGTCAGCTTGCATTCTTTCCTTCAGTCCTATCCAGGTGGTTTATTGGCTGTTTAGGCCAAAGATATTTATCTCTTGAGCGCGAGTCTCAGCCACACCAGATCCTTGCCTGGTACGATGTCCCGACCTCTGACCTCCTCTACATAACTCACCCCCTCCCTTCCTTTCTTTCTGCCAGAAGTCCTGTTTTAAAGCATTCTTTACCTACAGCAAGCATTAAACATCATAGTAAAGCAGTAAATATGAGCATGCATACGTATTTACCTAACATTTCTTTCAAATGATAATAAAACAAAAGCACAAACACTCTAACACTGTTCACGACTTCAAACCTAGTCTGAGCGTTTCTGCGCAGCGTCGACAAAACTACACAAAGCGGAGAGGAGCGGAATCTACTTCCTGTATCGCAGCAGCTCATCTGGCTTGTGACACTCTTGAATGTCAGCGCTTGTGAGAAGGATCATTAGCNACACACACACATTCTGGTTGCAGCCGTGATGAAGCTTAGATGCAGACAGCATGTGTTCACCACCAAACCCAGCACATCATTTTTTTTCGATTGGCTCGGCTGTAAATTGCTCATAAGTCAAAAGCCTCGCCGCTGAGATCTCAGGCATGTGTCGTTCGATCAAACCAGGTTAGGCACTTTCCCGTACGAACACAACGGCAAGACCAGCGGGGGAAAATCTGTCATTGTTAAAAGGTGACATCAAGTTAACAGAGAGGTCGACAGGTACTTCAAAAGCCTGTTTGAGAGCAGCGGGCACAGATCCATATTTGTCAGGGCATGACGGCATCAACATGCATGGCTGGCCGCATTGTTGGGGCAATGATGGGCGCCATTACTCTCTTATTGTGATTTAGAAATACAGCTGGAGACCAGACGATCGCCATTGTCACCACAAACAAAGAGCAGGAAATATTCACACATTATTTCCACATTTTACATTCCAAACAGCTCAACTTGACGTGTTGTTAGGGCCGCGCTGTAATGAGCCAGATAAGTCCGTTGACTCAAGCCCATCTGTTGGAGCCACTTCTGTGTGTTCGTGATAATGCTGCAATGCATTCTGGTCTAGAGTCTGCAGAGTGCATCACAAACATCATTAGGAAGGCAATTAATACAAGATTAAAATTGGATTTGATTTGGGTTTTATTTTACAAAATAAAAGTTTTTTTTTTTTTTAATTACTGTAATCCATTCAATCATATCCTGCTTTTCCATTTCTGTGTCATTAAGAGTGGCCCACCAATCACAGAGCGGGAAACACACACACACACACACACACATCACACTCACAGGCCATTTTTTAGACTGTGGGAGGAAACTGAAGACCTGGAAGAAACCCCAAAAAAGCAGCAAAAATATAACTATTTGAACAATTATGGTAAAAATATAATTAGATAACCAACAGCTACTATAAAAATGACAATAATGAATTCTCAAATAACAAAAGATTACAACAAATTTTTGCTGCACATTATCATTTGTCTGACTGCATTAAAACTGTTTATCTACATAAACATTCATGCCACATCAAAATAAATGTCATGTTATTGTGTGAATACACCACAATTACAGATTATTATTGCGTTCACTTGAAGTTCCTAGAGAAATTAGTGTAAAATGACACTTTTGCAAACAAAGTAATTACAAGGATCAGATCAGAACATCCGCGGTCACAGCATCTGCTAAACAGCCGTGGACCAGTTGTAATTTAACGCCGTGTTTATAGACAAAGTGCTAAATGTGGACGTTTGCGCTGAAGGATGTTGAAGCTCGGCACTGGTGGAAGTTATTTATTTCATTGGGAAGTGTTGAAAGGACATCTCTGGAGCGCCGGTGTCCGCACACTTCAGATGAGTTGAGATGTTGATGAATGTCTTTAGAAAAACTCCATAGTTTGACCTTCGGTCATAATGAAGCTCTCATGCTGGTTGTCATGTGGCGATTTTTCTTTCCCTCCTTTATGTCTTTTTTTAAAGAAGCAATTTTCAACTAGCCGTGAGAATGACATGACCCTGGTGAAGAAGGCACAACAGCGCCCTCCGTCCAAGAATTTTCGTAGGAGCGCACAACTTGTAAGAGCATGTGTACGTACGAACAAGAATCTGTGCAAAGAGCCAGAGTTTCACTATCACTAAACATGTGTTTTGTTGTGTGACATCGAGCCTGATTTGATTTTAATGCTGCTTGATTCTCAATTTAAATGAGATGAACCACACACTGACATGAAAACATGTATGACACAATTGGCGGAGTTGAAACGAAGACAGTTGTGAAAATGTCGCTTGCTTAGCAGTGAGAAGATGTGCTCATGGCTAGTGTCGTATGGCTATTCTAGATCTGATTTAGCGGAAGAAATACACAATCATACCAGCTAAAGATGGGCTAGTACAACATTTCAAAGTAAATTTACTAGCAATAGAATTTTACATTCATTTGTTTTTGGCGGAAGTGACTTACAGGGGATTTCATNTTCGGATGGATAGAACTGTAAAGTCTAAAGACTATACAAAAACTTTTCAATAGAGATTTGGTTAAACATTTCAACATCAGGATTTTGTAAAATGTAATACTATTGTGTTTTCTCCTACAATAAACAATTACTTAGTAGGTTTGCGTTAAAAGTGATGATTGATGAATATCATGGGCCTTTGATGATGGTCAACCAATCACAGAGCGGGAAACACACACACACACACACACCTATGGTCAAGTGTCATACCTGAAATACAAACCGGGTGAACTGGCTAATAATGAGGACGTTAACTATTAAAGAGCAAAGAGGGCAAGGGAAACCATGACATATGGAACACGCAACTCAAAGTAATGAATAAAACGCAACCCGAAGCAACATTCTGAGGCGTTCTCTAAAAGCGTCGAGGCAGACGGGCATCTCGTCAAACGCCGAGACCTTCCTGTGTGGAACCTGCTTGTTCTTCCCACCTGGTGAGGCCTTCTCCCACAGGTCACACCTTCAGGAGGATTGCTGTCCGGGAAACGCTCGTCTCCGACTCCATCATCACCCAAATTACGATACCTGAACCTCATTTCATGAACTATTCAACAAGCCCATCCTCACTCTCCATCTGGTCTCAGACGGAGACAACAGACTGAACACTATCAAAGCTGATCTGCCTTGTTCTCGTCTCCCGCTCCTCAGCTTGACTCGCTTCCAATCACCTGCCTCCATCCGTGTGTCATGGTGTGTAACATTTATAGTGTCTGTTCATCACCGCCAATGCCTGTAGTGATACTGCACAATGACTGTCCACCAGACTAGAAAACACCCACCCTTCGTTAAAATTGCCAGCGGTGGCAGAATAATTAGCCAGTAGAGTGACACTATATGTTCAACCGTGTGATTGGTTAGACATGAATCCAGGGCGTGTCCCAGGCCAAGAAAGGATGGGATTGGCTCCAGCTCCCAATGAAGTCGTCGTCTTTGAAATTGTATGGGATATAATTCAAGCACGGTCCAAATGGCGTCTGTCTTCATTTTATATTGAAATCAAAGGCTGTCTGCCTTCAGCCGTACGTCTGTGATTTAATTAACGATAGATACGTGTAAAAGATCCCGAGACGGTCTGGGATAGAAAGAACCAGAGGTAATTCTGTGACCCGAGTTTGTCGCCGACTCTCCCTGTGCCGTCTAATAAATATTAATCACGAGATCTGCCGCCTCGTTAATATTATTCTGCTAAAAAAGGTGCAGAAAGACCGGATGAGCGTTGTGTGTCTTCTCGCCAGGATTCAAGTTCAAGTTCAAGTTCATTTGTATAGCGCTTTTCTTGGTCCGAGACCAACGCAAAGACGCTGAATAGGATTGTGGGGAATCTAGACTTTTCCAGTTGTTCCTTAACTCTGTATTTCACGATGGCCTTCATCCCGATGTACTAGGCTTTGACTACACAACACCAACACGCCATAAACACAAAGCTGTAATATCACGTGCAAATATCATCGCGCTGTGGAGAGCGTTTGACGCCTGACGCGCGGAAACAAAACACGCCCGTTTGCTTGTGTGCAGTGAATGGCTGACATTTAGCCAGTGAAATTGCACCTATTAGCCAGGCATTAGCATCTTCAGCACGGCTTCAGAAAAAAAGGAAAAGGATCCAGCTCCATCGGGCTTTTTCCCGCGGCAACGTTAAACGCACAGCTTGTCTTGGCATTTAGAGCGCGGCGGGTAATTTACAACCAAAGTCCTTGTTGTGATGGCGGCTCGGCGTTAACGCGCAGGTGCTTAAAAGCTTCTCCGTGATTACGCTGGCAAACAAACCAATGCCCGGTTGAGTGAGGATTGCTTCAGCGAGGCAAACACGCTCGTGAGGTCGGAATCTGATCCGAAGAAGCCAAACACAACCCTGCGCCGGGTGACGGGATTTGCGCAAATGTCAAAACTAACCTTTTAAAACAGAGTCGAGCGGCAAATAGATTTCAAACAGAACACGGAGACATGTTGAACCCCGGAGCTGTGATGTTTGCTGGAGGAGGTGAGCTGATGTTGTGCCGTCTCTGCGGAACACGAAGCCACAGTAGAACAGTTGTGAAGAATCAGGCCAGAACTTATGGATTCTCCTTGACTGTAGATTTCCCAAACTCATCGGGGAAGCAGGAGGTCCTGACCTGCGTGAAGACGTGGTCAAATCTCGGCTGACAGCAGGTCACGGGACAAGCTTCACACGCCTCGTGGAACAGGAGGAGATGTCAGTCGATCCAAATTTCTTAATTTCTTCCATTTCTTAAATACTGTGGTAACCCTGTGATGAACACTTATAGCTGTAGTTTGGACACAAAAGGTAACTCGGCGTGTAATTGTGATTATACAATGTTCAGCAGCGAAGGAGAGTCTGGCCATAATTGGACTTGTCGGCCTATTTCAGGTTTAACAGAACTTCATCACAGGCTTGAGGAATATTCACCCACACTCCATCCTGGACACCTGAGCGTATCAGCCCGGGACGTAACAAAAGTAACAGCTTGTTGTTTGAGAACGAAGCCAGGAGAACAAGCTGCTGGTGGAACGCTACTTCACAGAGCTTCATCAATCGTGTCCAATTCAAAGTTTAGCCTTGTTTTCCATGTATTTCTCACGTTTAATCATTTGTCTCGGATTCGTTTATTATCAGCTGAGCGTCACTGGAGATCTCCAGGGATGAGATGGGATCTGTCTGTAGACTATCTTCTGGCGTTGGCTTCGACGGGCACACGTCTCTGATCTTCCCTAGGAAGAGTCCCAGAAAGAGTCCCAGATCCCAGAAGACTCCATCACCAGTTGGGGAGACGCCACAGATGCTCGGATTGTTACCATGCTCTTGTGCACCGTGAGCCATACTGGTCTAGAATGGGCAACAAAAGTCGTCCAAGTCACCCTCAGTACCAAGTGCCTTTCCTTGACCAGCTGACAAAGACATAGGAGATGTTCTTCTCTGCCAGTCTTTCTGGCTCATCGATTATCACTTTCCCTGCGAGTGAGGGCCAGACACAAGTGTGAAGAGCTCATGGTCTCGCTGTTTGCCATCTGAGGGAATCGCTCATCGTGTCGAGCACAGGATAGGGTTCGGACATGTCACTTGTGTCATATATGTTCCCCGATGGAAGAGGACGGGGTGTTGGGACTCTCCTGTCACTTTAGTCCCGCAAATAGCCAATCAGGTTCATTGACCCAATATACCCAAACATGTGGCACTTTCGACGCCTTCAGCCTATTTGATGCGTCTCGTTGGCCTTTGGAAAAGTGCAGAAGGGGTTTGGTCGCTCACTAACTCACTAGGACACGCCCTCTCTTTCTGAAACGCTTTCTTTACATTCCTTTGAGTTCTCGACTCATTAAACCTCAAGAGAAGTTGGTACAGTAGAGCTTGCGTTGTGACGTTTTACAGGTGCCTTGTAGCGTGTGTGTGTGTGTGTGTGTGTGTGTGTGTGTGTGTGTGTGTGTGTTCTAGCAGCACTAATGTAAAGAGGCAAGGATATGAACGGCCTCAGAGAACTACTGTAAATGGCATATTATGACACGGCGGAGCCCACACGCCCCCGGGATTCTTCTAATTACAGCCGAGAACGTGTTAGTCAGCAAGAGCCGCGCACGTGTCACGGCAGTTCGGATTTTTCTTAATAAGAACAAGGGCGACAGACCCCGGTTTTGTCGTCACTGCAACTGATAAGCCAATTTTNAGAATGGAAATGAAGAAATGTCATGTTTACCAGCCGGACTGAAAACAGAATTTCCCATTGAAATAACCACTGTAAATGCAAAATAATGCAATAAATTAACCACACTTTATGCCACACACACTGACTACCAGTATATAAAATCCAAATAGTAGATTATACCACACCATTACCGTAACACTGCCTAATTGTATTTATCTCATTCATACTGCTGAGAATTGGCCTTGTAGTAAAAAGTACAGTTAAACGGCTCTTTTATTGAATCCCAAAGCTTTGTGAATAGATAAACAGTGCGTTTAATCCTGTCATGTGCTTTGGGTAATCTTTTAAGAGCGGTTGGTCGGCCTTTTCCCAGCAGTGCTGGAGAAATGTCACAGAGGTACGGTGAAGGAGAGACTGGCCCTCGGGAATCACAGCATCAGTCTGGACCCTTCCACTGCTATCTGACATGGACAGCCTGTCAGAGATGCTCCAGAATAGAGCTGAACTTGGCTTTCTGTCTGGAAATAATGTTTGAAAGTTTTCTTCTTCCCAGGAGACGACTTCGCAAGCTGTACTGTGACATTTTCACTTACCATACTTATGCAAGAATGAGATGTTGGCTTTGACAGCTAAAAGCGCTTCCAAGCTGTGATTTTCCGAAATGATTTTCATCTGGCTGTTTTATTTGATGGATGCTAAAAGGCAGTTGAGCTTAGACCAATTACACCCGGCAAGATCTTTAAAGAGAGCCATGTTAATTGAACAAAAGAGACAAAGAAAGCCATTAATTAAAGTCTTGGCTTGTTTGATTAGCATAATGCAGTGTGATGCAGATACTTGGAATCTTCAAGATAATCAGGACAGTCGTGCTTAACATTTCTTTCCAACTACTTCNAGCCGATGCTTTGAAAAGAACCGGACTGCCCATCACTAGTAAAAAGACTGTATAGCCGCAAGCAGCATCGTGGAGGTTTGGCCTTTGCTTGGTTTAAAGCTTTAAAATAGGATTGTAATTTACCATACGTAAGTGGATTGTGTCCCATTGTATGTGGAAAATACCGTTTCGCTACAAAAACCCTGGTGACGTGGATAAACACCTCGTTCTGAAGATGCAAGGTCACACCGATAATGATGAATCTTCTCACCACACGTTTCTCTGCATCCCAACAGAGCTCGTGTTCCCGGTCATGTAAATAATACGGCACATATCACCGGCCACGATATAACGCAATATTGAAGCCAACCACAAGAAGGTATCTAGCTCTTCATCCGGATTCCTGGATGTAATGCAATATTTCCAGATCTGGAAAAGCAACAAGCTCATCATTGATCTGAGCTGCCACGATGATCCACAATCTCTGTTTGTTTGTCGCGTTCCTCTCCTTATCTTCACTCCGAGCAAATCAGCTTTCTCATCTCGGAATATTAGAATGTCTTGTGCAGAATAAACTCAACGGTT
>SOMO01000130.1:133537-157712 GCA_028128575.1 Paedocypris carbunculus
AATTCACGTGAAAGATGGCACCTTTTCGCTTTTTAGTTTTATCTTCTTTAAAAGTGTTTTTCCTAGTCATTGTTGCCTACTGAATCACAGCTGAATACTCAGTTTCACTGAGTTTCACAGAGTATACTAGATGTTATTTTGTTCTTCATCTTTTGAGCAGCTTCTTGGAGACGTGAGAAGTGTTTTACATCTAAGACTGAACTTTTGTTCATATTTAGCAGGTGAAATCACAAGTCTTAGTTTGATCCCTAGACATTTTACAAGTACTTTTAAAGCTTTAAATCGATAAACTATGCATAACAGTCAAGCTCATGCTTTCCTTAGGAATCGAGCCCACCCCCTCAACGTTAGCAGCTCCCGCTAACAACACTCGTGTTCCTCAACCATCAGATTTATGCCTCAAGCAAAGGAAGAAAAGGAGAAACGCAATCGTTAGATGACCTTTCTTATATTTATAAGGCTTTAAACCTTCTACATGACCCGTAGATAAACAGCGTCCAGTCGAATTAGCAAGACGGCGTTTGGCGGCCACATTGGTCCTGTCCCGTCTCTCGCAGGTCGAGATAATGTTTTATCTGGTAACTGTCAGCCGTGTAGCGCGAGCATTAATGTTATCTGAGACAGCAGTTTATTTCCTCATCCCTGTTATCCTCCCCCACGCGGCTTCACCTTGAGCCGACAGACTAGCCGAGGAAACCTTCGTGATCTCTGCTGATGGCGGCTCCTCGGAGAGAGGTGGAATGAAAAGCCTGCTCCCTTGAAACGGCCTTGATAAGACCTAATCAGCCGCTGTGGCGACTTTCATTTAGCGCACGGCCTAACAAATCATCTGTCACTAAGCCGCGTCACTCCCCATATTCCTCCACTGAGCACGCCATTTCTCCGCCAGCGCTGGATTCATATCCGTGCTGAAGCCTCCTGACAGGTTTGTTATCAGTCGGCTCGGCTGGCAAACCCTTGGGAAATGGAGCCTGGCTATTAAAGGACGGGAAACGGTGTGTGTAAATGTCAAGTAAGCTGTCACCGCCGGATTTCATTGCTTCCACGGAAGTCAAAAGACATCGGCTCATATTCCCGGGTGTCAAACATGCCGGTGTTCTCGCCTGTCATGAATAATTTGCAGACGCCGTTTAGGAAAGCGGATCATATCGAACGGACTGGATTTTTATTCCGTGGTAGAGGTAGTGCGGCATTTGCGTCCTTCTCCTCGACGCTCAGTGAGGAACGCTGGGCCATAAAGCCTCGCTTTCCACCACACTGAGCACGAGAAGCCCCTGCCACCTGCCGTAAAGCTGATGAATGGACCGCGCTGATTCCTGCTCAACCTGTTCAATAGAGCCTTTGAGAAATGGATTAGGGAGCGGTTTTGGGGAGCAGATTGGGGTCAATTGTTTAATGGGAGTCAAATTCACCTCCAAATTCCCTTGACCAATTGGGCTATTGTCGTTAAAATAGTCACGATAGCCCCTGTAGATGTGAAAGTAATAACTTTTGTATGTTTTAGTCCTATTTACTCATATCACACCAATGAGATGTAAACCATACATATTATATATGAAGCCACTGGCAGCAACTCTGTGCTTGAAGACAGGACACACAGCCTGGATTGAAGGCCAACCAATCACAGAGTAGGAGACACACACTCTCTTTTTGTGCGCTTTGAGACAGTTAAAACTGTGAAAACCGCCTTACAAATGCTCAGAACTTGAACTCAGAGTGAAACAGCGCTACACAATGTGCTGTCACACCTTTGTTCCCCAGTTTTTTTTCCCAAAACATAAACGCATTTTTTTATGCTAGCTCATGACTTTTGATTCTAGTAAAAGTATTAGTGGTACTTGTATTTTGTAGTGAATTTGTATGGAAAAAATGGTAAGTATACATTGTCAGGGTTTGTTTTTACTCTAATTATCTGTCTTTTTTTGTTTAGTGCAAAATATAGAAGTGAGAAAACTAAATGTAAAAACCTTTCCGAGGTTTCAGGAGTCTGAAGTCGACATGTTTAAACCCACAGACATATTTCGGTGGTCAGACGCAGAAGGCGGTTAATTATTGTAATGAGGCTGTTTGTACACCTGTGGAGACTTGACTGAGCACAAAACCAGCTTTTCAGGGAAAATGAATGATTAAAAACAAATTCCAAAAATGTATTTACAAACCACAAATTGCGTTTGTCTGTTTTTTTAGATGTTTGCTAGCTTCCCTGTAGTTCAACAGTTTGAAACTCATGGTTTAGGATTGGTGTCATGTAAAGCATAGTGACTGTGATAACTTTATTTTGTCAAACAACTCCAAGAACAAACGCAAACATCTTTCAACAACTTGAAAACTTTCATCCGCAAAACAACATGACTGAAATGATGACTCCTGGCGATCTGAGAGCGCTTCAAGAAGCTCTGTGAAGGGTTGCTGTGTGGTGCATGAGCGCAGTGATGGTCTGCCAGATGGTGAGCGTCCCGAGGACATCACTGAAGCCAAGACTCACGCCGAGCATCACAGAACACAATTTGTTTCATTGTAACATCACGCCAAGTCAGGCTCGCTGTGGGCCAGGAGGTCTGCGCTCTCATACTTGTGAAGATCAGAACCAAACCTCCATCACCACTCCACCACTCAATGATCGTCAAAATCTATACGTATAGGCGTATAAAACACAACAATGCAAACTTAACTTTAGTAAAAAAGCATTCTGTGATTTGTTAGCTCAGTTCACTCTAAAAGAAAGCATACTGTACGATTTTAATTTTGGTCAGGGTTGGAGTTGCGTTTACAGGCTAAAATATTGATATATTGAATATGGAATATGACCCAAAATCAAACTAGTCCATGGTTTTCTGTATTTTCTTAACAAAACCAGAGGAAATTGTGGAGACTCGTTATGAATATTCCACTGAAAATGTGAAAAATTCTGATTTTAGTGTCAAAAATTGACTAGAAATGTGACTAGAAATCCTGTCGTTTGATCATCTGTCTATAACTTGTGACTGGTATGCCTTAGGAGCTATGTAACTTTCACACTTGACTCCAGTAACATCTCAGTAGTTTTGTCACATAGACAATGGACAATCAGAACCGGCCCAAATTAAGGATTTGTTCAACAGCCAATAATAATAATAATAATAATAATAATAATAATAATAATAATAATAATAATAATGAGTATTTGTAGGGCGCTTTTCACAGTTTTAACTGTCTCAAAGCGCACAATAATCAGATAATTAAAGGCAAATCCAATGAAGTCATACATTCAAGTTCATACAAGTTTATTTATTAACGCTAAGTTTTTAAAAAAGAAAAATGTCCATTGTTCATCAGTGTTCAGACTATGAGCATTGATGTTAGATGCGGGGTGTGTACACCAGTGCGCTAATTAGCCTAGCTGACAATAAAGTCAATCAATACTCAATAAAACATTCAGGGAACTCAAGTGCAAACATGTATGGGAAAACATACAATGTTAAGAATATAAAAGCATTGTCCTATTCAATCAATAAGGGTGGAACTCCACCATTGCTTGCAGCTATATTCTTTTTTTCCAGGAAGGGCAAAGTCTCTACTAAGCATTCTGAGCTGGTAACTGGCAGCAGAATGATAAGTGCAATTTCACGCCGCGGCGAAAATGTAAACCACTGCTCTCGGTTCACGTCGCGTCCAGCGCTAACGAAAGCCAGAAATACCATCTCGCCTCCCACCAAACCTTCGCCGCGTTTCCTCGTGCTTGTAATGATCAGTGTGTCGGCGGGGGGCCAGTTACCCACAACAACCCAATTGATTCCTTCTGGTCAGAGAAGCGGAGCGTGTTGGCAGCATTGCCCTGATTTGTCTGTGGACTCTCCATAATGTATGAGGTGCTGGAGAAACCCTTCATTAGTCCCCGTTGAGCCGGCTGGGCAGGCTGGAGATGGCTCCCGGGGCGGTGCTGGACGGAGCTGTAAATTGGACGGCCTGCCCCCGCTGAGCCGCCAGCCAAGACCGCGAGTGTGAATCAGGGAGTGTGTGCCAGAGAGCAGGCCGCCGCGTTTGAGCTCGGCAGGAAAGCTCATGGCTGTCAATTACTCCTCGCCAACGGAGGCCCGGCGCTGGCACGGCGAGAGACCGCTCCACCGCTGCCATCATTACCAGCTCCGGTGGACTCCCAGCCCTCTGCCATATGCGCCCACTCAGGGGTCTCCGTCTGTTCGGCGTGGCAGGGATCAGGGATGAAGAAGTAAATGGACCTTGAAATTGATATTGGGTGGTAGAACTCACAAACTCCTTTATTCTCTTCCCAACGTCCACAGGCGAAATTCGAAACTAATTTACGGCGAATTTCCGTCCTTTCTTGTATGGAAATAGCAGGCTGTTATTACAGTAAATGGTGCATGATAATGGACACTATTCATCTGCCGCTTGTTTCTTCTGTGTTGTGCCGCGGCGATTGATTTTCCAGAAGCCGAGAAGATGCAGAGAACGGCAACGACTCTGTGTCACTGCACGTTAACTGCTTTCTGTTAAATAATCATTAATGCAAAGTTGTATTAATCATAGTGATAAAAGATTCTATTCAAGATTAAATGTGAGTGGTCTGAAGCTACCTCAGCAAACAATGGCAGTGCAAAGACCTTAAACAGTGCAAAGACCTTTTTCTGTCTGTCTCATCTAAATATCTATCTATCTATCTATCTATCTATCTGTCTGTCTGTCTGTCTGTCTATCTGTCTGTCTGTCTGTCTGTCTGTCTGTCTGTCTGTCTGGAAAACAAGTTTCCCAACACAACTATTGAAACACACACACAATTGATAGTTGATGAATGAAAAGTCTGCTGGGCAATTTGCAAGGTCATTTCTTGTGTAAATATGCTAATTGCCTAAATGAAGAAAGCAAAGGTGCACAATCTTTAGCGCGTGTGTGTGCCGCGTGGCAGCGCGCGCGAGTGATCTTTAGCATCTGTAGAATAATGATTTCTCAGGTGGGCTTCACTGGGGGGCATTGTCAGCGATGACATATCACCGTCTCCGCAGTAGCATTTTTAGCCCGTAATTTAAATGTGCAGAGGGAACCATAATTTGTTCTTCATGGATAATGTGACCCTTAGCGGAGCAGGATCATGGGTCGGCTCAAGTGATATTTTCTGGTAATGATGGCCATACATCATCAGTGACGGCGTGGGTTTAGAGGCGAGCACATCACCGCCGGCTCCTCGGGGGCTTGCTGCCATAAACAAGTAAGACGCGAGCGCCCTGTGGAGGTCTGCACACTCTTTATGAGCTCATCCCGAGCCCTGGCTGGCTGGAGGCCGATCCGCTCACTGTCCAGGTGATTAATACCTCTGAAGCCCCGTCATCTTTCTTCCCGCTCTTCCTCTGCGGCGGCACTACATTAGCGCTGGATGTCCTCAAGGTGATCCGCCACCATCACTCTGGCCACGCTGCATGGTGCAGGAGCATTTGAGGAACCGTTTGTGGTGCTGCTGAAGAATGACTTGTGATGCCAGGAAGGATAACGTGCCTTCACACAGGCTACAGATGGTTCGCTTGTTCACTGCGCATCTTTCTAGTCCTTTGAAAGATCACATGTTAAAGTCACAGAAAGGACGTGCAGAAATGTGGATGCTTTAAAATCTAAAAACATTGCATCAAAAGTTTTTGTCTTTGAAATTTTTTCAAATCGAAAATTTTAAATACATCCATCCATCCATCAGACCTATCAGTCTATCTGACTGAATGTCTGTTTATCCAACTGTCTATCCTATTGTTTGTCTGTCTGTCTGTCTGTCTGTCTGTCTGTCTGTCTGTGTATTAGTCTATCTGTCTTTCAGTATATATATCTATCAATCTATCTATCTATCTATCTATCTATCTATCTATCTATCTATCTATCTATCTATCTATCTATCTATATTAAAAGTCATGGAACAAAAGATTAAAACATTGCATATTAAAGATGCATTAAAAGATGGTCTTAAGGACATATTATTCACAATGATGTCTTCCTTTAATTTGATTTTCATAAGTGTATGTATGTGTGAATATCCCTTTATAGAACATAGACTCTACGCACCTGCTGCATAAAACCTCCACACACTTGGCACACTAACCTTGGGAATACTACTTAATAAGAAAATAACCTCAATGTTTGTGGCTTACAATATTTTATTCTCTTGCTAAAAGGCTGCAAATAGAAGTATATAGAGAGACAATCCCATCAATGAGCTATTAGTGTCTATAATTTTTCTGAACGCAGGTTAACGGAGGAAATAACAGATCAGCAGGATTCAACGCGTGAACACTAACTGAGTGGGACTTGAACTTCAATCCCACTGTTCCAATCTGTTTTTTAACTGGATTATCTGCTCCACAGTTCATATCACCACAGCAGATCCCGTAATGGCGCAGTGATAATTGGTAGGGTTTTTTGTACAACAGTAATTGACTTTTGCGCGTAAACCTCTCTAGAGTTGTGCTGCAATATGAAGTGAAATAACTAGGTCAGGCTGCACATGTGTATTAGATAAGTGCTGGTTTATAGGATTGATCGGCGGGTGTAAATGATTTGTTATTTCCCTTTAGACACCAAGAGACTTGTAAATTAGGTGTTAGAAGAACAACCAGCATGTAATAAAAGCTGCTCCCATTATTCTTGCAAGATTGCTAATAGTGAATGCCTTTGTCCCCCCTCCCTAACACGCACGCACACACACACACACATCCCATCTTCTTCACAAAACATAAGAATAAAATATTGTGAATACTGTATATTAGTTATTATAATATTTTAATATACTAAGAAATATTGTTTTATTATAAGGTTAAGCCTTTTATTATGATTTATGTTGTCCAATAATTGATTTGACTTGTGATTCTTTGTGTGTAAGCTACAGAGTAATTATGACTTTACCTATTTTGTGCTCTTCATGTGTGATTGATCAATTCAAGTTCCAAAGAGCTGACAGTCTCAGCATACATTCCAGGATGTTTACATGTAAGATCTAGACCCAAAACTGAGCAAAATTTGACTTTTGAAAATTTGATCGCAGCATCCAGTGTGAAAGTGTCCAGCTCCGTCTTCGGACAGAGCGAGGATCCAGGTTCTAGTTCTTTGGTGCGCTCTGGGTTTTTATAAAGCTCTGGCTTTTAAGTTTGCCTGTGCGTAAACAAAGCTGCAGGAATGCACTCCGGCCCGTTTGATAGCTCTTTACCCGCTCTCCTCCTCCATCTGCACTCATGACTGCAGTGGGAGCCGAGCGATTATGATGGAAATCTCACAAGCCATTACCATGAAGAGGCCGGGCCGATGCAGACAGCTTAATGGACTCATTTGTAATTGGTAGGGGGCAATGGCTAAGCTACCGTGGCCTTTGTGTGATTGAGTATAGAGGCATGCATGCAAATGTGGCAAATGAATAGGAATTGAGCCTCAGGTTTTTGTGCGGCTTTCTGCGGCTCTCCGTTCAGCCGTAGTGACCTTGAGAGGCGATGCAGTAGGTGTTAAGAATCGTCTAAAGAGGTGTTAACACTGGGGGCACTGAACGGAAAGGAACAATTCAAGGAACCTAGAGTGCCATATTCATTAGTCGCCTCATGAATTGGTGTGGAAGGAAGCTGTTGTGCGGAGCCGTGAGGTACACATCGGTTATGAGCACTTCATAAGTGGCAGCGGAATACTCCACGGGCCTATTTACCGCCCGGCTAAGCCAGCATAAAGGCCAATTTTCCCTGCTTGCTGTTCAAAAGCCCATGTGCCAGCTCGGCTGAAGACCTTCAATCAAGCCTCATTCAGGCCAACACAGATTCTGTGCTGATCTTTAAATGTGACACAAATCGCTGCTTTCTGCCTGCAGTCCAAGATCTGTGGGTCTCACAGATCTCACGATTCGTGTCGGCTCATGATTCCAAGGCTCGTCTTCTGGCCCAGGTCTTGCCGTGGAACCAGGAGCTTCATTGTCATTCAGGGCTTCTTTCTTCTTGGCATCGGGAGGAGAGGCTGCTCGTCACAGATGTCGAGGGAAAATTACACAAGTGGCTCATTAATGAATGGCTCAACAGTCTCTGGAGGTGGCCTCTGAGGCAGCTCTTTAATGAGCTGGGAACTCAAACACTGGCAAAGTTTACCTCGACCCTGCCTCTTGCGCTCGGGTCAGTTGGAAGAGCCATTCAATTCAGGGCCACTGAAGCAGAGGGGAATGGCCTCACGCTGATTTCTTTCTCGCCGCTCCAAAGGCAGGAATAATGCACTTTTGTCACACGCATCCTGGGGAATTACAGCTCCTAATTTGATTAGGGGAGATTTGATTAACTGGAAAATGGGGATTTCACTAAAACTTTCACATGCTTAATTTATCCCTTGCCGAGCAGATGCAACATTGTGTCATGCGAATGAAAGGGCGTATGGGAACCCTATTCACTGCTCCGACGCTCTTTGAAATCCAAGAATATTGGTATTTCGCCATGCCTCTCACAAGTCAAATGCCTTTGATTATCTCTCCCTGGAAATAGCCGCGGCTGTCATGCGAATTTGCGCGCGCCCGCTCACCGAGGCTTCTTGATTCGATGGCACCCAGACCGACTTCCCGCACAAACAGTTCCCTGCTTGATTTTTTACGAGCCACCGGGCGAGACGCAGATCTTCCAGCACATTAGGGATATGTATTTCATTTCAAGCCCAATTGGCCTTTAGTAATAATCTCCGAAGGATCGTGCCATTACAGGCCAGTGGTTATAGAGGACAGGAGCCGTTCCAAAGGGCAAGTGTGGAGGAATCCATCCCTATTAAAAATGATCTAGTTAAATCAGCTTTCCCTCAAAGGGCCATTGGGCCGAACCTGCTCTTTGAAATTAATAGCCAGACTGGAGCTGAAGGGCTAAGGCATCAATTTACTCCTCCTTCAGACAGAAAATCAGTGAAAACAATCAGGCCGAGTCTGCACTAATGATTCTGCCTTTGAGGCGAGTCGACGAGAACCTTTCTGTGCCGGAGTAGGGAAGACAAGGACTTGCGCAAACTCATTCTGGATTTGATTTGACTTTCGCTGAGGTGTGTTAACGTGGGCACGGCCAACGCCTGGACGGATTTATGATCAACTATTGTAAACCAATTCTTTGTCATAATTACAGTAAGTAATTCACACTGGACTCAGAGCTAATAAACCTTGTTTCCACAGATCATTTTCATCCATCATGTCTGACTCACTTTTTGTCCTTTGATGAAGATATAATTACCAGCGATTTAGACTTTTGTGCTAGTCCAAGACGCGGTGTGCTGACAACACACCGGCATGATTTAAACCACGACCACGTCGCTTAAACACCGCTTTAGTGTCATTCCAGCACTAATGACTGGAACAGCAGATGGCGCAGAGTCGTTTAAGCCCAGTTTCTGAACAACGGTTCAGAACAGTTTGCGGTTTTGATATGTTTAGTTAATTGTGCAATTTAAAATGTAACAGGTTAGGTGCTTGGGCTAATATGAATTTAATTTAGTTGTAGTGTGGTTATAAATGACTGACAAAGGATTTTTTCAAAAAGAAATTTCTAAGATGCATTTAGCTTTCCCTGCATGTAACTTGCCAAAAAATGTAACATTTAGAGGTTGTGGTAGAGTTGTGGTAGAGTAGGAAAATTAGACTTGTCTCCAAACGATTGCAGGTTTGAATCTTTAAGGCTGCCCACTGCTCCGGGTTTGTGTATTTCATCTCACTGTAAGTGTGTGTGTGTGTAACTTCACTTGATGGTTAACCACAGAATACAGTTTTGATACGGCCCCTAGTGGCCATATTAACAAACTTACGTCATGTCTGTGTCCTCATAATCTGTGGTCAACCAATCACAGATCAGGACACACACACCAATCCAAACAGAAAATATGCCAACACCGCTCAGACCCCATTTAGAAAGCAAACTCTGTGAAAATCAAAAAGTAAAAATTAAATGTATTTCAGATCAACTGGTGGTTTTATTGTATTTTCACAAAACACAGATCAAACATCAAATACATAAAATATACAATAAAATATAAATATAATACTTTAATCTCCCAAACTTCCATATCCTCCAAATATTTTAAGAAATCCAGGTATCAAATCCTGGAATTTTCCTGGAGATTATGCATATGTCTGATTTTCTTGTCTACACTCATAAAGAAGACTTACTCTGTATTAGACATCAGACGTCTGATGCACGACTCTGACAGCAGCAATAACACACGGCTCAGCGCGGCCCAGTTCAAAGTGCATTTGCAGTTATTTGCAGCTTATAAATTATGAAGAGAAGACCCCAGAATCTCTCGCCGTTTGATGATTTTCGAAGACCTCTGCGAGACTCTCAGGGTGGGGTGGGGTTTGGGGGGCTGTCACAGCAGCGGGAATTCTTCTCCCATGTTCCCCGTCTCAGCGAGCGCCATCAAAAGCTGGAAGTGGAAACAGTTTTTCTCTGCGGTGCTGGCGTGCCCGAGGTCCGCGTCCCACCGAGGAGTCGCAAATCACAGCACCATCCCAGCAGGAGGACCAACTTCAGCTTGAACAAGGCCGTGTTTTGTTCAGGGTCTGTGAAATGCAATTAGAAACTCCCTCAGGGCCGACGGGGCCAGTGACTGAATGAGACCTCCCCGCAGTCCTGTCGGGCCCTGGACTTTGAAGTCTTGTGTTATCTCCCCCAGAGAGCCCATCCCCTGCTCTCCGGCAGGCCACGGTTCAGAGAGGACGGCGTATTAGAGATGGAAAGCTGGAGGCTGAGTGGTGCGAGGAGCTTTCATGTCTCTCCTCCCCGAGGGCTGTTTTTGACGCTTATAATAAATTACGTGATATATCTGTTGTGATGATTCCAGTCTTGTGATTCATCACTCCTCCGTGCCCTTTTCTTGCTGACATTTACTGCGTCCGTTCGCCGAGCGTCCCTGTGATTGGTCGATCGCTCTCAGGCTGAGGACGAAGGCCTCGCACACTCCTGTGAGAATTCCACAACATGGCGAGCGTTCCTGCGACAGGCGTTCACGTTGTCCTTTTCGCGCCCTAGAACGAACCCGGCTGGCATGCTATCACGCCGGCATTAAGTGGAGCTGACTTCATCTGCCTCGAGTCTCAGGGCCGTGCAAGGTGGAACCATCTCATCAGCATTCTGGACCTGTCCCCTCTGGTTGTCCTGGGCCTGTAATTAAGAGGAAGGCCGTAATCAGTCGACTGTCTATATGTGTTTGTTGAGCAGAGGGGCGGAGACTTGTAATTGTCCTGCCACTGGGGCTGAGGAGGGAGGGAGTGGGCGTGTCCGGGGTGGGCGGTACCTCAGGGATTGACTGCTCACTACTGAGGGAACGTACTTGATCGGAGCGCAGCGCACACAGCAGACTGACTGAGACCGACCTGCTTTGTGATCGACCGGGTGGATTTGTCTTTATTTGTTTGGTTGAGCTTCAGGACCTCACAATCCTTCCGTGCTCTAAGGATATTAGCGGATACAAACACACTTCGGAGAAAAGCGGATTTTGGTTCAGGCTGGATGTTGGACATCACACGCAGAATTTCTTCTGCAGACAGCGCGACTCCGTCTCGGTAAAGTTGGCAGATCGTAGAGCTTCCGCGGATGCTTTCTTCAAGCTTTGGTTTGCCTATACAACTTTTGGTGACGTGAATGTTTTGAGCGAGTTCGGCTGTGCTGGATTATAACGCGGTTTTTTTAGAAGCAGCAGTGCCGAATTTGTCCATTGTCGTTCTGGGTAAGTGCCTGTCAAAACAATTTTTGTCTAAAGTCTACAGGTGAAAGTCTAAAGTCTTGCGATTTATTAGTGCAATAAGAGTTGTTTTAAAGAAAATATAAATGAGGCTCCATGAACCAAATGCTTCATCAAAAAAAAATACATTATTTTTTAATCAAATTTAGTTATAGGATGATTTTGAGTAAACTGTGTTTATTTAAAAAATATTTTTTGGGGTTTAGCGAATTTCAATTAAAACTAAAATGACAATACGTAGTATATTTGTGTCCTAAATAGCACAATTCTGGTCATCTTTCGAGTCGAAGAAACAGCGCTTTCTTGTGGCTGACAGTGGTAAAGGTGGAATAGTAATTTCACACGTTTATTTTATGAATATTACATTTTTACTGAAACTTGCATTGCAGGTGTGCGTGACTGACTTTAAAGTTCTCCAAATGAAGGTATTTAAACATTTTTTAAACTTTGCTTGGCATTAGCCTTTCAGTTAATATTAGCACCATTTTAATCACAATATTATTAATATTATTCATCATTATTCGTTATTGTTTCTTTGTATGGGTTGCTTGAATTTACTAATTCAAATGTATGCCTATATGTTTATATTATTCCATTTTGCCTTCGTCTCTATTTAAACCTCACAATGGCATTCTGGAACTTTCAATTTCGCACCAATAAAGCAGGAATCTGCGCAAACGTTCAGGACATACTGTGTGTGTGTGTGTGCGTGTGTGTATCTGTGCTGTAGTCGTCTTAAATGTATTAAATCTGTTCTTCACATTGCGGCTCAGTGGACGGACCCTTTTTGTTGGTTTTGGGCAGATGGCACAGAAAGAAAAATCCCATGGATTGAGTACAGGGATGTAAAACACAATTCCCTCAGAGCCAATTAGTCTCTCAGTAACTTGGGAGATGATGTGCGGGCCAAGTACGTGTTGCTAATCGTCCGTTTAATTGGATGGCGGGTCAGTCGCTCGGCTGCAGATATTTCTGACTAGCGGTTATTTTTCTTGGCTGGTTAAAGTCCCGGGGCATTAATGAAAACCATGATCGGCTTTTACCGCTTCTCTCATCACCTTTTACTCCAAGCGAGTGTTCTCAAATCAAATCAGAAGGACTTAAGGCCTTAACCAGATTACATTAGACACTCACCAGCAATGGTTAAGGGATCTCATGTTTGGAGGCCATATTTGTTAGCAGGGGCCACCAGCGCTGATCAGGGTTCCTGTCGGGCTGGTGGGGTCGTGACCCCGGGTCACAGGAAGCACTCACGTGGCTTGATCTGTGGCTTTCCTACATTTGGATGATGGAGTTTTGCTGATTTGTGAAGGCGTCTGCTCCGTCTGAGATGTTTGTCCCAATGGCTTGGCGGTGGTCCGTGAGTGCAGGGTTTCCTGAAGCCTGTTACCGCGTAAGCCATCTTAATGCAATTGAATTAAAAGGTGCTTGTCTCAATCAGAGGCATTAGACGCAGATTCTTCTGCTAGTTGCTTCCTGGAATCCAGTTTGCCATTAGATGTTATTTCTTAGAATTATATTGTAAGAAATGGAGACGTGCTGACAGACTGATGAACGCCATTTTAAACTGAACATGATGTTATAGGATATTAATCACCAATTCATGTCTGACGATGTCTGACGTTGATGGATTTTGACGGGTTAGTGTAAAATGATTTATGATGGCAATTTTTCAAGGTGCGGACAAAATAATTTGCTACTGAGTTTGTAAAATTGAACGTAATTGTTTTTTAATGATATAATGGTTTTTAGATTTTTTTTTTACATTTAGATTTAAAATACCGTAGATTCATATGCTAATTATGAAAGTGACAGTTAATTGAATCAATTTGAATCATTACGCTTGGGAGTTTATAAAAATAAAAAAGGGTAAAATAATCATTTTATGATATATGTATTATATGAGTATATTTTTTAGCTCAAAATGATCACTCTGATTGTGTGTGTGTTTGTGTATACGTATGTTACAATATTATAAGTTATAAAATGTTATAATTTATAGTGTAAATGTATATGTAATATGTTATCAAACTTATAGTGATTATTTTTGTTATTTAAATTAGATTACTCAGATTTTAAAATAGATTCATATTCTTTGTATAAAAATTACAGTTAATTCTGAGTATTTTGAGTTTGTAAAAATGAAAATTAAAACAAACAAACATGTAAGCACTAATTGACTAAAATATACATTAACATTAATATATACAGTATATATACATAATTTAAAATGTAATTGAAATTTGACTTCATTTATCTTTAAAGAGTGATTTGTATTATTTTAAAATAAATTACAGTTTATCACTATACTAAATGTATGTTAAGTACTTGGAATTGCATTTAACCGTAATTATCCATGTAGTTTGCAAAAGACAATCTCTAACTCTTGCTATTTAAATGAATTTGACCTTAGAAAGCCTTCTAAGAAAAGAAAGAAAGTAGCTAAAGGCTAACGCTAACTGGATGTTTTTTCTAGGATCTTTCCTTGGAGACAGAACTGACACAATCACTTGCTAAGCACGCGACTATTCTTAACCCTCCTGTCGTCACACGTTCACAATACTTTGTTTCGGGCCAGTAATCTGTCCGTCTGATGCTGTCAAGTTGACAACTTCCCTCGCCACTCCACGCACTAAATTATCCCGCCAAGAATAACTCGCCACTATTCGCAGCGCCGTCTTTAATCGCGCCACGGGCCGAGACAGAGGAGTCTTTACGTTCCTGCAATGCTTGTTAAGGATGTGCTAACGCTTTTATGCTATACGCGGCCCAGAATGCGTTTTACGGGCCACATTCACAGTAAGAGGGAAACTATTCCAGGCTGTAATCTGTTCATCCCTTGTCGAGCACAGACATAGGTAGACGTGTTAGTACAGCAAAGTCTGCGTGATAGCCCGGCTGAACAGGGTTGGCATTGTTGGCGGGGTAACCCGAGCGCCATGGGACGGCCAGCAGCCAGGACGGGCTGTGTTGAGAGAGCTACCAGACAGCTGCTTGTTTGAAGCTTTCAGCGCAGCCCAAATAAACACTTCCCAATCCACCTTCAGCCGGCTCTTAGCACCCCACCACGCGCTTATATGGCCTCCGATAAGACCCTAACCACAGAGGCTGCTGACCACAGTGGCCGACCCAGATTCCCCAATGATGGGATCCTGACCACTGTAGAATGACCCGACCCAGCGACGAGCATTGTACCGACTGTGGAAGTAGGCGCTGGATTTTTAAAAGGTCCTGGTGTTGTGTGCTGATCCGGCCTTTCACATGCCTTTGTGCTGAGGCTCACCTTCCTAACACACACGATGACCTGCTGAAACTCGGCCTGGTCGCGTCTCACAGCTGATGAGGTTTGGAGGCAAACGGGTGAGTGAAGAAGAGAAGACGAGGCTGCTGCGGCTGCGCAGTGTTTACAGTCGCAATGCTCCAGACAGTTATTCTCCATGTCATTTTAACTTTCTGTGATGTAGGCAGATCTTTTGCTGTGCAGTGCTTTTTTTTTGCATTGTAACTTCATACTTTTATCGACACAAAAAGCATCTGCTGAAATGTCACTGATCAGTTTTCGCCAACATTTTTTAGATTCCACTTTTATCGCTTCAACGCATTCCCTGTTTTTGAGCAAATGGAATTGACAGAAAAATGTATTTGATATTTTTTGTAGAATTAGACATGTTTTTAGAATGATCAAGTGAAACTGTTGGGTAAAATTTGTAAAATTAACGTATTTTATATATATTTATATATATGTATATATATATATATATGTATATAGTGTATAAATAAATAAACTGTACACATATATGTGCATGCAGTATTTATATATTTTTCTAGTATTATAATGATTTTCTGACGAATGTTTAAGGTTTTTGTAAAACTTTTTGTAGAATTATACTATAAATAAATACATATAATATATACAGTCGACAGCTGTTTATTGGCACATATCAGGACATGACCATTTTGCCGCAAAAAAACGGCAATAATTTGTGTTATGAGACATAATTTTACCTTCAGGATTACTCTCAATAAGTGTGGACTGTAAATAAACACACTCAAAAATACATATATTATACATTAATGCTTATAAAAGAGCATGTGTTAGTGTTCTGGGTTGTAAGTGAAGTTCAGTCTCGGCCTGTGTGACACCCGACACCGCGCCGCTGATCCTTCAGACGGACAGATCGTGAGGATCCGGTTCCACAGGGTCATACTGGGCACCTGCTGATCCAACCCGAGACGCCTCAGAGTCAACCCCAATCTACTGGACTCAACCAAGAGGCTTCCGAGTCTTTCCTTTCACTTCTTTCCTCAACGTCTGAAGCCTCGGGAGATGGTGGAGAAACATTCCAGCGCACAATCCAGCGAGATATCTCCAGCGGAACAGATGCTCCGGCGCTGACTGGGCTTCTTTCACTGCTAAAGAGCATGTGGGAAGCTGTCAGCGTTCAGGAGCAACTGCTCGCGGGTTTGAGTCATTTGCCAACTGTGCCCTAGCAATAACACACACAGCCCTTGATGCCAGCGGATGATTTATTACTTCAGACGCCTCGCGCCATCTGCAAGCGCCAAGCGCAGAGGGATCGTGTGCTGAAGATCCGAAGATCACCAGGAGTTTTCTGGAAATGCTTCCTCACAAGATTAAGAGCTTTCCTCCGGCACCCTGTCAAGGACGAAATTTAAAGAACATGAGTGTTTAACCTCCAGCTAATCTTGTCTTTGTGAGAATGGAGGGATTAGAGCGCTGGTTTCTGCATGCCTGGAAGGGTTAGGCCAGTAATGGGCTTGATGAATGGCAAAAATGGCTTGGAGAAGGAAGCTGCCAACTGACACGGGAAGACCAATTCACTGCTGGCCTGAACGATCCAGAAAGAGGCTTAGCTTAATTCCCGACCTCCATCAAAATAGAGCATTACTTTACCATGACACTAATTGGGGGGAAACAGTTACCGTGTTTTTCAGACTGTAAAGCGCACTTAAGTTCCTTCATTTTGCTTTCTTCTTAAGATTCATCTTAAGTAGAAGTTTTAAATCTTTAATAAACGTTTGGATTATAATGATTAACTGGGGTCTCTGGTTGTTACTGGGAGATTTTGTGTGGAACATGTAGCTCAATAATCTGTCAGAATGTTCCTGTGACTTTGTTCAAGCTTGATGATTGTGGAGCATTACGCCGACTTTAGGAGCAGTATGTAACACGGAGAAGAAGAGTGAGCTATGTCAAGCCAAACTAACACGTTTCATGTCAAAAATGTTTCATGAAGTGTCGCGTGGAGGTTTAATGTAGATTTGGCTTGCCACAGTTTTTTTTAACCTTCCGTTTCGGTTGATCTGCATCATATCACAGACACTGTCCAACACATTTGATGTAACATAATTCTGAGCTCATTTGTAGGCAACAGATTCACAACTGAACAGCAGCGTAACAGTGACAAGACTACGATAATGACGAAAGAATCAGCTCACGATTGATGCTGATGCTGAAGCTGAAGAATTGACTAGATTTCTGATGATGAAACGTACACGCGCGTGCGTGTGTGTGGAACAATATAACAATGTTGAGATGTTGTGAATGAGTTTAATAAAGTTTAGTTTCGCTTATAGTCCACTCATTCATGTGGGAAAACAGGAAAACTAACTAAGATTTAAACCCAGGCACATTTGGAAGCCTCTTTGTAGCCATTATCAGCGTTGTTTAATGAGTGTGTGGTCCCGCGTCAGAGCTATGCCATGTCCTCCGTACAGCGGACTCTGGAGATCTCTCATCTTCATCATATTCACACTTGACTTGCTCGGCCCTGGATGAACGTACGGCAGATGTCTCCACGGCATCTGTGGAGGTCAAACAGTCTTTGTCCTGCTGCGTTGGGCGCTCCTGCCTTTCCTCACTGCTTTTCGTTGGTGACCCCAGCGGCCGCGTCTCCTGATTCAGAGCAAACAGCTCATCACGGGGGATTTGCAGCTCAGCTTGGGCAAACAGGTTCCTCCTTGTGTTCCCTCCTCCGCAGACCCCCGGTGTTTGCCAACGGAGGTGTACCCCTGGAGAAGCTAACAATCCATTATGGGCCACTCAAAGGACCTTTCAGCGTATAGACAACAGCACTAGAGAAAGGGCCCGAATTGACAGCTCCACACAAAAGAGATTTACTGCTTGGCTTTATGTGCATGAGTGGCGTTCTAAAGGAGGTAATTGCAGGTTGTATAGATGGGCAAATCCCAGGGAGATTTTGTCCCCTCATCACATTTGCATTCACTATTAGCCCCCCTTCCCAAGCCAGGGGACAGTAAATGTCAGCCATTAAACATTCCCTACTACATCCCTCAGCCTAATGTACGTGAAAGGAAGAAAAGCGGAACCGGCCTACTCCTTAACTCCTCCACAATGCTTCAGCAGATCTCCGTCCTGCGTTTAGTGTTGTCTTTATCGTGATTCAGCAGGGTGGGCCGCGCTTCACACTCAACACACTTGCCGTGGTGTGTAAAGGCGTTAGGATAGTATATAAACCAATCAATAAAACTGCTGATTGCTGTTTTCCAGGTCTTTCTGATGTGGCTAACATCCCTCGTGCAGCTCCACAACATGACGGACTCAAGGCCGTGAGAAAGAGATCTGTAGATCGGCAACATCTTCACCGAACACGCCGCGGATTTCGTATTTCCAAGAGGATTGTGGGAACTTTTGCGAGCAGGAGCTAGAGAACGGAAGACCCCAATCAGCATGTTTGCTCCCACCTCAGCCCTTCCTCCTCCTCCTCCTCTTCTGACAGGAAGTGCTCTGCCGGTCCCAGCCTCACCTTCAGCTGCTCCATACACAGGTAGAGAACATCTCATTATGGATAAAAACGTACGCTGTAGTGATGAAGTGGACCTGACTAGAATGAATTGAGTTAACATTTGGCTTTTCACAATAAATCTTGATTAATTTAACATTTTAAGATGATAACAATTGAGTATTGATGATTATTTTTTCAGTAGTGACACGTGTTGTACAGTAAATGTGCTCACGATGAGGGATTTTCGAATAAAAACTCATAAAAAAATAATTTAAGGAAACTCAACAAACACACAGATCTTCTGTATGATTATTTACATCATCAACTGAAATTAAAGCACACATTTTCAAAATTGTTCAGTTTGTTTATTATAAAAAGGAAAAAATTAATATAAAAGTACACAATGTTATTGTTTTCTTATTAAAAGTAGAAAATGAGCAGTTCTCTTCTAAATTACTTCTGTTAATGCTGTGCATTTCTTGCAACTTCTGTAAACAATATTTTCATGTGCAATGTAAACAATAAATTGTTGTCATGAAAGTAGAACTTTCGTAAACTGCTGCATGAGGTGATCTCATAAATGTAACAAGTAAAATGTAACAAAATGATGTGGAAAAAAACTTAATGAAACTATATTGATTACGGTGTCTCTGAATCGGGCTTGGTTTTGTGTGCAGATCACGATCTCCTGCGACAGGAGCTGAACTCTCGGTTCCTGGCCTCTCAGACGGCTGAGCGAGGGTCTTCACTGGGACCCCAAGGCTTCATGCGCACAGAGTTCCACCAGCATCAGCACACACACCAGCACACGCATCAACACACCTTCACGCCCTTCCACCACTCCATCCTGCCCAGCCCAGCGGCCCCTCTGGTGCGGACCCCGACCAGACACGTGAGGAGACGCCCAGACACCTGTCATCTACCTCTACGCATGTGTAAATGTTGCTGTTTTGTTTCTCAACAGTTTGACAAATATCCCAGTAAAGCAGACACCTTCCAAAGACACAGTGTAAGTTACCGCGATTATATCATATTATATTGCATTTATTACTCAAGGCAGTTGTGGTCCAGTGGTAGGGGAATTGGACTTGTGTCCAAGAGGTTGCAGGTTTAAATCCCAGTCGGGTGGGTCTTTGAGCAAGTGACCCCCATTTACCCCCTGATGTGACGGCTCAAGACTGCCCACTGCTCCGGGTGTGTTTGTGTGTGTGTCACTTCACTGTTTGTATGGACTCTAGTCGACATATTGACCAACTCATGTACTTGTTCTATTTATAACACTCACCAAAGACTCAAATAACACCCACCACTGAAAATAAAACCTAGTGGGATTGTAGTAGTCAGAATATTTAATTTTCGTTGTGCACACACAAAAAAACAAGCAGTAATAATTGGTAAACAATGTAAACAAATTAAAATCAAAAGAAACTAGTTAAAGACCAGAGAAACCAAAAGGTAAACCAGTTAAAGCCATAGTAAACCATTTAAAATCAAGATAAACAAGTAAAAGGCACAAGCAAACGTTTTAAAAACAGGGCAAATAAATAAAAGACAATGTAAAAAGCTTGACATTAGAGTGTAATATTGTGTTAATCTTGAGGCGAGTTTAAAAAGACTACGGCACAACTGCAACTTAATTGAATGTTGAGCGTGAAAAAACAGATATCCAAACTGAACCAGGGCTTCGTTTGGAGTGTACTTTACTTCTACAAACGATACGTCAAACTTCAATCCCGACTAGAGATGCTTCAGTATGATTAGGTCACTCAGTTTAATAATGTTAATAGTAAATTAATTTATAAGGTGTAATGTCACCTTACGGACATACAGGACAAAACACACTCTCTCTCACACACACACCTTTTGGCTGGCAGAATAGTGGCAGCCAAACGTGTAAGCCTTCACTCCCATCCCAACATCACCACCATACACACACACACACACACACACACACACACACACAACCAAATTCACCTGAGATGTTTCTGGACTGCGGGACGAAACCAGAGAGCCCTCATCTCGAGTCTCAAACAGAACCTTCTTGCTGTGAGGCAACAGCGCCACCCACTGCTTCTATGTGCATTATAACATGTTATAATACAGTATTGTCTTGTTTTTGATCAGGTTAATACATTTAATTCAAGAAAAATGAAACTTTCTGCTGTATTACAGCTCTGTTTTCTTTCTGTAGATGGTTCCTTCTTTTCCATCCGTGATGTCAGGGATTCCCCCCATGGTTCCTCCTGCAGGACCCTTTAGCTCCCTGCAAGGAGCTTTTCAGCCCAAGGTTTGTCATCAAAAAACAACAACAAACACAGACTATACTTAGCTGTTGATGAATCTAACCTTCTCGATGTTTAATATTTCAGGGTTCCAGCCCAATAGATTTGGTGTCCAGACCAGGTTCGGTTTCACATCAACATTTGCAAAAGGAGTCCAGAGTGAGTTAAAACACCACGAGTCTCGTGTGTGCGAGTAATCATGCAGGTTTTTATGTTACTGCTCTGTTTTATAGATCCTGGACCCCACGTGTACCAAGTCAAAGGTAGAAGTTGTTCATGTTTAATAAATAATCACAGATATGAAATATTGTATTTAAATGTTCCTTTTAAATTTTTTCTAGAAACCTGGAAAGTGGTGTGCAATGCACGTCCATATTGCTTGGCAGGTTTATCATCATCAGCAAAAGATGAAGGTCGGTCTAAATTCAACAACTGTTGACTCTTTTGAGCTGTTTTTGGCCACACACACACACACACACACACACGCTTATATATTGTTGCTTTTTTTTTGGGTAAACAGAAGCAGATACAGATTGAGCCACACAAACTGGACTTTGGGATTAAGCCTGAATTCCTGAATCGCTCGCCTGGTACCAGTTTCATGGGATTACAGCCCCGAGATTTACCTCGGCCCTCCACTGTCCTCTCAAACACTGGTGAGTAGTGCATGAAAAATATTTCTATCTTCTAGTTTTAAATACGCACATTTGAGTAGAAACTGTATATAGGGTCAATTCCTAAAAGGCCGAAAAAAACATTACAGAAGACTAATAATCTTTGCCTAATTGACCCAAAATTCAACTTAATATAACCAAAGAACATCTCTCATTAGGTCCAGTCCACCCTGCAGTTTCCCCCTATGGAGCTGTACCACACACCCCGAGCAACCTCCCTGGTTTGGTTCCTCCTCATGGTAAAAGTTATAATTGATTCCTCTTTATTACTCAATGTAAATGTGTTCATAAAACAGAACTGTAAACCATTTATCATCTGCTTCCATAGAGTCTGTTAATAAGCCCCTTTCCTTCGGAGGTCTAACTACACTGAGTTCTTCTGCCTTTGGAGGACTTGGAAACCCAGCACTAAGTAAGGACCAGCCGGGAAGCTGGCACATCAGTACAGGTCTTCGCCAGTCTGACTCCTGGTCTTCTGTTTTCTCCAGCACCCAATGCAGCACATGGGATTAAAGATGGTAAACCGCTGTCAGCTTTAGGTGGACCACTAGAAGAGTCCTGGAATCGACTGCACCAGACGCCTCCGTCTTTCCCAACGCCTCCTCTGGGTCCACAACCCTCAGAGTTTGAGAAGATTAGGAGAGATTCCCTAGTCAGCAACCAAGAGAGGTAATTCCTCCGTCTGCACTCTCAATCTTTTTATCTTGAGCAAAATTCAGCTTTCTAGACACGAGTTTGTGACCGACAAGACTTGCTAATGGCTAACCATAAAACCTTTTGCTCACTCGGATATTGTGTGTTGATTGCAGGGATCAGAAAGACAAGTCAACCGGAACAGATCTGTCTCCCAACAGTAGTGGGCTTTCAGACAATAAGCAATCAACGGAGGTCTTCATACGCTCCCAAGCCAACGAACTCAAGGAAGAAATTGTGAGAGAAAAAACTCAGTCACCCGAGGTTACGCCACAGACCAGGGAAACCGAGGAACCGCGAACAAAAGAAGCTTATGGGGACGGAAAGGAAGAGGTCAATAGTGGTGAGCCTGCCCAGGACAAGACACCAAGAAGGGACAGGTCATCCCCAAAACAACCGAGAGAAGGTCTCAAGAGGTCGAACAGTGATGGCCAACCCTGGGAGCCAGCCGAGAAGAAGATCCGAACTGAGCTTGAGCCAACGGTGAAGAGCAGCAAGGTGAAAGTCAAGGAAGAGAAGAGGGACCAAGAGCTCACAAGCCACTCCAAGAGCTCCGAGAAAGCCTGGCACATCCCCAGGGCTTATGCAGTTACTCCGTCGCCTTTCTCAACTCTTCCTCTCCCAATGGGAATCCCAAGCGCCAGCCCAGGACTTGACAGGACCAGGCTAGTCCCACCATTTCTGGGAATGGGAGCGTTCCCTGGGGCCGAAAGGCTGCCTTACTCGCCCCAGCACTGGGAGTCAATGCGGAGTATGTACAGGGGGCTCGAGCTTCCCCGTCGAGACTCTTTGGGCAAGGACCTCTTCATGAGAACCGACCCGCTTCACCGTGCCATGATGGCCCACCCAGCTTACCCGCGGGAGCCCTTCCTGCACTCCATGGCACTGGAGGAGCGGCAGCGTCTGGCTCTCCTGAGGGAGGAGACGGAGAGGGGCCGAATGCTGGCCATGCCGCACACCATACTGGACCCTCACTTACCTCCACCAGGACTACTTTCTGCCGCGTACCCTGGTGCGGGACTCCCACATTACAGGAGCCTTCCCGCCGCTTACATGCACAGCCAAGCCCACCCTCTGTTCCCCATGCTAACCGCACAGCCCGCCTCTCCGCGGCGGAACACGCCCCTTCCCCACCTTCACAGAGACTCTGAAGCTCGGTGAGCTGGACTCAACAGACTCGAACCAAGCACTTCACGTCAAACAAGTGTAGTAATGATATGTACAGTGGTGCAACGTCATTCAATGATTTCTTTTTTGGTTTTGTCAAAAAATATTAAACTGGATTTTTCTGAGGCCTAAAAGCTTTACTTTCTGGCAGTTTTGAAGGTTGCCAAATATTTGCATAAAACAAGAATATTTGCATTAAAAACCATGTAAAATACCACGCAACGGTAACAAAGCCGCGTCTCGCAAATTTTCATTAAAAATTTCATTTTCATCAAATTTCATCTGATAAAATGAGCACAAATACATGTTCAAAATCATGGGTAAAAACTGTGAAACAATCCAATCGTTTTTAAAGATGCAGAACACCCGCTCAAAAGTTCCTCAGCATGAGAATCCTGAGCGAATAGAGTTCTAGAGTTAAAATAGGCAGTGCTGTGCGTGATGCTCTCGATCAGTTGAGGGAATCATGAGTAGAGTCGTTCCAGTTCCAGGAGAATCTTTACACCACGTCCATCCCGAGACCCCGAGCCACAGCTGCCAGAGCTCTGACGGCCCCCGACGGCTCCCCGGGAGAAGAAGCTTCTGGCTCCATGTTCACTGTGTTCAACACGCAATACACGGAGGGATCCCGGGCGTCGCCCGCTTCCAGGAGCTCGGAGGTGGATGAGGACGAGGATGGAGAAGAGGGCGAGGAAGAGTTCTGGGGGGTGCTGGCGCCGCTGTCCGCTTGGCGCGCGGGTTCTTTGAAGTGATGCGAGCCTTTGCGACTGCTGCGCTTTTCCGCCATGTTCTTGATCAGCTCCTCTGTGACCTCCACGGTCTCGAAGCGAACCATGTTGAGCCGCAGGAAACCGTCCTCGTCCTTCTTGTACCTGCGGGCGAGCTGAATGAG
>SOMO01000130.1:174825-188570 GCA_028128575.1 Paedocypris carbunculus
TTATTAGCATTTCAAAGTCCAAAACAGCTTGTCAATTTTTGGGTAAGATAGGGGCTAGAGGCAAATCCTCCAATCTGAAACAGTTTAGACCGGGAAATCCCAATTTCACAAACCCACACAAACTTGAGAACATGCAAACTCCACAGAGATCACGTGAGGGGACGGCTACTGACCGCAGTGTGTGGGGTCTTCATCCGAGCCGTCCTGGCAGTCGTCATCTCCGTCACACACCCAGCGCTGAGGGATACAGTGTCCTGTATGACACTGGAAACTGCTGCTCTCACACGTGTGATGACCCACTGACGGAGACATTCAGAGCCTTTATCACGTGTCTCTCTCTCAGGAGAATGGTCTCTCTCACTCACCTGTGCAGTTAGCCTCGTCTGACCAGTCCCTGCAGTCGTTGTCTCCGTCGCAGCGCCACGCGTCCCGTATACACACACCTCTCGCACAGGTGAACTCTCCTGATCCACACTGATGGGCTTCTGAAAATCACAACCACTCGGATTAGATTAGGAGTTCATCTTGAAACAAAGACGTTATTCTAAACGCACCGCAATGCTCCTCATCGCTGTTGTCTCCGCAGTCGTCCTCGCGGTCGCACTTGAAGGCCAGAGGGATGCAGGAACCGGAGGCCACGCAGCGGAACTGCACAGCAGGGTCACAGGAAGTAGTAGCTGGAGACAGAGACAGATGAAGCTTCCGTCAGACGTTTTGAAGCGAGTGGGAAATAAATGTAACAAACGCTGACGCCAAACAAAAAGATTCAAATTCATCCATACAGAGGCTAGAGAAGAAGTGTGACATCATTGCTCCGCCTGTGCCGCTCCTTAAAAAGAGGTGGAGTCTCGAGATCAATTCCATTAATTGTATGTGTCATAACTGTTTGTTAATAAAAGATAAACGCTCAACAGCAGAGAAGTGTCATGTGTGTCTCTGTGTTTGAGTGTGTGATAAAGTGTGCTTTGAGTTTGTGATTGTGCCAGTGTGCATGCTTGATTTTCATTGTGTGTGTGTGTGTGTGTGAGAAAGAGAGAGAGAGAGAGAGAGAGAGAGAAAGAAGGCATATGGGAGACAAAACAAGTCTCTGTTGTCTCAAACGAGTGTTTGCTAAAATGTTGCATTATTAACTATATAACTGTGTTGAAGCACGGACAGGTTTTAGCGCTGGTGCAGTGAAACTTACGGCAGCCCTGCTCGTCACTCATGTCGCCGCAGTCGTTGTCGCTGTCGCACTTCCAGATGCTGCTGATGCAGCGTCCGTTGGAACAGCGGTGCTGGTTTGGCAGGCAGGTGCTTTCTGAAAGCAGAAGAACACCACCGGTCATAAACGCGTCTCCGAGAGAGAAGCAGTTCCTGGGGTCGGTCAGACCTGTCTTGACACACGTGCTGTTGTGGAGCTGGTATCCTGTGGGACACTGGCACTGCCGCTCGCCGCTGGAGGAGGTGATGGAGGAGACGCCGTCAGGGCAAACGCAGTGGTGCTTGTTTCCCGGCTGGGGGAGACACAGGAGACTGCACGGCTGATCCACGCAGGCATTCTGACCTGCGAGAGGAGAGAAAACCTTTAATATACAGATTATACGTGTTTGTGCTTGGTTACGACCCCGAGAATGGATAATGAAGATGTGGGGGTTACAGGGTTACTTTTAGCCTAGGTTCATAAATTTAAACTTTTAACATTTTAGACTTGTTTAATCTCCGCTGCAATACTATCTGTGAGTCTCAATATATAAACAATATATCTAGCTACATTTACAACTGAAACAAGTATAATACATAATGTCATTTGTCTAAAATATCCATTATTCTGGTGGACAGTACTTTTAAAATCTTGGTAAAATATAATTGTCTAATTAATGTCTATATGATTCAAGTATCTATATAATAATTTGACTTGACATGTAAACATGAACGTCCAATTTATACAGACAATAAATTTTCCTCAGGAAATGCCGTCTATCAAACTGCACATTTAATTAAAGCTGTTCAGAGTAACACAAATGCTACAAAGAACAAATCATCATCAACCTGTTGGTTGAGCCTAAAAAGTTAACAAAAGATAAAAATTAATGGTTTTTCAGTAGTTATTCCCATTGTTGTCGCCTTGGAGCTAAATCACCGCCCACAGTGCAGTAGCCCCTCCCCTAGATGCTGATTGGCAGGCTCTGTGGCTCTGAGGGCCAAATAAAATACTAAACAAATTTTCAACCACGACTAGAAAAAAGTATGTGTGTTTCAAAAATGCAATCGTCTTGTTCCACTGGTGTCAACTTTGTATTTCCTATCTGAAAAAGAACTACAAACTCACCAGTGTTTTTTCCTTTGTAGAAGATCTTGAGATCCATTACTCCCGTCAGTCTGCCCACTAGCATCTCACTGTCCTCTGAGCCAGATTTAGGTGCTTTAAAGATTCCCATTTTGGACCAATCGTCCCAGTACAAGTCATTCTACACAAAATGATCAAAATTTCAACTTCAACAGCAAAACACATTTAAAATACTTCCATTAAAAAGACCATAACCAGCTTACTTTAAACACAGCAATGGCGTAAGGATGAGGAAGGGAATCCATGATCACGGTCCGATGGCCTCCACCAAAGTCTGCTCTCTCAATCCGGTCACCATACGCTTCTGTCCAGTACAACCACGACTCATCAGCTGTTATGCCATTGGGCCAACGGACCCCCTCAAACACGATGAGGGAGACATTGGACCCGTCCATCCAGCTGCGATAGATGCCAGCCGCACGGTCACCCCAGTCTGTCCAGAACATTAAGCTGTGGAAGACACATTTAGATTAACTCGCAAACTTACCAGATTTAATTTTCAATAACTGCTTTAGGTTTGCTCTATTTCAAAAACAGATAATTTTTAAAATCAAAAAACAAAATAGTGTTCAAGTTCAAGTTTAGTTTATTTATAAAGCGCTTTTGTTTGTTGTTACATTGTTATTTGCTATATAGTAATTTGATTACATCTGGATCAGCTGAGTGTCGTTAACGACACTTATAAAATGACTTACAGCTGCATCTAAATTTGAGAGCGACAAAATTTTGACTTTTGGGAAGTTACATGCATCATGTGAATACATTTTTTTAATGTAGTGCTGCGGGACATTTACTACTATCTAATGGTCGAGTACACAGCGTTTGTATATTTGCAAAGCTTCGTGAACATTGTGCATGTTATTCTTGTTCTAAAGATTTCACCGTCTACAATCTGGCTCCCAAGATGGTGATTATTTTGTTTTTTTTCTTTGACCTGTATTTTGCTCCTGACAAACAGAGCCTGATCCGGCTTTGGTGTAGATTGGCAGTCAAGTTTAACTTCCAGCTTGGGCCGTAACCAAACCTCCTCTTTCGGTTGGAGCTTGCACACACAACTATGACTTTACATCTACATGTTCTGCAGCCCTACTTAACACTCGGTCTGAACACCATGACCGTTGGACTGATAATGGGAGCAGACCTTTCTCCAGGGAGAAGCGTCAGGGCTCGAGGCTGTTCCACCACTGAAGAGTTCACCAAAGTTCGTCTCAGTTCCCCATCAGAGTTGGAAACCTGTAAGATAGTTAGTGTTTTTTTTGATTGAACCAAAAAAAAGTCCTTCACCTAGTTCCAATTACCTCAATTTTTTGAGCGCCAGCATCCACCCAGTACAGCAGCCGACTGATGGGGTCAAATGACAGAGCCTCCACGTTTTGTAGGTTTCTTCGGACAATCACTTCTTGTCCAGAGCTTCCATTTAAACACAGTCTCTATGACAACAGAGGAAAGAAATTTGTGAGAAATTCAAGACACGACTGTTTGTGCAAAGGTTAATGTTAGGTTTTAAATACATATGGGCTGAACCCACTAATTTTCATATAAATTTCATAATTGTGCAGTACAGTACAATCCCCATTATAAGCGACTTATAAAACCTAGAAAATATAGATTGGTCATGTTGCTAATGTAATCAGGTCAACAAAATTATTGTATAAGTCACAAAATTACAGATATTTTCCTGTCATCATTTTTTTGCTTCTTTATATGCTGGTCCATTTTATAAGAGAAGCTAATACAAAATCAAAACTTTTTCCACTTGTCTATAAAGATCAGCTCACCTCGACTAATATAGTCAATATTCTTATCTAAAAGCAATTATTTAGAATGGTACTACACTGTATGATAATCAAATTGACCAACAAAACAAGGGGAAAGTCATTTTATATCCACTGTATTGTTTACAACATTACAGATTTACGACTTCTGTCTCAGCTCTGATTAGATAGCACACACGTATACACACACTTTGGATCACACTAGTAGGTTTCCTATTCACCTGTATGGTATCCAGTGAGATATCAGCCCAGTAAAGACAGTTCTTTTCATAATCAAAGTCCAGCGCCACAGCCTCGTGGAGACCTGAGAGTGGCAGCGGCTGGTCTGTTCCTGTGGCTAGGTCATAGCGGTGAATGGAGTTCCTCAGTGCATACAGGATAAACTCATTGCTCTCTGCAGGATACACACATCAACAAAGAACAAACTGCTTTACTTCTTTTGCTTTGAAGGCCGATGTGGCCTTCAAACTGAGGTCCACTGGGAAAGCTTTTCAATTTCCCTCGACTACAAACAGTTAAAACAGAATGAATGGCACAGCCAGGAGTCACATTACTTCCTTCTCCCACTGGGCTAGGTCTGAGAATTCTGAAAAGGGCTTCACATCTTCACTTGCGGTTCTTGGTTCTGAGAGACAAGCCAATCATGGTGGCCACTGAAGCGTGGACAAGTGGCTCAGATCCACAGTGGCAAAAAGACAAGAGAGTCTAGACACGCCATTGCTCTTAAGGGCAGCACGAAGGACCCGAGGCTTTGTTTCTGCTACTGGACTTACTGACTGACTCTGAGCAATAAAAATCAATATTTGGTTTACTTTGAAATCATGGTATGGTTTCACAATTATTTAATGCTTACTGAAGTGTTTAGAGGTTTGAGCTCGAAGGTTGATGAGTTCTTCTTCAGAGTAAAAATGAAAAGGCTAAAGACCCACAATTGCTGCATGCAGCTATAAACGGCAAATGTTATTTCTAACTGACTTTGTAAATTTGTTCAATAAGTTAAACTCATGAGGGTACTGTATCTGTGTAGCGTCATTTAAAAAAAATGTTAACAACAAAAAAGTGTGAAATTTCAGATTGAAAACTACAGATCAATACAAATCTAAACACTCCCAATGGCAAACAAATAAATCCATGTCTTTGGTTTCATGTCCGTGTTTACAATGTGGACAGCAAACCGTAACAAAACAACTAGTGGGAAAAATAATTTGACAATAATGCTTTACCATGCATGATGCTTTAATGCTTTACCACCTTTTTAATTTTGGTTGTCCTTTAAATCAATCAGAAGTTGTTTGTGCGCTTTGAGACAGTTAAAACTGTGAAAGGCACCTTACAAATGCTCAGAACTAGAAGTTTTTCCAGGATTTGTTTTGTTTTGGTTTGGTTCAGAAACATAGACTGTGTTTTTACCTCCGACAGGACACGGCAGCATTTCTCCGTCCAGCCGTGCTTCCACATCTCCCCCGGCACAGCTGTCTCCAGAAACCTTCCTGTAGCTGTGGATCACACCACAAACACCTTTAGAGTGGTCAGCACTGAGAAACAGACTTGTTCCAGACCCTTGTTTAAGGGCCTGTCGGGACCCTGCTGCGGTCTACACATAAGCCTGTTCTCCTCTTGTGTGGGTTTTTTCCTGGTGCTCCGGTTCCAGTTCGCATTACAAAAACACAATTCAGGAAATGTGTGGTCTTTTGGGTCATACTTTAGATTTACAGGTGCTTTAGAGTAAATCTGTATGAGAGTACTTTAAAAACTTGATTACATTCATTAATGATTAATGCATTCATGAATATATAACAACCACAAAGTGTTTTTATAAAATGTAGTTATGGGCCTCAAATGAATGCATCATGAATGTGGTGTATATACAACATATGTCCAGAGCAAGATTCAATTCAAACAGTTTCCATACTTACTAAATTGTTAAACATACAATTTTATTTACAATATCTTGTACTTCAGTTTTTACAAGTGTTTAAATGTTTTCTCACCCCGAAGAAAAAGATTTCTAAAAGAAATAGCAGTCCATTTCTTTAGCTTTAACACTAAACTCAGTCCATGTTCTAAATAAATCCTCTATTCTCGAGTGAGAGAGAGAAGTGTGGTGACTCAGCAGTGGCAGATCTACAGTAATAATTCCCTCTGGAAGACGATAATGATAATGCTGATGATGATGATGCTGACTAACAATCTGCATCAGAGCCAACAATCCGCAACAGAGCCAGTAAAACATTCACAGCCTTGGACTTTGTCTTGTGCTTATTTGATTAGTTCCATTCATTGCCTTGGTTTACTTTCTGTTAACCTTTATTGTGTTTAAGATGAGTGAAAATGGGAGTAAAGTGATTGAATCTGACAAAATGGCCACTAGGGGCAGTATCTAAACTGTGCACTCTGCATTTAACCATTCAGTAAAGTGACACACACAAACCCGGAGTAGTGGGCAGCCTTAAGCCGTGGTATCGGGGGGCATGTGGTGGTCAGGGTTTTGCTCAAGGACACACAGTTGTAATTGGGATTCAAGCCTGCAACCCTTGGGTGCCAGCCACAACTGAACATAATCTAAACACATTACAGTAGACTACATTCTGAATTTAGAATAGTAGATCCTAATAAAAATGTAGAATCTTGTGATGGAACGGCATAAAAGGTTTAACTCAAACGAAACAGTGAATTACAGTAAACAAACTTGTCATACCCTCGACTTCTCCGATAGGTTGTGCCCACAGGACAGGGCACTGGAGTGGCATAGACGTTTCCAGAAAACTCTGGGTCAGGAACACACACCTCCAGGGACAGATCTTCACTAAGCTTAAAGCCATAATCACTGGGAAGCAGAGAGATCATGTGACTGCAGGTATTCACTCATGAAAAACACAGGCGACCCAAACGTTATTTCTACCATTCATAGTCCTGACGAGTGCAGGAGCAGTTGGACAGTGTGAAGGGCCGGTCAAAGTCCTCGCCGTTGAAGCACGTGGCGTGAGGAGAACGCCGCTTGTACACCATCTCTCGACCCAGAAGACATTCATTTCCCCTCTCATCAGACGGAGACCACAGCTTATAGTCGCCCTCGGAACATGGCACTCCTAGGCACAACCATGCTCGGCATTCAAAATACTAAATCTCTGAATACTGAACATGAACATAGACGCTCCAGCTCAAAACCCTTTAAACCCTCAAATTACTAAACATCTTCAGACTTTCAAAATATCAAAGCTTTGGGTCTAGACTGATGTTCATGCGCGGTTGAACGCTCAACACAGATTATCTAGTAGTGAGAGCCAAGAAACGTTTGCTCACTCCGAGAAATATTCTGGGAGAATACTGATCAGGTCCAGAAAAAAAANCACGACAACCCTGTGCCATTCATCTGCGTACCATCTTCCCTTTACATCGGCGGTCCGTGCTCCACTTCCTCTGGTGTGACAGACGTGAGGCTCGTGTTTCAGAGTGACTCTTCACTGATGGACCTATAGCAAGGTGCTTGTTTTGGCTTTAAGCAAAAAACAAAAAAACAAAAATAAAAAAAAAAGGTAGTGTTTGTAGGATAAGGGTCTTTTTCCCGGTCAGGCTGATAAACTTCTTCACAGTTGCTTCAGTTAATGCCTACAATAACCACATAGACTATATATAAAAAAATAAGTTATTGCGCATCCCAAAAAAGTGCATCTTATTTTCAAAAATATCTCTTTCGCTCCATGCTGCCGCCTCGAAGGTCTTGGGACCACAGCAGTTNTAGTGTTTGTAGGATAAGGGTCTTTTTCCCGGTCAGGCTGATAAACTTCTTCACAGTTGCTTCAGTTAATGCCTACAATAACCACATAGACTATATATAAAAAAATAAGTTATTGCGCATCCCAAAAAAGTGCATCTTATTTTCAAAAATATCTCTTTCGCTCCATGCTGCCGCCTCGAAGGTCTTGGGACCACAGCAGTTTCTTGGTGAGGAGGTCGGGATTTGCGATGGAGAAGTGTCCAGCTACGCAATCACCATGGGAACATCATCTGAAAAGCCACTTATCATCGGAGCGTCTTCATCATCGTCACCTTTAGAGAGAAAGAAAAACGCAGCATCACCTTTGTGTTCCTGTGGGCGGAGGACGGAGTCACGACAGGAAATGGATTCAAGTAGATTACAGAGGAAAAGCTAAAAGAGCGTAGTGTAGTCTTTTTTTTTTTTTTTTTTCCTTTTTATCAAAATAAGAGATAAAAGAACAGAGATACACTCAATTAAACTTTAATTATCTTAAATTACATAGTTAAAACTATAATATAGCTGCAAGCAGCAATTGCAGGGCTCCAGTTTTTAACGGATAATTATTGATAACTGGATATATTGAATTGTGTTTTATAAATGTTCATTTTATAATTCTTATAAAAGATCTAAAAGAGATTCTTCAAATCACAATTATATCACAAACAACAAAGTAAAAAGAAAAGCATTAACAAATCTTTAAGTATATAGAACTTAATGTTAATACCTCTTTCAAGGTTGGAGTTCATAATGTAAATGGCAGTATCTTTGTGATTAGATAATTTCCGGAGAATCAAGAGATTTGCATCTTCTGATAGATACAGACAAGACATCAACAACTCAACTTAACACTTCTACAGTGACAGCTAGTGGATAATTAATCAATTGAATTATTTTATAATTTTTTTTTTTTATTTAGTAGTTCCAACAGCTCTAAAAGCGTAGCTAATCGCTGATTCACATTTTTCACTAACTATATTTAACAACAATATTTAGTAAAACAACCCTAAATAAACCCTGAAAATAAACAACAACATTCAATTGTGACGACCTTCCCCGAGAAATGAAGACGACCTTCTTTGTTGTAGTCTGAACATCAATGAACAATGGACATTTTTCTTTTTTTAAACAATGCTTTTTCTACTTTTTCATAATTTTTGAACACAGATGAATAATGGACATTTTTCTTCTTTAAAGACAATTTTTTTTCCCTAATTCCGCACAGCGACTTTGCATTGACGGATTTTACATCACTCTCACGGACGCAAATAAATCTCCATTAATTCATATGAAACTGAGTTTTGATAAGACAAAAAAAAAATCACGGACTGGTTTGCAATTGCGTCGAACATTAGCAAGAAACGCTGCTGGCGTAGATGAAAACAGATGTGTGTTTTGTGAGATCTGAACTCTTTAATGATCCACACCCTGTTTCAGAGTAACAGTGGTAAACACAATCTTCTTTTTGTCAAAACTTAGTTCCGGCCAGTTTTCTAGTTTTCGTTTTCTAGTCCTCAGGGTCCAAACTCAAAGTCATCTGAACTTATCAAAGAAACAAGATCTAAAGTGAAGTGAAGTGAATCTCTAGCAAAAAGTTCTTCACAAACTTCAAATTCAACTGAGTTCTAGTAAAGTAAGAGTAAACGGACTAAAACGCTCAGGTGCAGAGCAGAAGGTCTTACCCAGCTCATCTCCTGAGGAGAAAATGGCCGAGCCCAGACGGGAGTTGTAGTGGCTGTTGGCAAAGTCGGTGAAGCTGTGCTGCAAGCGACGGTGTCGGATGTACAGCACCACCAGACCTCCACACACACCCACCAGCAGCAGGAACAGCACCGGGACCACCACCGCTGCCATGTCTCCTGACTTCCCAGAGTTTGCTGCAGCATCGTTTGGTTCTAAACCACAAAAGGTGATTTTAAAAGTGATTTGGCCTGATGTGTGTGTGTGCGTGTGTGTGACAACTCGTGCCTTCTCCTCTCCCCAGGTCATCGTAGAGCAGAAGCGCAGACTCGCCACACAGCTGGCTGTTGAGCAGACACCGCGCCCGCACAGAGAAGGTGTAGTTGTGGCCCACCAGAAGGCTGTTGATCCTGAAGAACGTCTCGGTGGTGTTGCCCAGGCAGGTGGTGGCGTTGGTCACACTGTCGTGCACGTGCACTTCATAACCCTGAGGAAACAAGATGAAGACCCATCAGGGCTGCGGAGAACCATTTCAACCAATAATCTAGAGCTTATGCTCTGTTCCTCAGTCTGACCCGGCTCTCGTTGAAGGACCGGTCCTTTACGGCCAGACTCTTCCAGAAGAGAAACACATGGTCTTGCTCTTCAATGATCTTGAGGGCATCAGGAGCAGGTAGAGGAACTGTTTGGAGTGAAATAAGATTACGGTAGCTAAAACAGAGAACATCTAGGAAACATTACTTGGATTTTCATCTTAGTTTTGCACAATTTTGGAAACATTTACTACAGTGATTATTAAGGGTTAGGGTTGTTATCATTTGTTTTGTACACACACACACACACACACACACTCTCTCTCGCTCCCATTTGTATGTCTCTGCCCATTTAAGAAACGTTTCAGATGCAATCCAAAACTAAACAGTGACGAGACCTTCTCAGATCTTCAAAGAGGTTTTTTTGTGGTCGACCTTGATACTCTAAATTGGATCAGCCCCCTGAATATTGCTTCCTTCAATTTACACCACTAGAAGAGGGAGGGAGAGAGGGAGAAAAAGCAAAGCAGAGGAGTGTGAAAGTGAGGAGCGCTGTACCTGTGCTGAGTGTGTAACTGGCTTCTTTACTCATATTGAGCAGGCGGATGCTGATGCTGTAGCGGCCCGCAGGCTCCAGGTTCTTTAGGGTCCACTCCACCGTGTTGTTCTGAGTGATGACTTTGTAGTCCCGCTCCGTTTTGCGGACGGTGTCTCTCACGTGCACTGCATACGTCTGAAACACGCAGAAATACTTACTAATTTATAAAAGACTTTGACGATGAGTTGTGATCGGCTCCAGCTGCCCCGTGAAAAAGAATGGATGGTGATACCAGAGGGCTGCTGGGAGAATCATAGGGCGGCTGCCATTTCAGAGTGGCTTGGGTCTTGTCCACTTGAACTTTGTGAAGGTTTCTCGGTGGCAGTCGCTCGTTGGGAATCATCTTGACGACGGCGGAGTCGGACGGAGGCCCCAGGTACGGAGAGACCACCCTCACCTGACAAACAGACACACGGTCAGTGGCGTTCTACAGCTGTGTTCTGATCCTTTGCTGGACTGACCAGGAAGAGGTACTGCTCGTCACTGTCCACCATCACGGTCAGACTGCTGGAGGTGCTGTACTGCCGGTGCGGTCTGCGGTAGAGGTCCAGGAAGGAAGTGGCGTAGAACACTCCATACTTCTACAAAAAACATGAGACGTGAAAAGATGATGTCTCACAACCAGGAACCTATTTACTATTTGAATGATTGTGGAATAGTTGCTAAGAAATTGTGTAATATCTGTAAGAAATGTATTTTTGAGCATATGTCTCAAAAATGTGTGTTACTGTGTGTGTTACCGCCGGTGTAAAATTAATTTTTAGGCAATGTGTGAAACTTCAAATTGTTCCATTATTATTGTTTCATGTTATATGTCCAGATCAAACAATCTTTGATAAAAAACACCTGAAAAAAACAATCAGAAGCGTCGTTACTTCTTTCTCGAGGCGTCATCGAAATCTGGTTTGCTTCTTCGTGATCCTTTTTTACCGATAGTTGCACTCGAGTTTTTTCCACACAATCATTGACAGTCAAAATGAACTTTCTTTCACATTCTTCTGGTTCGCGTTTCAGGCAATTGAAACTACTTCGCGTTTCAAAACATCTGTCCACATTTTAAGTGCATAAATACTGTACAGAAGTATATGATTCAGTACAATTCCAAAACCAAATGTATTATGTCGAACTGAGCAGTGTTTACAATGCGATCCACAGAACTGATTCGCTAGGTAAAACCATTCCACTGGCCAATGCGTCCACTAAACTACTGTAAAGATCACAGAAATCGTTTAGGAATAAAGTCTGTCTGTAAGTGACCACTGCACCTAATCTCACCTCTGCTTGGGGTCCGGTCCAGCTGCAGTCCACAGCGGTCTGGTTCAGGGCTCGGGCCTTCAGTGAAGGTGGAGCCGGTCTGGTGCCTTTAGTCTCCTGGCGATACAGAGCAGCACGACTGTCTCCATCATCCGTGTGAGCCCACACCGCCAGCTCATACTGGGTGCCTGAGGTCAGATTACTGGCTGGAGAAGAACAGAAGGAAACACAGAGAATGGATCACGCTGGAGACACTGTAGGTCCTGACTAGATCGCTTTTACCTTTCAGTGTTCCTGAAACTGTGAAATTCCAGCTCTCCTTCACGTGCTCATCAAACACCCATGAAATGATGACCACGTAGTGCTTCACCTGTCAGGGAAGAGAGGACGACGTTTCTGTCTGATTCTGGACTTGAATTACGCATTAAAATAAAGTAAAGCACGTCAAACCTCGTAGTCAGAAGTGATGGATACACTCATGGAGTCTTCAGTGACGCTACTGATGGAGACCGTGGGGGGTGCCAGAGCTGAAAGACATAGAAATAACTTCGGTTATTTATATAAAACCGGTGTTTTATGTGTGAACTGTGATGTTACTGAGATTTAGTTTGGAACACGGAGCTGGGCCGTCAATTGCGTTTTCAAGACTCTTATCATGTAAAAAAAAAAAAATCAGCATTTATCTATTCTTAAAGTCTCGTGTCCTGTTGAACGCAGATAATCCCTTAACTAATGTGGAAAATGATGTAACAATGTTATGAATGTAAACAATGAATTTAGAGTAATCTAGATTAGTCTAAACCAGGGGTCACCAACCTTTTTGAANTAAGTGTGATTTAAACAAGAATAGCAAAAAAATAAAATGAAATAAATAGATGCAGCTCACTGCATAAGTGTGTTATTTGAGCTCATTTTAGAACAGGCGTACGGGCGACTCACATGGTCCTTACGGTTAACCCGGTGCCTGTGGGCACTGTGTTGGCGACTCTGGTCTAAACTAATATGGTAATCTGTTCCTAAACTCTACTAGAAACATGTTAGACTCAATACTTTGACAAGAAATGTCCAGCAGAGGGAGTCAGAGTTCTTTCGCAAACATCAGTGGATCCACTACCTTTCTGAGGAAGGATCGCTTTAACTTCTGTCCAGTTTCCCACTCCTCTGCTCGTGACGGCAGCCACCTGAGAATCAGACGTTTCAATCACCAATCCGTTCCCTCCGTCATGAGAGTGTTTGCTCTTACTCTGAATCTGTACAGAGAGCTGGGCTGCAGATCCTTCACTTCAGCATTTGTGCCAGTGCTGCGCTGGGAGAACCACTCTACGCTGTCTCTCTCGCTGTACTCCACCTGAGTGAAACAAGGCTCCGTCAGACGCTCACACTGACACGGCCAGTCTGAGGTCCAAACGCACTATGTACTCCCTAATGAGTCCATGTGTTTTATCTGGCGGGCTCCAGGAGCAGAGCACAGTTCCATCCTCGGCTTTGTCAGACGTCAGCTGGAGGTTCTGTGGAGGATCCGGCACTGCGCACAAACACACGATTGTTAACTCTACTAGTCATCGCTGCGCTGAGTAGATAAGAGGTACTTACGGCCTTCAGGCGTGCGCAGTCGGAGAACTTCATTGGTCCTGTGCTGCTTGCTCAGACACTGCGTCTGGACCTTCACCTGGTAGGTGGTGTCGGGTAAGAGCACGGTCAGAATGGCGCTGCTTTTGTTGCTGTTGGTCTCCATGGAGGTCCACGTCTGAACTCCCACCTGCCTGCAGAGCACACAAGAATACAGGCTAGAACTCAACAGTGTATGTGAATAATCGTT
>SOMO01000130.1:333509-356871 GCA_028128575.1 Paedocypris carbunculus
AAAAAAAAAAAAACGTACTACAGTAAGTGTATATTTTTCAGATGTATGAATAAGAGAGGGAAATAGTAAATAGTAAAAGTTAAAAATACAAATTATAAAAAAAAATCCAGATGTTTATTGGATCTTGTACAGAAAGTGCAGCAGTGACCACAAAAGTGTAGGAAAGATCTGCAAAATACAAACAAGCAAAACGGTCTGTGTCCATTCAGAAACTGTCTAAACACACACACACACACACACACACACACACACACACACACACACACACACACACACACAGGCACACTCAACTACAACTTGACTCTTATTAGTGTGGCATTTAACAGTATTTACTGGCAGCTTTCTACACTGTTTTGATGTGATTCTCTAAAGGGATTACTTTTTAATTCAGAAAAAGCAGAAAATAAACAAAACGTATTGATATATGTCTTAATATTAATGTCTTAAGATATTAATATCTTTTCATGAATAAAAAAACGTCTATGGTTACTGTTTGGTCTCGTACTGAATTGTCAGAGAACGAGACGACTGTCAGATAGGCTGACAATGGGAGATCAGACGGAATGCTTCAACTCTGACAAAACGCCAATGAGCGTCAAGTTCAAAGCTGCATGAATTTACATGTCACCTTTGAACCAGGTCAGGTGGTATAAAAGGGACATGCGCACCATGCGCAGTATCCTTTGCTGATTAAAGCCAGTCGGGTTCCAGCGGCATGTCCTGAAAGTGGCAACGCAAAGGGATGTCTCAAGGAGAGCAGAGCCCTACCATTCGACCTCATCCTCAAGGGAAACACAGTTGTCCAAAACAACCAAGTGCGAGAGTCTCTGTCTGGTGATGGCATTCCCATTATGCCGACTGACAAAGCAGACAAAGGGCTGTTGCGAGCGTCTGAAGCTCTCAGTTTGTCGGCAGTAGGTGCGCATAGCACGTACTGGGCACAACTGGTGACCGGCCAGGTCTTGTCTCTACTTAATCCCTGACCGGGGTAGTGGGAACTTTGGGCATTTAACCAGTCCTAGGTCTCAGCACTCCATGTCTCCGAGTCACCGGGGCCGAAGGTTAAGCACTGAGGATCTGCAGAGAACGCCTCTAGGTCCTCAACTTGTTTCACTAAGGCTAGCGGCAGGAGTAACGCCGCCTTCGGTGTGAGGAGCTAGTCTCCAGCGGCTCAAAGGGGTCGTGGGAGGTCTTGATGGGCGCACCCTCTAAGCACCTCTAATTGTCAGGTCTTGCTGGCCAACCCTCTTTAACCTTGATGAGGTCATGTGAGGCAGATATTGCAGCCAGATAAATCCTCAGAGTAGAAGGGCTGGAGCCACCAGGCTTGACTTGGGACCTTGTCCTGGATCCAAAATTCTGGAGATCTGCTGGCAAGGGGTCAGAGTACTCTTCCCTCGGTTGACGCAAAGCCCCATTTGCAGTATGTGCGAGAGCACAACATCTCTGTGGGCTATCAATTGACTTCACAAGCAGTCGTCCAGGTAGTTCAGGATGCAAATGCCACGCACTCTCCGCACTCTTTCCATGGAGAGTGCGGCCTGCGCTATCTTCGTAAAGATACGGGGCAACAGAGCTTCACACTCGAGAATGGTTTGTGTAGAGGCAAAATCAAGACATGAAAGTACGTGTCATGAAGGTTGATAGCGGTCTATCCTTAACGAGAACCTGTGAAGGTGTCGATTCAGCAAACCTGTCTTCTCCGTCTCGGCTGGCGGCACCACCGCGATGGAACCTTTCGCTAACATTGAAGAAATCTCTGCCCTTAATACCTTGACGTCCCCTTAATAATTCTGACATGCAAATTCGTGCAGCCATGAACTTGATGTTCATTGATTTTGTTGAAGTTTACGCATCGATTGGCAGCCGTCCGATCTCCTATTGATGAATGGGAACTGATGATGAAAGGGAACAATAGCACAAAGAAATTTATACTACAAGAAGTCTATTGAAATGTGTTTCTATTATAAATTATATATATATATTTATATCATGTATTATAAATATGCAGGACTGTTTTCCGAATTTGGCAATTTGTCACTGAGTTTGCTTGTTGTTTTATTGGACCACTGCTCTTCCTTTTCATCCTCACTGATGTCTTCCTCCGACTGCAGCTCCAGAACACTCTAAGCATCAGACAGACATAAGTGTGTGTCAGGATGGGAATTCAAGTTTGATGCACATTTAGGAATACACAAACTGTATTTCACAAAAATCTAAATTATGAACTTTGAAACATTTTAGATCAATAAATTTTTTGAGTTTAAAAATCTCAAAAACAAACTTTCATTCAAAAAATGATTTGAGGTCCAGCATTTATACATTTCCTTGATGGTATTATTTTTAAAAATACAATACATATGACTTGCATAACTATAATTTCAAATAGATTCTGTATGTGTGTCTGATTACATTTGAAGTTATAATCAAATTATGTACACTTCATGTGTGCTTTCTTGCCTCCAGTGGATTGACTGTGATGGAGAGCAAGGAGATGTCACAGTGCAGCGGTTTCTCTGCTTGTGTGTCTATGTGGTAGAGATGATAAACTCCCATCAGAACCACCAGGGCGGCGACACACACCACAACAACGGCCGTGACCACTGTTTCATAAAATAATGATAGAAAATTATTTGTAGTATGTTTTTGTAGCAAGATAAAATGACTTGTTTCCGATCACAAATGCTTATTTCCTGATTTTTACTTTCGAAAATAGAATTTAATAATAATAATATACATTTTGGTAAAAAATATTTTGTAAAATAAAAGTGGAAAAAAATACATATACAGTATTTTGAAATAAAATGCTATTAATGTTATTTACATTTTATTGAGTTTGCTAGTTTATTATATAATTATAAGAAATGCATATTTGCTCTGTTTGGGAAACTAAAAAAAACATCTAATTTAGATAATTTAATAATAATAGAGTAAAAGGATCATTTCGATAATATTCAAAAAGGAATAACAAAACATATATATGATGGTCATGGTGCATGTTAAACTAGTTATAATAACATTTCTACAGTATTATAAAAATGTCTAAACATAGTTAAAATGACTTTATCGTTGTAATTCTAAAATAACTACGGTATAGCATTTATTAAAATTACTATTTTTATAGTAAAATTGTAATTTTGCTATAATTATAAACTTTTTATAATTAAAACCTTAAAATATTTTTGATCAATATTTATCCTTTAATAAATCCATTCAATAAAATCCATTTAATAAAAAAGTGGTGCATGAAAGACAAGAATTGCAATGAAACATTATCATTCAAATAGCTAAAATACTTTTACATATATAAATGATAGATCTCACTTGAGCTGTAAACATCAGACTGCAGGACTGTATGATTTATCTGTATGTGTTTGGATGGCTCCATCACGTGACTGGTGTGTTTCCCGAGCGTCTCGCTGTGCAGGATGTTGACCTGTGGTGACAGGAATCATCACTTACACACTGAACTGAAGCAGAGAGGTTTGAGTCTGGATCATGGCACCTGTAGTGTGAACTGAGCACTGTGGTGGCGGCCATTCAGTACAGAACAAAAGACTCTGATGGTTCGCGCCGGATCAACAGCGCCACGGTTGTGGTATCGCACCTGTCGGATCACCTCTGTGTAGTGTGATATGGAGTCCACACCTGACACACAGGAACACACACGGAGAACAAACATATAAAGCAAAAGCAATGTCTCAAGCCCTTCATAATCACTTCCAAAGGAATCTTTCTCTATGCATTTATTTCAGTCCAGTTTTTATTTCAGTCTGAAAGCAGGGGACTATGGGTAATGTAGTGTGACTAAACACTTTGATCAAAGACAGTGTAGAAGGGTTGAAGTGACTGTCACATAGACAATTCTTACAGCTGTTTCTCCCCTTCTCCACAGATACTCAGTGCTTGCTTCGTGCTCAGTGTGTACAGAAAAAAGTACAATTTTAACAAAGATTAATAAAAACCAACTTATTTCGGATTTTTGAAACAAAATCTTTTTAACCGAGAAGTGCATTTTTATTGACGCGTGAAATTTGAACAACTGTTCTTTACACGCCTGGACTCTCAGGTTTTATGAGAAACTCAACTTTCTGCATGCTAGCGGTAATACATGCTTAATCTTGTTGCTATAACATTTGCCGTATTGAATCTTGAAACTTTTTCATACCTAGCGATGATATTTTCTTGTAGAAAACTTTTACGTAAATACATACCATTAAATTATAACTATAATAATTTGTTGGTGTCATCAATACTTTGTCCATAGCAACCAAGCAATTTGAATAAATTGATTCTATAGTAGGCAGAAGTCATTTTAAACAACTTTGTTTAAAATGAACTGTCTGACTGTTTATTTACCATGTATGGACAGGCTGTTGCTGGAACTGCTGATTTCCAGGTGTTTGCCCAACAAGAATCTGTGGTTCAGTTCAAAATTCTCCATGCCTGCTAGTAGCTCCGCCCCCAGTGCTGTGATGTCACAATACTCCACATAAGGAATAATTCCCTCCGGTGTGTTTTGTTCTGCAGACAGAGCAACAGGAGAATCATCTAGTGCCGCGGTGGCCAACAAGTCACAGACTAAGAGCCACGTTTTTATCTGTGTTACTGCAAAGAGCCAGATCATACACATGGGCACACATAAACATCCCAATCCTTAATCTTGTAAGCCCGCACGCACGCGCACGCAACACACAGACTTCTGCTCAGCCAGATTTAATGAAAAAAAAAACACACCTACATGATGATATTAGTTAATTTTCAACAGTTAACGTTGTGTGCATATTTGACTCATGTCATGTGAAAGCTACTGAAGAGCCGCATGAAACTAGTTAAAGAGCCGCATGAGGCTCAAGAGCCCCGGGTTGACCACCCAGTGCAAAAATAGTTTGTACAATAAAGTTGACTTTTTGCATTGTTATTTTTTAAACTGGTATCGTTAAATTTTCTGTTTTGTATTTCACAGAAATATTGTAGTTTCCTTATGATTCATTTGACATTTCATTTCATGTTATAATCCAGTCCCATTGTGAGGTTGACTTTTAGATTAATTTGTCAAGCTTTTAAAAAACCTTCAATAAAAAGCTTTTCTTAATATGCTAAATGCCATTCCTTAGTTCGGTCATGTTGTATCACATGAGATAAAAAAAAAACTACAGTGAATAATATTTGCACAGATGCTTCAGCTTTAGATTAATAAATCACTCCAGTGTTGGTCTGCTGTGATTTATTAACATTTTTTGTGTGCAGCCTTTGTGATGGATATAGTCTGACATCAGTGTAGTGTCGTGGAATAATCGCTTACTTTAGTGTATTAGGGAATTCCTGTTTACCTTCTAATTACCTTCTAAATTAATAAATAAAAAAATGTGGAAGATGTATATATGAAATAACAAAAGAATGATTAATTTATGTATACTTCATTGTGTTCAGCTATTTAACAGAGCAATATGTTCTATCAGTTGCTCTTTTGATTTGACTAATTTGAAAATTTAAGATGATTAGACAATGGGCACAACATAGTTCTGCGTAAATTAGAAACGTGTTAACAAAAAATACCTGATTTGTATGTAAGATTGTCGCTTTTAGTTGGCGTAATCATAATATGCAAATCCCTGAAAGGTGACAGGCCTAGGGCAAGGTCAGAGGCGTGGACGGTCAGCTGCTCCACCCCGATGATTGTGATGTGAGGTTGGTTAGGTTGCATCACCATGACAACTGCCTCAATCTCAGGTACAGAAATACACTCGTCCTCGCCGAAACACCTACAGAGGTCAAACAGATATTAAAAGAGCAAAGCTTTTTAAAAAAGAATGTTCTCAGCGTACAAACGCAGGTTTTATTCAGAATTTATTTTTAAAGTTAAAATTGTATCGAATCACAATTTAGTAACACAACATTTTAAACAATTTTTTAAATATATTTCCCTAAGGAATGAATGAAAAAACAATTGTCACCCTGAAGATAATTTTTGAAAAGCTGCTTGCACACATTTCACAGTGGAGACACATCCAGCCTCGTAAAAAAAACGAAAATGAATTACAAACTAGACAATAATTTGTCACGTGTAAACAAGCAAGAGGAAGCATTCCCGTCTTTTTATTGAGACTGACAAATTCACACAAGATGGGGCTGCTGAACATGGCAGTCAAGTCCTTCTTCTAACACTTCTACTTTCTTGAATCTGGCTGTAATTGAACTTAATGAGCTTAAAACCACACAACAAACACAGTTTTCGAAAAATAATTTACAACTCTGCCAAAATGACTAGCATCAAGCCATGTGGGAAAAACTCTAAAGTCCATTATTCACCAAAGAGCATCTACCCTCATCACTTGCTTGTCTTGGCTTCATCTTGACAAAATGTAAACCACAAGCCATTTATCCACATTCTGGAAATGGGGGTAGACATCATCAGGAAATAAAGATTTACACATTGCTTGACTTTTCTTAAAACTATTTTTTCACATTTCTCATGATACATGCCATTGTGACTCCCACTGCTGTCATCCAGAAAAGTTCACCACTATTAGTGTCCAGGGAGTATGAGAAGGAATACAGGGTGGCTAAAATGTGATGAAGAGTTCATAAAATACCATTGTGTCTTCGTATTCCATGTCTCTCGCTTAAAAAGAATCTTTGCACTTTTTCAGCATGCAATTCTGCAATAAACGTTGAGCATAAAATTTCACAAAGAAGTGAAATCACACAACAATGTTTTTGTGGTAAATTTTGTGGCACGGGTGTAAATCTATATCATAGAGATTAGTCAAAAAAGAGGCTCCATATATAATTTTTTTCTCCAAGAGATATTTTGGGAGCTGTCTTACATTTTGTAAGCCTAAAATTCGACTGTTCAATTAGCAATCATTGCATTTTATATAATTCATCTCAACAACAAATAAAGACCCTGTAGCAATTATTACAGACACTATCAATATTAAAACTACTACTTCTCTTCCGGCTTTTCCCACCAGGGGTCGCCCAAGTAAATCATTCTTTTCCATCTAATTCTATCTTCCACTCCGGGGTCAGAGTGGCATCTTCCACTCTGATCCCAGCCAACCTCAGGTCCTCTGTTAGCACATCCATAACACTCCTCCTTGCCTCCTCCAATACGTCCTCTTGCAGTTTTTCTTGGCAGCGCCATCTCATACATCCTTCTACCAATATATTCACTATCCCTTCACTGAACATGTCCAAACCATCTCACTCTGGCCTCTCTGACTTTGTTGCTAACGCAGGTAATGTGGGCTGTCCCTCTGATGTTCCTTTTTCTGTCCAACCTCGTCACTTCTATGGTGAACCTCAAGATCTTCATCTGCATCCAATTCTGCCCCCTGCCCCTTTCTCACTGCCAATGTCTCTAAGCCATAGAGCAGAGCTGGTCTCACCACTGTCTTGTACATCCATCTACATCTGATGACACTCTTCTGTCACACAGCACTCCTGACACTTTCCTCCACCCGCTCCACCCTGCCTGCACTCGCCTCTTTTCCACACTCCCAATCACACTAAACTGTTCATCCGAAGTACTTGAACTCCTGCACCTTCTTCACCTCAGCCCCATGCAACCTGACTTTCCAGGGCAAACCTCCACCTCTTTAGCTGTTCCTCAATCTGCACCTAACTGCAAATCACAATGTCATCTGCAAATGTCATTGCCCAGGGAGATTTCTGTCTGACCTCATATGTCAACCTGTCCATCAGCATGGCAAAACAGAAGGACTCAAAGCTAATCCTTGGTGTAGTCCCATCTCAACCATGAACTCCTCTATCTACAGCACATCTACAGCACATCTCACCACCACCTTACTCCTCTTGCACATGTCCTGGACTACTATGGTGTTCTTATCTGTCACTCGTAACAACCCCATACAGTACCGAAGCTCCTCCCTTGGGACCCCGTCATACGCCTTTTCTAGATCCACAATAATAATAAAGACAAAATGCAGCTCTTTCTGACCCTCTTTCACAAATTTCTCTTCGTACTCTTTCACTTTTCTATCAACATTCTCAAAGCAAAAATGGCTTAATCCTCTGTAGTTGCTGCAGTTCTGAATGTCACCTTTGTTCTTAAAAATTGGCACCAGAATGTGTCTCCTCTACTCCTCAAGCATCTTCTCGCTCTTTACATTTTGTTAAACAAACTGGTTAGAAATTCCACTGTTGTCTCTCCTAGACACTTCCACACCTCCACAGGTACAGCATCAAGACCAACAGCCTTTCCACTCTACATCCTTTTCCTCACTGCATCCTTTCTAATCTCTGCTATTTCAAGCTCCACAACGTCCACATTCTCCTCCTTTTATTCTGTCTTTTTCCTCATTTATCAAAATACTCCTTCCAGATTCTCTGCACTCTCCTGAATTGTTAGCACCTTTCAGTCTTTTCAATCATACTTATCGATTGTATATTTTTCCCATCTCAATCTTTCTGAGTAGTCTCTACAAGTCCTTCTCTCCTTCCTTTGTATGTAACCTGTCATACCCACCACCAAGTGTCTTTATCTTCTTTCCTCCTTCCAATTGACACACACAACAACGTCTTACCTGTTTCCCTGATAACTCAACCTCTTACCACAACTCTTACATAAAATGCGAATTTTTTTTATTTAAAAAAAGTATTTACTTATAAATGTCAATTTGTTTGCATACATATGATATGTTAGTTTGCATACATATGATACGTATACATTGTTTCAGAGTTACTTATTAAAACTGTGTGTGTGTGTGTGTGTGTGTGTGTGTGTGTGTGTGTGTGTGTGTGTGTGTGTGTGTGTTTGTGTGGTTATCTCAAGGTAAATGTATTGTCACTCCCATAAAATGAACTGCACCCACCACGTGTCCCCAAAACTCAGAAGGGCAGAACATAATTCTCCATGGCTAATGATTATTCATGTCATGTTTTGCATAATTTCTGAATGCTGGTAGGTTTGCTTGTGCCCTAAAATATAAATCTCTTTTTTGTCATTGTCTAGTTTCTTGTCTGCATTGTGTCTTGAGCAGGGAATAGGGGGAAGACAAAAGATTGTAAAATGAGGTCTGTATTTGTTTTCTCTGCATGTTAGCTTGTAGAAAGGCTAAAAATGGTAAATGTAAAATCAAGCATAGAATATGGATTAGCCAACAACAAGAATGCAAAAAATAAAAACCTTTTCCATTCAGTACTTTGGATTTGACTCCACAAAAGCTCTATACAAAACCGGAAAACCAAAAAATCTATGAGTTGAGCATGAAAAATCCTTCAGACAATTACACTAAAATAACAAAACAGCAAAAAATGGTCACTACTGATGTACTGACTTGTAAATTGTAGCTTGATAAAACGTTAAGCACAATCTACTTTCAGAATTAGCATTAGACTAATACTATTTTGCCTTAGTTCTAGATTTTTATGCTTCACATCATGCAATTTTTATATGATTTGCAGCCCTCGGTCATAGTGCGTATTTAAATTATACCCCTTTATGACAATGCTATTGTCTCTAAACCATAAATGTTCCTCCCTACAATATTTCTGCTGTTTTCTATTGTTAACATTGTAATATTTTCACTGAGGAAATCTCTTTCATGAATATTTATGAGTCGTACTGCACAGTCGTGGAGATGCGGAGAAGACGAGCGCCGGTGATGGGAAACTGTTGTGTGTTGATGTAAGAGAGTTTCTTCAGTGCTGCATTCATCTGCTCCAGGTCCTCTCCCTCCATCACCAGCAGACACTGAGCCGGATTCAAGTGAAACTAAATACAGAAAGAACATTTTTCATCCATCCAAACCTATGTAGCTGTCCAATTAATAACTCTTTCTCCGTCTGTATTTTTTATACATCAATCTATTTATAGCACATTTAAGTCTAATGCTATCTTTAAACAAAACTATAAAAAAAACTACTAAATCTATTCTAGAAATAAAACTGCAGTTTGAAAAAAAAAACATTTTAAGAATACTTCAAATATCCTTTGATTTGGAATTGCACACTTTAGATTCGAGCTACCGGGTTTTAAAGACCACCCGAGTAAAGATAATCCACCGCCTCGTTGGCTGTCTTCATCTGATCCCTAAATCTTCCTTGAAGCTTGAATATAAAAGAACAGAACAGACAATAGCTATAGACAAAATGGAAAAACATGTACAGAAATATCCCTCCATCAGTTTTTTGCCAGACACTTGGAACTTTGCAAACAAAATACTGTATTTTCTATATGATTTATTATGGTATTATTGCATATGAATCCAATATACTTTAATTATGGTAAACATTTTTACTAGCTATTTTAAATTATTGCTGTATTTATGGGATACATACTAGTCAGTCAAATTAATTTTGTGTAGTATTTAAAATATAATATAATATAATGTGTAATATTTTAGTTAGAATATAATGTACATTTAAATTATTTAAAATGAAAAATAAGTGTAGTAAAGGGAAAATTTGCAGACTTACCTTGACTTTCTGTGCAACGCTGCTCAGTGAGCTGATGTCCAGAGCTTCTTTACAGCCCTGTAGGCAGGAGAGTATATTCCAGCTTTCCATTTTTCCCAGTCGTATTGTCAGGCCAGACAAACAGCCCCTGAAAAACTGTGTGAACTTTGTTTTGGAGACCTCACCACCTAGGAACAAACACACACATGCATAGAAATGTGTCAGGTAGAGATTTTAGAAAAAGGAAGAATTACAGTAGATGAATGTTATGTGCTGAGTCTTATGTGCTGAATGTTACGTGAGATTTTTGCCTTAGGAACAAGAAGTTTTTAGTCTGGTCATGACTGTTATAATCCTGTGGCTTAGCTCCCCCTGGTGGCAGCGCAGGAGAACTGAGCTGGACAATATACGCAACTGCAGCTAATCTCCCTCCGCAACAGGTGTGCCTCATTACCGAGGTCCTCATAAGGGATCGCGGAGGGTGCATTTGCAGCCGGTCAAACTCGGTCATAGTATTAAGGACAGAGATTACCTCGCTGCTAGCGAAGGGCGCAATTGAGGTGGTGCCCCCAGTCGAGACAAAGACCGGGTACTACAACCCGTACTTAGTGGTTCCCAAGAAAACCGGTGGTATGTGGCCCATTTTGGATCTGAGATTCCTGAATTGACACCTGCACAGGTTCTCGTTCAGGATGGCTCAGATGACCATTCCGAAGGAAGTTCTACCCCAGAATTGGTTCCCCTGCCGCACGAGGTAGCGCAGGCCTCCCTCTCTGGCCTGAGAGCGAGCAGCATCAGGATCCTGAAATACCTAGACGACTGATTGTTGCTAGCCAGGTCACAGAGTCAGTTGATTGCGACAACAGAGTCAGTTGTGATGCGGTGCTCGCATACGCACACCGACTTGGGCTACGCGTCAACTGAGAGAAGAGCTCGCTCACCCTGTTTCAGCAGATTTCTTTTCTCTGGCTTGACCTTGACTCGCTCCAGAGAGCCGCCAACATCCGAAGTCAACTGGACATGCTCATGCAAGGGCCTGGGTTCCGTGCAAGCTCTTCCAAAGGATCGTCTGCCTCCTGTGACCCCGTTTGTCAGACTGCGCATGCGGCCCCTTGAGTTCTGGATCCAGGACAAGGTACCAAGTCAAGCCTGGCGGCTGGAAAGATACCAGGTCTTTGTCACACCCAAATGTCTCTGCTTGTTCCCCCTTGGGTCAGAGATGAGCTTCCTACAGTATAGGCGGGTGTCCCCCTAGGAACCGTCTCCCATCTTGTTGTGGTATCCACAGATGCATCCGACGTGGGGTGGAGAGCAGTGTGCGACGGCCACGGGATGGCTGGTCGCTGATCGGATCCTCGCCATCAACATGCTCGAGCTACTAGACCTCGGCCTGAAGTGGTTGCTAAAACAGGTCCGTGGGAAACACGTGCTGGTAAGGTCGGACAGCGTAGTTGCGATAGCGTATTCAACGGCTTACAATTGCACTGCTTGTCCGAGCTCGTACGTCGCCTCTGGCTGTGGTGTCTGCCGAGACTCAAGTCTCTGACAGCAGTACACATTCCAGGCATCTTCAACACAGCCGCGGATGCGCTGTAGAGGCAGGGCTCCGCCCCTTTCGATTGGAGGCTGAACGTATTGCAGAGAAAAATCTATCCATACTTTACTGTATGTACTACACCTTTTTTAAGGGGATATATCCAAAGTGGAAAAATCAAACCCAGCTGCGGCTGGTTCTACAACTGAATGTTCTTGGGAAAATGACTGACAACCACATGTCCCTAGAGCGCCATATAATGAGGCTGCCCACTTTTCGTATGGGTCAAATGCAGAGACAAATTTCCCCACTGAGGGATAAATAAAGTTTCAATTATTATGTGAATGTGATGTGAAACTATCTGTTTATCATATTTAATCAATTAGTTTTATTCAAGTCTAAATGTAAATTTCTACACTTTATTTAAAAGGAAATGCAATGTTTCCAGGCCCTTACTCAACTTGTAATTCTTTTATCTATAGATATTTTACAGTATGTCTTTTGAGTTATAAGATACTACTATCTTATTATTGAAAGTGCAAGAGTAGTGAATATTGGCAGATTACTATGTTAAAATACAAAAAAGGAGCTATTTCCAATCTTAAAAAGAGCAAACGTTGAGTTAGAGCTCACACCCGATATCTTTTGATTTCCTTCTGCCTCATCTGTCTCATTATGACTCAAAAACGCAGGTAGACATGGTGGGAGAGAGCTGTTAGGTGAAGAGGTGAACTCATTGGGGTTTTTTTTGGAAAAAGATGAGACGTTTGAATCAAAGATATTCCCATGTCTTTGTAAAATCCAACACCTGGTTCCATAAAGGACAGGAGATTTGCTAAATATTCAAAACTCCGATTTTCTAACCTTGCCAGCAGGCTCCTACAGTCAGCTGCACATCAATCTGAGAGGAATGAATTGGCCAGTCGTCTGTTACTAAGTAAGGGTCAAAGGTCACACCATCGACATAGAGAGTCACCACTGGGAAGGCGATGCTGATGATGTAAAAGTGCCATTCCTTGTCACAGATCTGAGAGAGAGAGAGAGATGAATTAAAATACAGTAACCCCTCAAACATTTGTAGAAATACATTCAGTAACAAAGATGTGGCTCAGAAGGAACTGCTGGCACGCTGTTGCAAATGCTTAGAGTTGCCTTTTTAGTTTAAAATTTTGTCAGAATTACACTGACAAACAATACAACTAATACCATAAGTAGTGCTGGGCTCCTTTCGTACAATATAAAATAATCCCAGTTAATCAATTCTTAGTCAGATGTGTGACGGGTCTTCACGCAAGATATGAGGATTATCACAATGGCAAAGTTGGAATTTAGCTTTAAGTCAAAATTAGTTAGAATTTTGACTTTACAAGTTGCAGTTCAGTCTTTATAACTCCAAATTCTGAGATACAAAAAGTCAGAATATTGACTTTTATATTGGCCTCTATGGCCTAATAAATGTATCGCAATTCTGAGACATAAAATCACAACTCTGACTTTATAACTGGCAATTTGGTTTTNTTCACGCAAGATATGAGGATTATCACAATGACAAAGTTGGAATTTAGCTTTAAGTCAAAATTATGAGTTAGAATTTTGACTTTACAAGTTGCAGTTCAGTCTTTATAACTCCAAATTCTGAGATACAAAAAGTCAGAATATTGACTTTTATATTGGCCTCTATGGCCTAATAAATGTATCGCAATTCTGAGACATAAAATCACAACTCTGACTTTATAACTGGCAATTTGGTTTTCATAATTCTCATTTCTAAGAAAAAGTCACAATACTGCTTGTTTTTAGTAACAGCTTCCATAAAATTTCATACATTTGCGCTCAAAGAAATTATAAAAACTACCATTTATTAGCTTCTTTTTAAGAAGAAATTTTAAGCATTTTATTTCAATAAAAACCTTGACATGACCAAAGTTGTTTGCACCTTGTTCAATGTCGAGTTCTTCTCTTTTAATAATATAATAAACTAGTTGCCGATGTTGTGGCGACTCTAAAATTCAGAGATGTTGAAGCATGAAGTAATAATAAGTATGAAGAGGAATTTTTCTGTTTTATTATTTCGTGGATTTCTATTATTGTTTTTTTTTTTTTTTTATATTCATATTCTTGTCAAACTCATGTAGCACATTTTGTGATTTTGTTGACATTTTGTGAATAATGTACACATAATCTGTGCGGAATACATTTGGCGCAATGTTTTCAAATTCTTTGTTGAATATGGAGTTTGTTGTTCTTTACTCAGTGATGAAGGGAATATTGGTCCATGTGTGGTCCGTCTGGCCGACTGCCACTCAAAAACACAAGATACCAGAAGCTTTCTGTTCGCTCCGTCACACACAGTGTGTGTGCTCACGTGTGTGTTAGTTTGTCTAGCAGGCGGTGTGGGTCAGAGAGTGCAGTGGAACACACACAAACACACACACGCAAGCGCACAAAGCCTGCTGTGAGAAAGCATCATACACTTATCTTCACTACATCTTTCCTCCACCTGAGATCTCACCATTCATCTACCTATCACTTGCTCACTTTCCAACCACATACCTTTGTATCTTTTCCTTGCTTCATTAAATGCAATTAAGTCTGCTTAAATGCAATTAAATTTAATGTTACAAACAATTATATTCAATCATTTCTTTTCATTTAAAGCTGCAAGACACATTTGTCACACGTAAATCTCATACAGTGTTTACTTTGCTATATTTTAAATTAACATTTCATATGCACAAGTTAGAAACTAAAACCAAAGTAAAAAGCTAAGATGGTATGCATTTAAAAAAAAAAACAATCCATACACAGTATAAAATTGTGAAAAGATTGGGAGAAATAATGAAATAAAAAAAAAAATGAAAAAAACATTTCACCTGAACCTCAAAAGATCATATTTATCAACATTCTGCCTTTTTAATGAATAATACATTTATAATAGTTTTTTCTCTCTGTGTTGTAAAAGTGAACTATTATCTCTTTTTTATTTACATGTATTTTTTATTTTCTAATTGATATTCAAGCCACATCTCTTTTATTTCCTCTAACCAGACTTTTCTGGATTGGTGTCTTTGCACAGCATTGATTTTCTGCAGAGGTGTATGAGATGGAAGTGATGGTGCTTTCACCAAGATTCTGTGTTTTGGGGTTTGGCTCTCCCCATGGGCCCAAACCAACAATAGATCAGAATATGTAAAACTAATTATTCTGTTTCACAGAGGCATTCACAAGTAAAAGGTAAAAACAAGAGCAGGATTGTTGCAGAGCGTCTCATTCTGGTCTTGGAGTGTCTACATGCTCAATGTAGTTTGTCAATATGGCTACCAGAAACCATTTTGAGTTTGTACATTTAATCACCCAGTGAAGCAAACACATGGTGAAGTGAACACACAAACGCCATGAGCAGTAGGCAGCCTTAAGCTGTGGAGTATGTTGGGGGGCAGTGTTTTGCCCAAGAACACAGTGAAACCACAAGACTGAGATTCAAACCTACAACGCCTGGGCAAGTCCAACTCTGCTGGACCACAACAGCCATGGTAGATAAAAGTCCTCACTAAGCCTAAGTACATTTATAAGAGGGTGTGTGTGTGAGAGGGAGGGGGGGGGGGGAGGGAGAGAGAGAGGAATGGGTCTGAAAAACAGAGAGAAGGGGAAAGAGAGCAAGCATGAAAAAATACTAAATGAGGAAAGAGAACAAAGAGAGAAGAGGAAAGCTTAGGCAGTGCAGAAAGATAGAGAAAGGGCGATAGAAAGGAGGAAGCAAAAGAGAAAAAGAGAGAGTGGAGGTATTGACGAGCACTTTCATGTACCTTCTATTTCTCCTCTCAAGACCATCACAAAGTAACAGCTTGTTGGTATTCAGGACTGCCATGACCAATGAGGCGAAACCAGATAGAATGGATTCAGACCCCCACAGTGAAACATGATCAAGATTTGTGTTTAACACATGAAAGAGAATAAAGCTGTTGTTGAAGGTGAGTTAAATAATAAAAATTGTGTTTCTATAACGTAAAACCCTAAAATAATTGCATACAATTGCTGGTCTCCTTTTTTCCACGTTTGATACAATACGCTCAAATGGCTCAGACCAACAACCAGATTTAACTTTACATATTGGCATAAACATTAAAAAAAAAACACAAGCGAACAAAACATGCAGATTTTAAATGAAGGTTTTGAGGGTATTGAGAGAAAGCAAATATTCCTCACAAATGTTGCTATCTCAAATATCAACTGAGTTAAACTGCCACTCCTATTTTATAATGATGTGAATTAAACATAACCGGTCTAACAACTACTAGACCAAAAGATCCTCAAACGCTAGACATCAATACCGATGTCCAATATAAGATATATATGTGGAAATATAAGGAATACCTCAGTATATTTGAGATCTATCAGGTCTGCAAAAAGTGAAGAAGAAAAAAAAAAATAAAAGGATTTTCTGAAGTCTTGAGCCTCCAACGAACGACCGTGAAAACCACTATTCTTAAATGGCTAAAACATGGAACAGTTGAGAACCTTCCCAAGTGTGCCTGGTCGATCAAAATGACCAGAAGAGCACAGTGGTGAGAAATTTAAGCAAGAAATATAAAAAAAAAAACTGCAGCTAACTTTCCCCATTGACTGGGCAAAAATGGATCAGCATGGCAAAATTTCAAGACTAAAACTGCTGCTGGGCAAAAAAAAAGAAAGTAACCATAACGACTCATTTTAGTTTAGCCAGAAAATATCTTGACAATCCCCAAGACTAATAATCATCGTGCCATAGAGACTGTGACTGGAATTTTGACTGTACCTATGCGAATGACTGTGAGAATCAGGGTCTGTGTCTTTGAATCAGTATATTAAGCATGTTTCATGAACATAATTTGAAAGAACTATTTAGAAAAGCCAATGGTAACCTTGACAAGACCAATTTAACCAATAATCAAATACAAGGTTATTTGTACATTGTGCAATGTGGAATAAACTGAATTCTTTCAGTCTTTCATATTAGTTGTTCTTGTAGTCTCAAGTATCACTTACATGCAAAGCATTCCATAGCAACATGTGAAAGATAGCAATTTGCTGTTTAGAAATTAATTTAGAGATTAACCTAGATTAAACAGAGTTTGCCTGTTGTCCATGTGCTAGCGTGGGTTTTCTTTGGGTCTCCAGTTTTCTTCCACAGTCCAAAAAAATAAGCTCAGGTGAATATGAATTGCGTGTGAGCCTGTGTGGTCGGGATGCCCCGATGTGATGTGATGCTGGTAAGTTTGGCTGCCAGTTGGTAATCGAAAATTCACTGCGTGATTTTCGTCTTGCATTTTCTCATGCTAAGCATGAAGTTAAGACACATACAGTGAGATGTACACCACATAGGAAGAACTGAAACAAAAGCTGCTGGAACATTCTTCCTTGCATCAGCTTGGGATTTGGCATGTGGATGGTGAATATATGAGCTTGTGTGTTTGTTTTTTGAGAGCTTAACCCCACAAAACCACCTTGTACTGTTGGCTGAGTTGATGATATAAAGGCCCCCTGCCATTTTTCTGATATTCTTTTTAAATGCTCTTTGCCAGTGTTCAGGCAGAGCGTTGTGGTTTTTGTTCTCTTTGGTTTGCTTTCTCAGATAATGAAGTCCTCCTGTCGGCCGCTGCTCTGAACAAACACGCGTTTAATGACTCCAGTGTCTACTCTCCACTCGCTTTGTCGTTCCATTGGTTTATCTAGAGGCTTTGCATAATGATTAGCTTAATGATGGACTAAGTGTAATGTCGGTGAAGTTTGAGATGAAATATTCAATTAACCTACAACAGACCTGTGAATTTGACAGGAGCGTGCAAGACGGGAGGGACTGTTCTTCATAATCAGATATCATTAAAATGAAATGAATCTGTAAAGTATGCAAGGTGGAAAAAACAAACACAAAAACCAAATCCAATGCCTGAATAAACAATTGCTACCAACTCAATAACCGCTCTCTTACGCTTCAATCCTCAAATATTCATCCATTCATCTAAACATCATCCATACATCAATTACAATATCCATATAGCTCTTATCTGACCATTTATTTTTATGAATTGTATTTATAGTATTTAATAAACAATCTTTATTCTATCATTCACCTTCTTCTTAATGCTGAGTGGATGATGGATAGAGTATCTGGCCATGAAAGTATGTATTAAAAGGCAAATACTGGATTCATCATACATCTCATATCTATACTTTCATGAATCTCAGCTCCATTTATCCCCCTCATTGTTCATTAGCATTCATTCACACATTATTCCAACTTCAATCTATTAATTCTGATTTTCTCTACCTAGCATCCCTCCACTCATATTCAAAAACCCACAATCTATGTCTTTATCTTTTTCTGCTCTAATCAACCATCAATGCATGTTTTCTGTCCATTAATATAATTATTATCTATGGCATCTGTATATAATATATCATAATAAAGTATACTTTTCAACCATCACATCACTTTGTCACATTAAACTATAGATTGCAAGTTTCTCAAAAAATCCACTTGAATTAAAAGACAAGAAACATCTTTATCACACCTGCTCTAATTTCCAGTGGAACTCGGCTGGTCTGAAGGAGTCTCTGTGTGTGTAGTCGGTCCTCAGCAGAAAAACCAGGCGGCAGTTGTGCACATACAGAGAGTAATGATGACGGTTCATCTCTGAGAGAAGGAGATGGAGAAAAAAGAAGGTCAAGAGATGGATCAAGAACATCATTACCTCCTGACACACAACATAATAGCTGTGAATCAAACCCGACCGTTTGGGTGGTGTTTATCTATATAAATATCCAGACAGGAGATCAGACTAAACACAACAAATCAGACTTAGTGACATTAACAGGATGTGCCGAAGTCCTCTAATTCTCAGTACAAATGAAATTCTGGTCTTGTTTTCCACTGACATTCTATGTTTGTCTTTGTTTGTACGTCATACATGCTGATTGAAATATCATATAAATTTAGTTTTTTTTGTATTTGTTTTATTATTGTTTTAGGAAAAAAAGTATATTTATTTATTAACAAATTTCCCAGTAGGAAATAAAGTCACTCTTAATCGCCTAATTTTTTTGTCATTTTTTGCAAAGTTTTCCTACCCGTTTTGTCCGAGTTGCAAAGCAATGTTTCCTTCTCCACTCTTAGTCCAGGACTTGGCCCGTGCTTCATCCATGTGGATATTGTGAATTTATCGGTCAGATTCTTTGGCACGACCCACTCGGGAACCGTAGCAGCCTGATGGCCGTCAAATCGATATATGACTTCTCTGTCCTGATCACTGTCCAGCACAAGAGATGATGTCCAGTTAGAAGCAGCACTGTAGGCAGGCAGAAGATCTGATGAAACTCCTGAAAGATTCCAACCAGAGAACACGAAATAATGAAAGATGTTGTGGATAAAACAACATAAAATACTGTCTTTAACTTTTATTTTGAATAAAAAACGTCTGTGACTGACCCATTGAATATTCAGAAGAAACGAAAAAACTTCCCACTTACATTCAATGAACTCGAGTTCTTAATTAACCTGATGCTATGCATGCTTAGATGGAGATTTTTCCGTGCTTGTATTCAAAGTATTGTGTAATGCAGCCAGTCTTGCCTTCTTTATTTTGTCCAGTTTAATCTCTATCAAATTTACTCAAAGTAATCTTTTGATTTTGGAGTTGTACGACCAATTATTTCTATTTTTTTTATTGCTATTAGTTCAATCAAAAAAAATGTTTTGGTGATTAAAAGCATGATATTACATACTTAAACATATACACACATTTTCAAACAATATTAATCATACATTTTGTCACAAGCAAACCACAATGTGAAGATTCTGGCTTGCATTACTGGCTTGCATTAGTGGACTTTCCTGCCGTCCTATCTTTAAGACAAATGAAAAAGGAAATTTGGTGTTTCTATGACAGATGTTTTTTTTTAAATGTACCTTAAGCAATTTATACTGTATGTGGTTATAAGGATTGGATCATGTGTAGTGCTGCACACTAACACTGGATAAAGCTTTAGACAAAATGACTCCAATAATGACACTCCACAAACTATTCCGGCCTTCACTGGAGGAATTTTTCAGCCTTCGGGCAGATTTTGTAATTAAACCAGCCCAAGAGAAATGAGGGAACGTGCAATGGAATAAATATCTGTTAATCATACCGCAAAGTCTCTGTAAAGTTCCCTCTGAGTAAGAGTGCTGGTCACAGGCTTCTCCAGCATTACTTGTCTGTAATTCCACTGTAGTCCTGATCCAGGACACTGAGGAGACATTGCATGTCTCCAGGTGCATCTTGGGAAACAGCTGCATACTACCTGTACCCAATGTGTAGTTGACATACTTATTCCAGCCTGTGAAGAAAATAAAAAGGATGACCAGGCGGAATGTCTCAGAAATCTTCTTGCTTTGTTTATTTATTTTTTAACTTAGCTTTTTAGGGTCGGTGGATGGTTGGATATATGGATGGATGGATGGATGAATAGATAGATAGATAGATAGATAGATAGATAGATAGATAGATAGATAGATAGATCTATCTAAAAACCTCTGACTGTCTGAACACACTAATATTAGCTTGCAGAAAAATGCACCCCATCCAGCAATTGAATTATTTACACAACAGGGAGTTGTGTACTTCTCTTTCATGCTTTTATGCTGAGAAAAAAGAGCTTTTACTGAAATTTGCCATTATTCAGTGAGCTGGAAACAGTGTCTTGAAGCTTTGAGCTGGTCAGAGTGTTAGTGTTTTCAGTCCCAGGTACTTTTTCTTTAAAGCTCACCTGAGGGACAATCACATCACACTCAGATCAAAGTGCATTCTGGGAAACAGACAGCCGAGATCAAAAGTTTACTTGATTTGATCCACTGAGAATTGACTGGCTGTATGAAATATGGATGGACAGGAAGACCTGAGAAAGGAGATCTGACGAGAAAGTATGTTCATTTAATTTTTACAGGATATACCATTAATTAACACTGAAAGTCAGGGCATGAAAAAGTAAAAAAAAAAAATGTTTTCTAAGGATCTAGTAGATCTCTCTTTATGAAAGTAGCTTGTGAAAGAGTTGTGGTCCAGCAGCGGAGAGTTGGACCTGCCACTAAGGCATTGCAGGTTAAAATTCCAGTCCAGTGGGTTTCACAAGGGAATGTCCTTGAGCAACTATCTTAATATATTTTATCTTCCCCGGAGGCCACGGCTTAAGATTGCTCACTGATCTGGGTTTGTGTGTACACTTTACTGTGTTTGTAACTTCACTGTTAAATGCAGAGCACAATTTAGATCTGATCGCTAGTGGCCATATTGGCAGTCTCACTCACTTTATTTTACTTTGTCTGTCTGCCTCGTGAATAATTACATCAGTCTGTTTCAGACGTCCAAATGCCCCGATATGCTCATTTAAAACCCACACCTTGCCATCCAGCCCTGCAGACAGGTTTAACATGAATGTGCACGATGGCATCCCACTCTGCCTTCTTCTGACCACAATCCAACGCCGTCACACGCAATACATAAAGCGGCTTCTCATCAAAGCTCAGACTCACTGTATTCCTGATGTGACCTGCACAAACACACTTAGATTAATCAGTTTGTGTAGAGAGTGTGTTGCTGGTGAATATTACTTACCGTTGCGATCTACAGCGAAGGCCGTGTCCTGAGAGGTTATGTGGTAATCACAGATCTGGCTGTACTGGGGAGAACAGTCCTGATCTGAGGCCTGTACCTGAAGAATACTGTCAGACACCTTCCCCTCCGCCACCCAACCGTCATACTCCAGTCGCCTGAACATGGGGGGAAACTCATTCACATCTCCCACCTGAACGTGCACCACAGCCCTGGAGGACAAACAGTACTTTTTTTCAAATTTCTGTAGATGAAAGATTGAATTCAATTCACATTTCTACTGTACTGTATTTTATAGCTAAATAGTTGTAGTTACTGCACACAACATTCTGGGGTAAGATCTTCCATTTTGAAAGGGTTAGGGTTAATTGACTTGGTAGGATCATGTGACATGTTTGATGCAAAATAACAGTTTTTTCTGTGAAGCTGGGCTGACAGCCAGAAAGCATTACAGAATGGATTCCAGTCCATTCCAGTCCAACCGAGCCCATTGTTTCTAGCCCAGTTCTCGTCTTAGCCATTGCTGGCACTCTCTTTCAACTGAGATCTTCCTGCTCTTCCAAACTTCCAATATATGTATATTTTGTTTATTGTGGTGGTAATGGCATTGTAAAAAAAAGTATTTGAAAACCATACATCTGTATAAGTACAAATTAAGTAATGAATACTTTACTGTAAAAAGTCTAACTCAAATGTGCAAAAAAATACAAACTCTAATTTACCTTCATGTTAGTTAGCTCATACTGTAAATAGCCTTCAGTTCCTTCACCTCCCTGCAGAAGGTGATATCGCCTCGTTCACACAAGAAAATAGCCGCAATAGAAAAGGATGCTGACTTGTCACGTACAATGTAACCAGTAACCGCGATTGTCCTCTCAAATGAGGGGAGTAAGAGTATGTCCATTTACTCAGGCCTTACGCAGGCCATAATTACCGATTTAAATTCAAGCAAAATGCATTTTGTTAGAGCTGAAATGCAGAAGCCTAACTGAAATTCATTAAACTGAACTAAATTGATTTAAAGAGTTCAGATCTAATGCCACAGTTCCAAACATAATTAAGAAGACGTCTTAAAAAAGATTTACAATTACATTCTAGTTCTCAGAGTAAAGACAGTAAAATAACACTCAATTATTTGTGTCACATCTCATGTAATTAATAACTACATTATTAAATACAAACTTCATTATAGTAATGAGTACTATGAGTAGAAGGTATCCGAGCATTAATTAGTAAAGATTGTACCATCTAATCCCATCACTGTCCGAGAGAAATAATAGACACATTACTGTATAATTTATGACTTTATCTTTCCTACAGGTCATTTAATAATAATAATTGAACCTTTATTAGTCCCTCAGTGGGGAACTTTTTTCTCTGCATTTGACCCATCCGATCAGACACAAACTCGGAGCAGTGGGCAGCCACAAGGTGCAGCGCCCGGTGGGCATTTGGGGTACAGTGTTTTGCTCAAGGACACTTAGTTGCAGAACCAGCCGTAGGGGAATTCAAAATCGCAACCTCACGGACACGAGTCCATGTCCACTACCACTGGACCACAGCTTCAAAAGAAACTTGCAAAATCACAGTCTTACACCTTTAATGTCAAAGATGGTGCAAAAACCCCAAGCAACCATGAAATGACGAGATTACAAACACGACAGTTAATCTGTTGTGCTACTAATCCAAACATATCGACATTCACTAATGCAGAGACAAGCCTGCAGTAAACAGTGTGAATGTATATCAAAATATTTGCGTGAGTGTGTGTGTG
>SOMO01000130.1:376803-406582 GCA_028128575.1 Paedocypris carbunculus
TTCTTTTCTTTCGGCTTTTCCCTTTTCAGGGGTCGCCACAGCGAGTCATCCCTTTCCACCTCATTCTGTCCTGAGTATCTTCTACTCTGACCCCAGCCAACCTCATGTCCTCTCTTACAACATCGTTTAACTACAACATTGTTTAATTAATTCAGAATATATTATTCATTATTATTAATTAATGTTACGCACAGTTTGTGTTTCTCTTGTTTTGACTCGTTGGCCAAAAAACGTAATGAAATGCAACAACAAATTGTGTTTATATTGTATAAATGTATGACTCATTAAAACAATTTTAACATTCTTTTCGTAGGAACAGTTTGTTATCGGAACCTCCACTTTAGTTGAGGAGCATCTGACTTAACCTTGTGAAGATCCAAGAGCCATGCGGCAGTTGAAGGGTAAGCCGAAGAAAGAGTCGTGGAAGGATAAGAAGGAGCGGAAACAGGCCATGCAAGAGGCTCGAGAGCAAGTCACGACGATTGTTCTTCCCACACTCATTGTGCTTGTGCTTCTCATCATTCTCTTCGTCTATGTGGCGACCAGACCTGGAGCCATCGAGTAACAGACTCAGGAGACGTTCCTCAGGAGACTGTGTACTTTTTCCATTGTCTTATTTCTTTAATTTGTCTTATGTCCAGTTTGGTGAATATACTGGACACAATTGTGAGGATGGAAGGATGGACAGAGCAGTTTTACATGCCATGCATGAAGAGCATTGAAGGAGTCTTCCATTTTTTGTTTCCTGCAGGGGGTCTTGTATTTTCTTTTATGATTTTTAATGCACTGACACTGTTTCAGTCTTATGCCAAAGCATTGGGGAGACGACAGAACCCGGCTGACCCCGGGCCTGACGTCTCCACGGTCAAATCCACCAAATCAGCACAGATGAGATTGTCTTTACCTGACTGTAAGCTGCTCCTGTGCAGATGTATCGAATCGCAATGGTTAAACATTTTTTCGAGCGTTTCTGAGTATTGTTTTTGAATGTTTTACAGAAAATACTGTATTGTGTGTGTGTGCGCGGGTGAGTTCAAGCAAGTAAATGCACAAAAACTATGTGATAAACAATCCTGATGAGTTTTAACTGTACTCCAGCAGGACTTGGATGTACAAATGTGCCTTAATGATTTGCAGCAGTTGAAGTATTAATAAAGATTTCAAAGTATGTTCTTTTTGTTTTGACGTATTATATCAAAACTGATCCTACAGTGAGAATAAACCTCATTTTTAATTAAATGTACTAAATTCCAATTACACACGTCTCACACGTCGACTCAAATAAAATTATAAAAAAAAAAATTAAATAAAACGAATTTAAATATTGGGTAAATGGAAATGAACAATATTTTTTCAGAATATTTTAAATTCCAGCACACCATTTCCACCAATGATCTTACACACAGATGTTCGTTATCCAATAACGGATAATTTGCGGATTAAGAAGTTTGTAGAACGAACTCATTATTCTTCTATGGACATGCAATTTTCTTTCTAGTAGTGGCATCTATCCTGTAACCTTCAAGTTTCAGGATTAAACCAACCATCTGCTCACAATTAACTGCTGTTGTAGTTTTTGTGCGTATACAAAAGATGATAAATCATGTCGTTGCACTTTAATAACCAGCATTCTTTTAACCACAGGCCGTTAGACCGGACGTTGCGGCTTCTTTAAGAGTTAAACGTCACGTGGGCTGTGACGTAGAGCGCATACTTTGTCGGTGAGTGCGCGATGATGTTTTCCACCGTACGCGTCAATCTCATCCCTACTGATCCCTGTACAAATCACCTCCTGGTTTCACGCTTCCCAAAGAGCAGCTCTCTTCCAATGACGTGTCATCGCCTGCCGGCTTGAGTCGTCTTCTCCGTTGGGCTTGTCGGTGCTCCGGAACACACGGAAAGGGATGGTGGCGCTCGAATCCGGGGGAAGCTACAGTGGAGCGGGTGTGATTTGTGTCCTCGCTCGGTATGATGCTTTCGTTACTTCTCAAACAACACGTCCATGGTCTGGCACGCACACACACATAAGTTAAAATATCCACCAAATGAATAGTGAGTGTTGTTGAGTGTTATATACAATAAGTTTTATTTTTATATGTCACTGTTCAAGTGTTTGGATTACCATGTGTGTTGTTCTACAGCTGATCTGAGGGAAGGACAGACACGTGTGTGTGTGTGTGTGTGTGTGTGTGTGTGTGTGTGTGTGTGTGTGTGTGTGTACAAAACACTCTCCTGATGAACAGCAGAGATGGCATCGGAACAAATGGGTAATTAACAACATTTACAGTTTTTAAACATTATTTCTGTAGTGTCTTTCCATATAGAATTCTGTCAGCACTTAAATTTTTTTGAGAGTCCTTTATTCGTCCCCACAAAGAGGAAATATATTTTCAGCAGCAGTACAGCCTTACAACAAAAACACCAGTAAAAGAGTATTTTCAATTTACATACATTAAAAATAAATAAATTTGAATTTATAACAATATATGTAAGAAGACGTGAGGTTGGCTGGGTCAGGATGGCGGGTCAGGGTGGAAGATACTCAGGATAGAATAAAGTGGAAAAAGATGTTATCCTTAAGATTTTTAAAATGTTAAAGATTTTAAAGATTGTATAATGATTCGCTGTGGCGATCCCTGATAAGGGAAAAGCAGAAAGAGAAGTAGTATTTACAGTTTAAAGAAATATAAGAAAGTGGAAACTGAGGTGATGGCAGTATGACCACTAGGGACCATACTGAATTGGTGCTCTGCATTTAACCATCCAAGTGAAAGTGCACATACACACAGTGAAGTGAACACACACAAACCCGGAGCAGAAAAATCTGTCAAATAATATACACTTAAGTATACAAATATTGCACAGGCACCGGATACTGCTATTGCACAGAAAAATATACTTGCACTTACAGAGAAACAGGGAGTTATTGCACAGAAAAAAGAAGATAGTAAACAGTGGTTCACTAGGAGCAGCTCAGGTTAGTCTCACAGCAGCAGACCAATGGTGTTGCTCCTTCAGACACTTAGGATGTTTTTTAGCTTGTCACTGAAGGAGCTGCACCGTGATGACACTGCTTCATACAGTGAATGATCATATTCCTGACTTTAGCTACTGTACATCAGTGATGTCCAACCCATGGCCCGTGAGACATATCCGGCCTGTGAAGGTGTTGCGTGTGGCCGCTTTTTTATTTCTATTTTACATTATAGTCCATTTTACAACAAGAATTATGGCAGATACTCCGAAGGACACATTTAGAGGTTTGTGTTAAACTGGCACCAGTGAACCTTCCCAATTTACGAAGTGATGAAGAGCAAAACCTACATCACCATCTGGCATTACAGACCATCGTTTTCATTCTGTGCTGAGAATCATTGTAATAAACCTTGACTCAAACATTCTGAAGCTGGTTTCTAAAAGTCCACTTCAGACATTGCATTAATAAAACAAGGATCAGACGGTGACTTTGACGGTGATTATTGATATTGATTTTTTTTTTTTACATTTCATATAACACAATGTTCAGGATAATAATGTATACAGAGAAATACACACACCTACACTAATTAGTTAAAAATTCACATTTAAATTTTCAAAATGTTGTGTCCTTTGAAAATAGCACCGAAGTCACGTCGAGTCTGTATCTGAAAAAGTTGGGCAGCACTGCTTTAATAATACAAACGTGAACTTTAAGTCAACCGTCTCTAGTGTTATGCAAGTTTAAATTTGATTATATTTGTAAATCATGTGGATTTGATTAATATTTGCTACTTTTTTAACATGTTATGAAACAGACATGGAAGTGATGACCCCTCTGATGGAGGAAGCAGGAGGCGAGGAGGAAGATGTCGAAGAAGAGGAACATTCCAAGCATCCGTTGCAAGGCATTACGTTAGTGTCAATGTTTTTAACATCCCAGACTTACTTATTCACACACTCACTCACTCACTCATTCTCACAAGTGAACAATTTATGGACTTTATAAACCTTTTGATTTCAGATTTACCCAAACCCTGCTGCATCTTTTGAAGGGCAATATTGGAACTGGACTTCTTGGCCTTCCGCTAGCAGTGAAGAATGCTGGGATAGTTGTGAGTTGTTTTGGCCAGATTCATTATGATTTTGAGTTGACTATTGTTGAAAATGAAATATGTGAGTATTTGTGGCATAGTGGTAGTGATCTGAACTTGGAGTTTGCTGGTTTAAGTGTCCTTGAGCAAGACACTGAATCTGATCTGCGGATAACGCAGCTTTGTATATGTGTGTGTGTGTGTGTGTGTGTGTGTGTATATATATATAGTATATAGTATATAGTATATATAATATATAATATATAATTCAGCTGAGTTGGCTGTACTGTGTGTTGATGTAGTCATATTGCTGTTGGTTAAACCGTGCCAGTTCACAGCTTTTAATGGCTCTACAATTGCTATCATAAAATAAGCGACACACCTAGACACAGATATGTCTCTATTGTCTATTGGTCAATAAATTGTAACAATTGCTGAACATGATGGTTTTTTCTGGTCTATTTGTTTTTATAAAGCTGGGCCCGGTTAGTCTGGTACTGATGGGTGTGGTGTGTGTCCACTGCATGCATATCCTTGTCAACTGTAGCCATCAGCTGAGTGAGCGGTAAGATTCCACCAATTGCAGCATACTTCTGCCGCCGTCACAGCCCATCACATTTCAACCTTCTCTAAGCAAACACTAGACTGGTTTGTTCTCTCAAGGTGGACATGCAAACAAAAAAGTTTAAGACTTGACTTTGGATTTTCAGAAATGGACACTTGAACTAGTGATTTAACACAAAAGTAATTTTAAGTCACACTATGTATATTTCATTATTTTAAAAGTGAAGTCTTTTTATGTAGAATAGTCTGTGTTTCGGTGGAGAACAGAGACAATGAGATATGCATACTCAGCAAGTGAATTCATGAATAATGCAACTCATGTGACCATATATGGTGCTTGAGGAGGAAGGGCAGTTTGGAAAATGGTTCTTATTAAAAATGCATATATAGTCAAGAGCTTGGCATTGTAAGTGAAGTGTGGTCATAGCTCAGTGGCCAAATGCATATTCTATATTCATCTTTCAGATTTCTTTCTGGAGTGTGTGCATTGGCAATATTTAGTATATAATTATTGTCAATCTTCTCTTCTTCTTTGATGCTGTCAACAGACACTCACTTTATGGCAATATAGGGAGAGACTGACGTNTGCAATTTATGAAGTTACAATTTGTGACATTTTACCTATATTTAAGGATGTTATATTTACTATGTTTGAGAAATTAAGAGAGAAGCCCAGCAGTGAGATTCAGCAGTTTCAGCAGATGCCCTGCATCTGTATTTCTACTTAAACAAATACATCATCTCCTGCCTATGGGCTGGAGGAGGAGGAGGAGGAGGCTAATACCCATCTGTTTTCCATAAGAAATATGGCTGAATTTCTTTTTTGGGGCTTTTTAGCAGGGTTTTCAAAACAAAAGCACCTGTACCAACAGCAGAAGTGCCAGGCAAGCGAGATTTCTCGCTGTGTGGTTGAAATCAAAAGTTCAGGTTTTTCATAATTCCCAAAAAAAACCAAGAGTTTGCGATTTCTCTCCATTCTTACCAAGCAGGTTCGAGTTGAATTGAGACAAGGCCGTCTACTAAATCTACTGACACTGAGGTGTTCATTTCCCACAACCTGGACATCTGCCTTCTAACCTTTTGTTCGGATCACGCGACCCTCACGTGAGGAGGCCATTTTAGTTTTTCGAAGACAAAACTCTTGAAGACACTTGGTGGAATCTAGAGAGGGGAACATTTTCCTTTTCTTGCACCTCTCAAAAGCCACCTGAGAAATGAGCATGGGAAAAAGAGACGAAATGTCTTAAACACTCACTTTGATTTTATTTCCCTGGCTTTGCGATTCCCGGCTTGAATATAAAATACAAAACAAATGGGTTTCCTGAAATCCTGAAAAGTTATAGGTCATCTGAGCTCCATTTGTCACATGTGGTTTGGTTAAACTTAAATGTACAAAGCAAGATGTTGGAACAGTATGAAAACACAATCTGACAAGCAAGACAGAGGAAAACAAATCTGCACACTGAACAGACTGCCATTCCTGGTTTCTTTTCAGACATGAGCCTCTAATAATGAAGGATAGGTGCGGGTGTGTGTGTGTGTGTGTGTGTGTGTGTGTGTGTGTGTGTGTGTGTGTGTGTGTGTGTCTGTGTGTGTGTGCGTGTGTGACATAGTAAAACGAAAACAGACACATTGATGGCTTTTTGAACAGACGGATGGATGGATTGAGAGGAGGGATGGACCGACAAGCAGACAGACATTTGAAAGGACATATAGAACAGACACGTAGATAGACAAATCAATAGACAAACAGGAAAACGGTCAACTTTATCAATGCAACAATGCATTTAACCTTATCAAGTAACTCCAGACGACACCGAATGTCTTGATTGTTTGCCAAAATCACAACAGAAGGAACTCGGGAAGAAGGTCGAGCACATTTGACATGGTTTTGACGTGTTAAGCGAGCTGTACGTTACCTCAGGTCGGACTTCTTTGTCACTGGTTCCGCTTTGCACCAGAAGGACGAGCGCGAGCGGCACGAGCCGCGGTAACGTCTGGAGATTCGGTAACATTCCTCGGTGCGCGAGACTGCAGCGTTCGGGACAAACAAATGCACGGGCGCTCTTCTTTCTTCCGATTTTTTTCAAAACACACCTTGCAAAATCGAACTGAACCTGTGTTTCAAGTAGACCATTCCTAATCCTATTACGTTTTTAGGGAAAAAAACTGTTCAAAAGTTTAATCAAAATGAGCCGTTCACGTTTCCAAAACAACATACAGCTATAAACTATTTGATGACGGAGAAAAGCATTTTAAACGATCTATATTTCATGTATGAAGTCCGTGTCCTCCTTTTCGCATTCTTTTGTCTATCTCTCTGGAGATGGACGTGGTTCTGTGGTAATTCTGCCTGAGCTGCGGAGTATCTCGCTGGGAGGAGTTTCAAAACAAATATGCCCACAGATGTGCATTCAATCCGGTGAAACCGAATTACTAACCGGATTTATATATGCAACAAACATTGACAGACAACAGTTCATCACTTAAACGACTCTTTACTTTAAAAAAAACTAAGTTTGTCGGCAATGAGCAATAGAAAAAATGTTTTGATAATGCGTAGTTGACAAATGAGACAAAGCATCGCCAGTTTCAAATTTAACGAACCTTTGTGTTTTGAGGACAACACGTTTTTTTCTATTTTAAAAGACAAAACAAAAAACAATAAGGTCAGGCGACACCTAGCGCCCGGACTAGATCATTGAATTTTAAAAGAGCTACGTCTTGCGTCAGAGTCGTGACGTTATTGGGCGGAGCTTTATCTCCGCCTAGACATCGCGGAAGTGGATTGAGAACGAATGTCAACAAGACGAGACGAAAAAAGGTACAGTCAGTGAACCGTATGTTTAACGATTAAATGGTTTATTACGACAGTCAATCACACTGAGCTTAATGGTTTCTTAGTTTGTGTAAATGAGCTCCGATGATGGCTAAGAAGCCAGCTAGCGTTTAAAGCTAAAGTCAGACGGAAATGAAACTTTAAAGTCAGTTGAAGCTCTTGGTGACCGATCCGACGCAAACGTCCCGTCGTGTGAATACGGTAATAAAAACAGTCATCGCCTCAAAGTTTGATACCAACATGTCACTTAATAGTTTGATCGGACGCGAGAATTGCAATGGAGTTTAGCCAAACACCAAATGACGTCACTTCGGGCAAAGAGACAGGAAATTGTTAATAATCGTGAACTCGAAAACTGAACACAGTGTTCTCTTCTCTAATTTGAAGCATTGTTGTAATTAAAATGATTAATGATATCAATATCATATGAACTATAATGTGTGTAACTACATATGCATCATATTTATATAATAATGTACATGTAAATCTGTATAAGTTATATATACACGTTTATGCAAAACAAACTTTACGTACCATGTAATAATTTGCGAAACTAAACTTTAGCCAGTTGTTTGACACCGTACAGTCTTTGTGGTTTTTTCATGCAAACTGTTTCTGTTCACTTTCACAGTTGAACCCTTGAGAGAAGACGTGATGGAGATCTAATGGATCTACGAACTACTTTTCCCTGTGGTTTCCTTTTTTAGTTTTATTTTTTAGTGGCGAGACGGCAACATTCACTGGTTTGAAAGAATGTCGGTTCTCTACTTTCTTTTTCTCTCGTATCTTTTGATTTTATCAGGTGAGACAATCTTTTTTTCTACGCATTGTGATCATAATTTTCATACATTTTTTTAAAACATGTTTATTTTTCCCTACAGTTTCTTGCGCACTGGAGCTGGGCTTTAGTGCGGGTGAGGAAGAGCTCATGTTTATTTTATCTGAAATGTAATAGAAAATTATCGAATTTTAGAAATATCCTTTATCAACTTCAAAATTGCAAGCCCCAAAAAGAGAAAATTAACGTAATTGAACTAGTTCAATTGTTTTCTTTCTATACCTTTCTAAATGTAATTAAAATGTTTTGTTTCTTGCAGCTACTTGTGATCATTCACCCAAAATACTGCAGTCCAGACAAGGAGAGATTTATAACTCTGCATATAATGCCCGCTCATCGCATCCCAACAGCTGCAGATGGGTCATCGTGTCGAATGTGGGGGAACGTGTCATCATCAGGTAACTAGGTTGTTTTATTCGATTGCGTGACACTTTTACATATGTATTTTTACTTATATAATAGACAGCTATTCTGGAGGAAATCAATATCGTTATAACTACTAATCACTTTTTTATATTTGTAAAATTTACTGAAGGGCAAAAGAAACGTAATAAGTATAATCTAAAATTGACTGTCAATTAGCAAGCTTATAGGAAACAATGGCTAGACAAACAAGATACTAATAGGGTCAAAGTTCAATGCATAAGCAAATGCAAAGTTGTTGTAACAATGTAAATCCAATTCAAGGTGAAAGTTAGCCGTGATTGTAGTTGCAATTTGTAAATGTGAAGCGTAGCATTTAATGTACCTTAATGTACCATAGTTCTTTAACAACAAACTGTGCGCTTTATAATCCGAAAACATGTGTAAAATCTGGAAATAGACGTTTATTAATGGTGCACCTTATAATCTAGTAAAATTCGAAAAATACGATAGGTGGTTGTAAAATATGTCTTAAACTGAAATCAAGATGAGAGTTCAGATGCTTTTACTGGTTGAAATAATTGTATTTTGCCCTTCTTTTCAAAGCTTCTCTCAGTTCAACACGACGTGTGAGAGAGAGTGGGTTTCTGTGGCTCCTCTCACCGGCCGCGTCTTTAAATACTGTGGTTCCAATCTCCCAGCGCCCTTTGAAACCACAGGGGGAAACATAACCGTGACGCACCACTTCCTTCCCAATTTCTACCCGGTTTCAGTCTTGAACCTTTCCTACATTAAAGGTACGCTTCCTAATACTGCCTTTTTAATTCGTGTTTTGCATTAATATGTCTTCACTGTATTTCTCCAGACTCAGGTCCTTGTTTTCCAGACGAGTTTGAATGTTACTCAGAACGCTGCCTCCCGGGATCCTGGCGCTGTAATGGACGGGTCGAATGCCTCGGCGTGGGCGATGAACTGGGCTCTGACGAGGATGGATGCGATTACAGCAGATTTGAGCATCACATTGACTTCGGCCATCAGCTTCCTCCTCCTGAACCCACAGAGTCAGTCCCATCATCCCTCACCACAGTGTCAGACAGTTTCCTTAATACCCAGCAAGGGTCATGCGGGGGGTATTTGGATGCCTTTTATGGGTGGTTTTCTCCACCCGTCCACCTTTTGAGAAGGCCGCTGGAGTGCGTGTGGACTGTTGACCCGCAAGACACGCGTCCCCTCAAACTAGAGATAGAGCAACTACAACTGGGCCCGGAAGACGTGATCACAATCACCGACCAGTCTCACGGGACAGGCCGCATCATTAAAACGGTGAGTTTACTGCAGTGATGGGCAACCTACCTGGCTCGGAGAAGGTGTCACGTGGCTGCCATTTTTTTTTTATAGTCACTTACTTATTTGGTAATTTGGATCATATGGAAGAAGAGGTTATGACTGTACGCGAACTTTGGAACTAACTTTAGAACAAATGTAGAGTTTTATTAACTTCCCAAATCTGAAATGTTCCAAATCTTGACCCAAACATTCTGAAACTAAACGTTATCTAAACGAATGAAGATCAACCTAATATATATGTTGAATAATAAAAATAATAATAATGATGGCCATCCTACGGCCCGCATAGTCACTTACTTATTTGGTAATTTGGATCATATGGAAGAAGAGGTTATGACTGTACGCTAACTGTAGAACTTTGAATCTGACATGACCTCCAGACGTCTCTTGAAGAAAAATCTAGAGTTTTACAATGAACTTCCCACATCTTAAATGTTCCAAATCTTGACCCAAACATTCTGAAACTAAACGTTATCTAAACGGTAAACATTGCACTAATTGCTAAAAATAATCGTAAAACTAATTTAAGATTTACCGGACATAATGAATCTGTACTAACTAACTAGGTTTACTAACTAATCTGTTTTATTAACTTGACTCTTTCAGATCAACTACGTGTCCAACGACAAAAGCGTGGAGGTTGAGTCCCGGAGCGGCTTGTTGTCCCTTATTTATAACGCCCAGCCGTCCCCTCTCAGGCAAGGCTTTAACGCCACCTATCGCATCACTGGGTACTGCCTTCCGTGGGAGGAGCTTTGTGGTGGTTCACTGGGAGGGTGTTTCTCCCCGAAGCAGCGCTGTGATGGGCACTGGGACTGTCCGGAGACGGGTCTGGATGAGGTCGGCTGTGGAAACTGCGCTGCCGGCCTCTTTGTCTGTGGAGCGGGAACTTCGCAGAAGCCAAACCACGTGGCAACTCAACCGGTTTGCTTCTCCATTCACGAGCGATGCAACTACCAGCTCAATTGCGCAGACGGAAGCGACGAGAAAGAGTGCACCATTTGCCAACCCGGAACCTTTCATTGCGACAGTGAAAGGTGGGTGAGCAGGAAACAAGAGTGTTTGCGCTTCTGGTGTTCAGATTTCAAGGACGTCTGGTGTTCTGCGGGTCCGAGCAGGTGTGTGTTTGAGAACTGGCGCTGTGACGGGCAGGTGGACTGTAAGGACGGCACCGATGAGCTGAACTGCACCGTGATCCTGCCGAGGAAGGTCATCACGGCGGCTACCGTGGGAAGCTTGGTTTGCGGACTGCTACTCGTCATCGCCATGGGATGCACGTGTAAACTGTATTCGCTGCGTTCTAGGGAGTACAGGTACTGTGCTGGCGTTCCACTGTGATTCTCTTANAAGGCCACCGTAACGGAGTGGTTTATAAATAGAAGGCCATGGTCTAATACAGGTTTAAGGTGTGTGTGTGTGTGTACACCACATACAAAACTGCTTGAGTTACAACTGAGAAAGAAACAAGACATTGCATTTGTTGGAATCGTGTGGCTTCAGAAATCCTAAACATCTCACTTTAGCCAACTCAGGATGCAACACACTCACAAAGGTGTGGCCAGCACTCTAATATCGCTGTGCTTGGGCATTTTTTTCTCTGAATATTTTCCAAACAATGAAAACATATTTTCCAAACAATAAAAATATATTTTCTACGTCATAGCTTGCAAAATGTTGCGTTTTCTTTGTGTGACAGCTGTTGGTCTGGGATTCGAAAGTGAATCACGTTTATTGTCTTTTCGTGATTATCAAATGAAGAAAAGCTTATGTCCAGACAGTGCAGACATACAGTGCAAAATATAAATGACAAAATACTGACAAGGCAAGTTCAATAATATTAATAATATGTACAATTTAAATGTCTTGATTCAGCTGCTTAAATGTTCAGCATCCTGACAGTCCAGGGGAAAAAGCTGTCCCTCAGTCGGTTTGTGCCTGCCCGGATGGTGCGGTAGCGTCGGCCCGAGGGCAGCATAGAGAACAGTCCGTGACTCGAGTGGCTGGTGTCAGTGATGATTCTGGTTGCTTTTCTTTTGCTGTGGCTGTTGTAGCTGTCCAGGAGGGAGGGAAGCTCTCCTCTTACAACACGCCGGGCCGATCGCATAAACCTCTGAAGGTCTTTGTTGTTATTGCTGGTGTTGTTAGCGTACCAGACAGTGCAGGCAGTCAGAATGCTCTTCACAGTGCAGGAGAGAATTTGAAGGCTCCTTCCAAATTTCCTGAGGCACCTGAGGACCTTCTACAGCACTGCATCGGTGTGGACAGTCCTTGTGAGGTCCTCAGCGATGTGGACACCGAGGAACTTGAAGCAGCTGACCCGTTTCACATGCGTTCTGTCGATGGTGATGGGGGTGTGTTCTCTCTTTTGTCTCCTGAAATTCACCACCAGCTCCTTGGTCTAAATGGTGTTGAGCGAGAGGTGTGTCAGAGTGCTCACCTCCTCTCTGTAGCCCGTGTCATCGTCGTCAGTGATCCGGCTTACCACCATCGTGTCATCAGCAAATTTGACGATAACGTTAGATCTGAGTTTGGCTGAACAGCCGTGCGTGTACAGGGAGTACAGCTGAGAACGCAGTCCTGTGGAGCACCGGCGTTGAGGGTCAGCGAGGATGAGGTGATGTTGCCTAGTCTGACCACCTGGCGTCTGCCTGTCAGGAAGTCCAAGATCCAGCTACACTGCGATGTGCTTAAACCTATTTGGTCACAAGTCCAACTCTCTACCAATAGATCAGATAGAACCAAGTCATTTGTAGCCACTGCAAAGCTGAATGTTCTTATAAGCATATTATGAAGTATCACTTAATACAATACCTTTTGTCACAGACTGCGTTACAAGTCAGTGTTTCTGTCAGCTATAATGTTATGAATGTGGCTCTGGAAACTAAAGATAACTTGTTTTTTATCTAACAAAGTAAATATAATGTTATTGCTCTGGCAGTGGCGGATATCTTTGGTTTTATGGTTGATTTGGTTACATTGATTGTTGTCGCTATATCATCAGTATTACACAATACAAAAGGTAATGTGGGTAGATCACATGAATAAAAAATGATGTCTTTCTGTCATCTGTCCGTACTATGAAATTTGTACTTTGATTGACATGCCATGCAGCCTGTCTGACATCTGACCTTTTCTGGCACAAATCCTCACACCACAGAACTAGAAGGCTGTCTTAGTAGCCTGGCATGTGTTTCTTCTAAATTTGAGATATGGTACCAAAAGAGTAGAAGAGTCTGACAATTTAAAAAGTCAAAAGCCATACAGAAATTTTCATAATGGTCATTGTTATTCCAAAAAAAGGGAAAGCTAATTTCTCTCGGAAGATGAACTGAGAAAGAGAAATGCGAAGTTTTTCAATTATTCATCAGTAATATAGCAATGTCAAAAAAATGTACACGGATGTACATGGAATGTTGTTTCATGTGGTTGTACATGAATGCTTATCGATCTTTGAACGTAAATCCCTCCACCAAGTGGTGACAGGTCCACACAGTGACAGGACACCCTAGGTAAAAGATCCATGATCGACTTTGTAGTCCATTAAGCCATCGCTATGTATATGTCTAGAACACTTGTCTGAAGAGAGCAGTGCGGAGCTGTCAACTGACCACCACTTGGAGATGAGTTAGATCTTGTTGCTAGGCCCAAATGTATTGTTAGTTTATGCTGGGAACATTTGTAAGAACACTTTGTCATGGGTGCCTTCAACTCACAACTGCTGGAGAGCTTTAACCAGATCTGAAGCAAGGTCTGCAGAAATGAGTCTGAATGCCCTGTTCTCTCTCAGTCAAGTTGACTGTTTGGCGTTGTTTGGGAATGAGATAGTTGGCAAGGCAGTCCATTTTAAAAAAGGTGTCTTGCCAAGCCCGAAGACACCTGAAACCGATGATGCATATTTCCAAGTAAAGGTCATTGCTGCATGGATTGTGGCAGTGCCAAATACTGTTCTTGATGCATTTTGATTGACCGTGGAAGAAGACTATTAGCCTTAGACCCAAAGATTCTGGCGTAGTGTCTGGCGTCTCAGGAGGAAGTAGTAGTACTCTGCCAAATCTTTTAATTGGAAGTGCTGACATCAACTTGGGACAGACAGGGTTTGAAACCTCCTCAACCCTACAGGTCATCTCCAGAGGAGGCAGGTTAAGTACTCAAAGGTTGATTAATTCATTACTCTACCATCAATGACGCTGTCAGAAAACTCTGCAGCAAGGCTCTGGGTTTGGAAGAAATTTACCCTGAACATCTCATAATTCTGGATGTAGTCCTACTCTGTAGAGAGTACAGATTTTGACACCCTTTATTAGTGGCTATTTTCCCGTAATATTACCAGCGCAAGAGTTGTTTTTGATTTCTGTCATTAAGTCAAAACTGTTCCTAGTTTTCGCAGTCCATGTTTATTGTGTTTATGGAGAGAATTTCTAGGTACAGTAAAAGAAAGTAGGTGACAACTTTCGATCTTTTTTGATCTTGGGAATTGTTGTTGTTTTTCAAGTCAGGACATTCAGCAGGCAATTCAGAAGTCATGGTCCTCAACCAGAAAACAAATCTAAAAGCTTTGCACTGTATAACTGAGGTAGGACATCCTGCCTTAAGTAAATGTCTTCATGTAACCTTTGGTCTTATCAAGGCGATCAAAATATAGACATGAGTATGAGATACAGATTGGGACATTACTGCTTTTGATGTCTGGGTTTGTCGTGGTAAAAGATGACATATCCTCAAAATGGCAAACCTTTGACTTTACTGGTCAATATTCCAACCTCCCACAGGTTTTTCAGATTGTGGAGTATATCTGATGCTTTTCCGCATTGAAAGGAGTCAACTGCGCCTAATATTGTTCACTTATTTAAAGTAAAATTCTGCTTTGTTGCTTTATTGAACCAAAGAACATGAGAGAGAATAAGGAAGAGAAGCCATAGCGACTCATGTTTCTATTTCTTGTTCTTTTTCTTGTTAAAAAGCAGACTATTGGGTCAGGCATGCAAAGATTAATAGCTTTATGTAATTTTTAAAATTCAATATTTGTTTTGAGGCTAGAAATTGGGCCGTTGCTGTCCAGTAGTAGGGAGTTGGCCCTGGCACCCAGGTGTTACAGGTTTGAATCCCATTCCGGTAGGTTCTACAACTAAGTGTCCTTGAGTAAGACACTGACCGCCACATGATTCCCGGGCACCACAGTTTAAAGCTACCTACTGCTCCTGGATTGTGTGCGTTCTTACTTTGCTGTGTGTAGTCAACTGAGTGACTTAAGCGTTACACTATCTTTCTTTTATTTAAGTTAATATAATTGAGTTATATGAATCGAAATTGCCAATTCATCCGTCCATCCACACACCCATCCAAAATAATTTTACTTTGTTGAAAGCTTTCTCTCGTACCTTTTTTTTTATTTTGGATTTTAACCGGTGTCTTATTAAAAAATATTTATTTTTTTTACTTTGTCAAGTCTGCCATGTTTCATCTAAATTTGTAGAGGGTACGTGTTATTGTGACAACTGATGGGTGATGAAATCTGGAGATGGTTTCACTTTGACATGTGCTGGCCAGTAAAATGATCAAGTTCCCATTCTGTCACTCATCTGTGATCTCGCTTTTATCTCGGTGTTCCTGACATGCTTCCTCTCTCTTCTCTGGCCCAAGGCCGTCACCCTTCTGACTGTCCTGATGGATGAGCAAGAATACTGTGTGTGTGTGTGTTTGGTCTTGTGTGTGTATGTGTGTAAGCTAGTGCAGAGTTGAGGGATTCATTCAGTGTCCAGTCATTTGTCTACGTCTTCCTCAGGTTCTGTGAATTATTACCCACTCACCCTATAGATACAGGCCTATCATGGAGCTTTCATTGAGCTCTCTCCCAGAGCTCCTTCCTGGGTTCAGTTTTAAATCTTGATGCCACAAACTCAAGGTACATGTTTTTAATATAGAGCCAAAAGACAGATAAAACATCCACTTATCTATATGTGAAATATATTCTGGAATCTTAGCATTCTGTTTTGTGTAGTGAATAATCGAAGCATTTGTCCTGAGGGTGGCAGTAACACATAAATTCACTAAACTGTAGCGCTCACGTGTGCTTCAGCCTTCTGTGTGTTATACGTGTTTGTTCCTGGCATTTCTCTGCAGCTGAAAGCGATAAATAGGGAGAGGATGTAACTAAGAGAGCAGGTGTGTGACACTTCACACTTCAGCCTCATGAATTAAACATGTTTACGGCCCGAGAGTGTGTGTGCGGCTTTTAGAAAACACTGTAGACAGTTTTTAGAATCAGTCTACTGAGTGTGTGTTTGTGAGTGAATGAAAAAAGAGTTTACCTTTGTTTTCAAGGAAAGCAAAACGGTTTTGTTTTCCTCTTGGGTTGAAAAGATGTATATTGATTTTTGATTCGCTTCTTCAGCCACAGCGCTCTTCTTACACCCATCCACAAACCACTAAACCTGTCAGGACGGCCGAGAAACACACGCTGCGGTTTATCACGCGCTGTGGAGAATGTCGACTCTGTCAGGACTCGTTCTTCTGTTAAAAACTCATCCTTTGCGTTTTCAAGTTCTGAACAACCAACCAATTTTGTCGAAAGTAAAGAAATTATAAAAACAGAAAAAACATCGTTGTTTCATCGATGGCAGACTGAGACCAAGTAAAGTTGCTTATTTTTTTAGTAAGTAGGTCGAGATACAGTATTTGATCTCTTCAATTATGATGAATGAAGCTGTTAATAGAAGCGCCTGACTCCAGCAGCTCCATTCATTATAATGGCGGAGCATTAAAGGTCACTGTTATAGAAACCGACTCTTAACAATCAGTTGCTTATAAATCAGATATTTTAATAGCTTGCCAATCTTGGGTGAAAGAACATATCTGACTTGTTCTCCTTCTCATTTATCTTCTCACTCAGGTGTAACGGCTTTACTGATACCACGTTTAGACCTGGTGATCTCATTGGTTGGTGCGGTGAGCAGCTCTGCTTTGGCACTCGTCTTCCCGCCCCTTGTGGAGCTCATTGCGCACCCTGACCAGCCACCTTCATCACTCCTCTACCTCAAAGACCTCTCCATTGCTGCCCTTGGCTTCATCGGCTTCCTGACGGGAACGTATGTGACGGTGGAGGAGATCGTTTATCCCATTGAACCGTCGCAGTCCCCTCTACATGACGATGGGAACTGGACCACACCCACTACCTCACCTCCTTAAGGACCACACCCACAAATAATACGACCAATCAGATTCTACACATACTTTTTGTAACACTTCTTTCCACAGCAAGTGAGTGATCAACAGCTTGTCTTATAGGATTTGAGACTTTTTTTCTCTTTTCTTTTTATATTACTGGGTTTGTTTTTCATTCCACAGGCGCACAATGCTGTGCCTCGAGGTGTTATCAAGCTGTTTTTCTGGAAGTGTGTGTGCGTGGCTCCATGAGGGATGTTGTGCCTGGGATATATATCCTGCACACAGCCGTATGGAAGTTCTATGTCTCCACCCCTGATTCTAGATGGAATGGCTTGTACTCCATCAGGTCTGTAGGCAGAACCGTATAGCATGACACGGTGTCAGCGTATAACACTGCGGCAGAGAAATATTGCACACTGCGTTGTAATACAGACCCTCAATACTTTACTCCACTTGCTGACTTGAGTTATTAATAAATTCATCATTGTGAGAACTTTCTGATTTTTTTTTTTTCTTTTTGCTTTGGTACTCAGTAAAAGTCCTTAAATGTTAACTAAGTCCAAAGCTATTAAACTTGACACACACAGACTGGAAAATGCCTGTTTTGAAACGCATTATGTTGGGCTGTGTCGGCCGCAGCTGTGTTACGCTGGCAATTAGCACAGACAATTACGACTCATCCTGCAGTTTGCAAAAACAAGCAGAAATTCTGTTTACATGATGCACAAAGCAACCTGTTTCACAGGGCATGAAAACAGGAACGTGTAGTTTTGTTGTTAAAGCTTTTACAGTTTTCTGGAAAACGAGCAAAGACTTTTTACATGTGTCTGTGCATATAAGTGTGTGTGTGTGTGTGTGTGTGTGTGTGTGTGTGTCTGTTTCGTGATACTGGGAAACCTTGTACAGTATCTACAGTTAAAGACTAAATGATTAGCCCCCCGGTGAAATGTGCGATTCTCCAATGTTTTTAAAGCTATTTTAACAAAACAAGGGAAATATTTTAACATTATTTCTTTTAGTGTTTCTTCTAAAGAAAGACGTATTTCTGACTCAAATAAAAAATAATAATATAAAAAACTGCAATGGTCATTTTTATGAGCACCCTTAAGAAATTATTAGTTTGACTAGCTTTGGATAGCCACAATCTCTGTGCTTGCGTGGATTTTCTCTGGGTCTCCAGTTTCTTTTTACAATCCAAAAATGTGTGTTCAGGATACTTGGTATTGTAAAATTGACCATGGATGAGAGTGTGAATGTCTGTGTCCCACTCTGATAATAATTGGAAACAAATTCAGGGTGTGTTTTCAACATTTAGGTCCAAAGTATCTTGGATTGGCTCCACCTCCCTGTGACCCAAAAATGGAAAAACCAGTAGAATATAGATAGATTGATTATCTTTAGAACAAACTACTGGTTTTCAATCCCTTGCCATTTTAACCTAATTTTCTGATGAACCTAATTAGCTTTAAAACTATTTAACCTAGTTAAATTGCACTTTAGTATCTTGCAAAGCTACTAGTAAGATAGTATGCAATGTCCTCCTGAGCAAGATGTCCGGGATTAACTTGGTCTTGTGAGAACATTTGTAAATTCACATAAGGATGGAGAAGTGCTCTGTAAAGTACTTACCATGTGTTTATTTGCCAAAATGTCAAAAACTGTGGCATTCCTCATGTTCCACAAAAAGTTTGAAGAAAACCAGAAAAGTGGATTGGAATACGCAGGAAGCAAAAAATCTAAAAGGCAACCACTGAGGTATTTCTAAACCCTAACACAACAGTTGAATGACTTACTCAAGTATGGGCTCATTCACTCTTTGTTATGATTCAGCTATTTTATTATGTATTAATGTTTTTTGTTTTTGTTTTATTTGTACACAAAGTGCCCCACACTGACCAAAAACACACAATTGTTGCCATTTCTGCAGATTTATTAAAAAAGAAAAGCTGAAATTAGTAGTCTAGTAGCACGTAGTCAAAAGAATCAGACCCTGCTCAAACTTTTTTAGAAGCCCTTTTGAGCTAACACAGCCACTTGTTATTTTTTCTTTTTGGGAATTATACAATTAGTTTTTCACACCTGCATTTGGGGATCATCCGCAATGCCTCCATGCAGATCCTTTCCAGTTCTGTCAGGTTGGATGACAGATGTTGGTGGACAGCCATTTTCAGGTGTCTCCAGAGATGCTCAGTCAGGTTCAAGTCAGGAACCTTACTGTAGGAACCTTAAATGCAGCAGACAGCTCTTCAGGCAGTTCCTTTGACATCATGTTTCATTCAATTGCTCTGACATCCATTGTGATATGTACAGTAAAGACTAATATAGTCAGGTGTTTGATTTTACTAATCAAGTCCAATCAGTATAATTGAACAGCTGTACTCAAATGAAGTTGTAGAACAAGATCATAAACGGCAAGAAATGTACAGCACCAGTTAAATAAATGTCACAGCAAAGGATCTGATTATGTATGACCATGTGATCTCTCGATGTCACATATGGGGAACCATTTTTCCCGACGATAAGCTGAAAGCCAATAAAACAACGCAGTGGAACAGCGGGCGGTGCCTACGAGCCGGCCCCTCGGGCGGAGCCTCTATGTACGCAAGGCGTACCGAGGAGGGAGTCCTGGAACCTGAAGCCAACGCAGATGTGCAAATAAAGGCTCTGTGTGCTATGACTCAGCAAACTTGTGTGACTTTGCATCCAGAAGTGGCTGAGTTTCAGTGCAATTCAAGGCACAGGTTAGTGATCCTTCGACAAGCAGCAATATGAACGCAACTATCACGGCAAACTTGATAGCGGCCAGGGGCTTGCACATGGGAGTGAGACTCGCCCCGGCAAGTTGTGCAGACGAGTGGGGCAGCATCCCAAATTTGTCTCCCTGGATAAGAAACACAATAACCCGGGCTACGTTCTCCAGTTCCGATGCCGGCCACCGTGCTTCAGGTGCATGCTGCGGTTGCAAGTCTCAGAGCGGGATGCTGGGGAACCACCCGGGGAAGCGCTTTGCCCTCAAGGGACATTCGCCACTTGGTACGTCCAAGACCTGTGGGCTAAATGGGGCTCAGTCTGCCTGGAACCGTTGTCCATTGAGGACGAGGAAGATCTGTATCTTTTGGGCACTTTTCATCGGATTGATACTGATTGAAGGTGGTATCGCTCTGGTGTATCAACGGAACAGGAAAGATGCAAGAGGCATTTTGGCTGCCCTGCTGAACGTGGAGTCAAAGAAAATCCTTGAGGTGTTTATTGTGCGGTCATCGGAGTGGTCATCGGATCAGAGGATGGCTCAAATCGAGAAACTGAACAAATCCATCTCAGTCTGCGCCGAGAATGGTGAGATATGTATGGATAACACCGAGAACCAGATCGATCGTCAGCTGGCTTTGGCGATTGGACATTCTGCCAGACTTGAGGAGATGTCCAAGCTACTCCACATGGAAATGAGCGTGTGCCCTCAGTGACTGTCATGATTGAATTGACTATAATTCTGAGATTAATAATGATTCCGAAATTATACTTTAGGCTTGCTTTCCAACTCTCTCCCCCCAAGTGACCTGAGAACGAATTGCCAGGCCGAGGCGCCTCTCAGGGCCATCGAGGCAGTTGCCATGGAAATTGACACAAACACGAACACAAAACACTGATAATACACCCACCGCCTGCTCACTGCTTTGACTGGTCTGTCTCCACATTCCTGTCGTATCTTGAGATAAAAAGTTCCAGTGGCGTTCCCAGCCGTAAGGTGTGAAACTGTGCCCCCTGTCTGTGTGCTTCTGAAACGCTCTGCAAATGCTTACTTCTTCTTGAGGAAGACGACTTTGGCGCCACAGCCGGCTGCCAGGTGGTTGACACAAAGACAAATTCCTAGCACTGTAACCAGAGAACCTGGCAATAAATCTGATTCAGATTCTGAAGTGCATGAGAACCTGGAGGGCTTCTCATCTATAGGGATTTTTCCAATGGTCAGATTCACACGTTCTTTGTGTGGACGGCCTCAATGTCTGGATGTTTCCTCTTGCGGAGGGGATTGTATTGTGTCCCCATATGTGACATCGAGAGACCATTTGAAAGGGAACTCTTCAGGTTTCGTGCTCTGTGTGTATCAAGGGTGAGAAAAAATGATCTTAAAGGACTTTAGCAAATGGCTCCAATATAACAAAAATGGAAAATTTAAGGGGGTTATGCTGAATACTTTCCAGCATAATAGTACTTCAAAACATACTTCACTTTTTGGTGAATAAATGGGTGAAATAAGTCCTCTAAAATTAAAATCATAATCTATAATTTTGAGAAGTTTCAACAGGTGGTTTGCTATCTACATATTTGAGGGGAGATCATGTCTCAAGTAGAATAATTCTGATATCTGTCAGGATGCTGAACATTTAAGCACCTGAATCAAGACATTTAAACATACACTTAATGGCCACTTTCTTAGGAGCACCTTTCCCACTGCTCAGAATCAACATTTTACAATCAAACATCGAAATGGGGAAGGAAAATGATGGCTGGTCTGAAAATTTCAGAAATTGCGGATCTTTTAGAATTTTCAAGCACAGCCATATTTAGGATTTACAGTGAATAGTCCAAAAAAAGAAAGTTTCTAGTGAAGGGAAGTTCTGTGGGCGAGGATGCCACGCGTTAAACCTGGTGAAGGTTCAACATGTCGAGTCTTGAGATTAATTGCCTTTATGCTCACAGTGTACCTATCTTCCGATGGCTACTTCCAGCAGGATAACGTGTTGTCTCATGAAGCGCAAATCATCTCAAACTGCTTTCTCGAACATGACAGTAAGTTGGCTGTACACACGTGGCCTCCACAGTCACCAGATCTAAATTCGGTAGAGCAGCTTTGGAATGTGGTAGAATGGGAGATTCGCATCATCGATGTACAGTCAACTAATCTGCAGCGACTACATGACGTTATCATGTGAATTTGGACCGAATTGTCATAGGAATGTTTTTAGTACCTTGTTGAATCTACGCTACAAAGGATTAAGGCAGTAGATTCATTCTGAAGGCAAAAAGAGGTACAGCCTGTTATTAGTAATATATACCCAAAAAGGTATAAGTGTGTGTGTGTGTGTGTGTGTGTGTGTGTGTGTGTGTGTGTGTGTATTAGTGTGTGCAAAGGATGTTCATTTCTGTTAATGTGAGCATTGGAGATTATATCCTCCCCAAAGTGCCTATAAAAACCCTGCCAGTAAAAATCATGTTATTTGAGCTGAGGTGTTTAAGAACGTTCAACATCAAGCATTTCGTTGTCCGTGGTGATTTTCACAGATAACGCCTTTTTTGGCTGCACGTGTTTGCCACTGACGAGCAGTTCACGACAAGATCAGAGAGGCCGATCGATTTAATGTAGCTGTAAATGAAATGAGCAGTTTTCAGACAACAGGCTTCTGAGAACGTTGATGCAAATGAAATAAACGTAGTAATTGCTCTTGGAGGATATCGCAAGGGTCATCTCAGTCTCCGCTGTCATTACAGGCCTCAGAATCGAGATGTGCCAGCTGATTGCCATGGCAGCGTACCAAATAACAACTTAAAATAGAAACAAGAATCTCGTCACCTGAGGGATGGACGTTTCCTCCTATTGCCGATTAATTAAATAGATCTGGAAAGGGCTTTAAAGTGACTCCAAACATCCCTTTCTCAGCCTATCTTGCTCGCTTTCCCTCTCTTCCTCTTTCTATCTCTGGCTTTGGCTCATTAGTCTGGTCTTGTTTATATTCTCCTCATGTTTGCTCCCCTCTCTGCAGAAAGCTGGACACCTGACAACTGGCACGCGACACGAGGAGAGAGAGAGAGAGAGAGAGAGAGAGGGGGGGCTGATGGAATATGAAAAGCGAGAGGCAAAATGCCGGGATCAGAGAGAGATGGAGCAAATTAGAAGCTGAAAAAGAAAGGGAGATGGAGCACGGGGCGAGCGAGGCATAGAGGGAGGAAGAAAGAAGGAGAGGAGGGAGGGAGGGAGTTTGCACGAGAGCTGGAGTGCGTGAGGGGAGTCTGTCTGGCACGTGAGGACAAAAATAGACTTCTCCCAGCTAAATATAGACCGGATCACAGCGCCAGCGAGATGGAGTGAGTAAGAAAGGACTCACCCTCTCTTTCAGAGATGTTTTCAGAAGAAGTGCAAACCCCCCCACGCACACACATCCACCAGCTCCATTTTGGAAATCTATTTTAAATTTAACATCTATCATTCAAATGAGAGCAGTAGGCCTCACTCTAAAAGCGTGCATAATTCAGAGGGAAAGCTTTCAACATCATGAGCGTCTATAAATGCAGCCCACGAGAAAGTATATTTAGAGTTTCTTTCTTTCGTTGATCTGACACGTCCACAGCTCTTTCACATGTTCCAGTTCATATGCCACTGCACTCTCGATGGCAGCAGGGTCCTGTTTCTCTGAACCCACCTGCTACAGTGGTCTCGAGACACGGTGAATAAAATCACAGAAAGCTGGAAAGATTTGCACAAACCAGGATTTTTCACATCCATTAAGAATAGGACAAACGGATTAAACTCAATCGTTGCTGTAGAACAGAACAGTGTTGAACATGAAAACCTAATTAAATCCATACTTTAATTAAAAAACGCTCCAGATGTTAGTTCTTGTGTATACACAGTGGTGTAAATAACCTGAGTAAATGGACTTTACCTAAGTATTTTTGTCCATTTTGTACTTTGTACTTAAAAAAAAAACAAGCAACTTTTACTCCATCGTTGACTACATTTGTGATGGAGTATATGTTCCTGGTGACAAGGCTGCAGCTTTTCTTTACCACGAATAATTTCTTGGTAAATGAGGCAAAATCGCCATCTGCAGGGTGCTGAATGTACTGGATGCTATTTATGAGCTAAATCACTTGAATTAGCAGTTGCACTTTTTTGCACATTTGACTAGACTGACTTTTTGTTCCATTTTGAAACATTGAGGTGTTAAATTTCACTTCTATATCATAGAATAAAACTTCATAAATAGTTTCTTATTTTTCACATTTCTTGGTGGTTTTATGGGCCTAAATTAGGTATGAATAAAATACAAATCGTTATAATTTTAATCGTTATAATATTTACAAATCGTATAACTGCACATTCCAGCATGGTGACCACATTTGGCAAATTCACCTCACTTTCTTTCTTGTGTCATAAATACTGTCCGTCCCTGTCTACAGCCTTGAGTTTGAGACGACAAACGCCAGCAAAATGGCAGCAATTCAGCGGTGGTGTGTGTGCAGAGGAGAGTGTGTATCTGCGGAAGATGGAGTGAGACGGATGCTTCCACCCAGTGATCAGTAATGGATGAGTCTCCCAGACTTGGCTAGATGTTCAGAGTCTGGCCGGGCAGCGAGGCCGTCTCTGGTGATTGACAGGTCATCTGTGGCTGCCACCAGGGACCATGTGTCATCATTACACGTCCGTCGTCAGAAGCGCCACAATCCGTAATCTTTACGCATTCGCGGGCGCGTATAAATCCTGCGGTGTATTAATTTTTACCGGTCTATAAATCTAAATTCAGACATGCCTGAGTCGCCCTTCAGGGATCAGCACGTCGTCTTCCTGCGGTGCTGCTTTGTTTTGCTTGTCACCTCTGTGATGACGAAAAACTCTAATGCCCGGGTGCCATCAAATCACAAGAGTAAAACCCTGTCTATTTTCACTTTAAGTTGATGTTTTTTCATTCGTTCAGATGATGAACTGGAGCCTTGGTTCAAACCTCCTTGTGTGATTAGCATGCTAACACGGAAACGTAGCAAGATGACGCAAACTAGTTGAGACTAGATTAGTTTGCATGTGTAGTTGTGTGATTCCATTAGTTCGGAAATGGTTTTGCTAAATGATGCACGTGGCACAAATGTCTGCGATTATTTACTCACCTCCCTGGAAATATTCCACTCAGAAGAGGCTCTTCGATCTCATTTGCATTTGAAATGACTCAGTGTTTCAGTCTGGCTTTGGGATCCATTGATCTTCACGTTTCTCTGAACCCTCAGTTTGCATAATTGTATGGTAAAAATAAAGGAAAAGCAAGAATTTTAGACTTTGAAATTAATTATTAATTCAAGATATTTGAATGTTTTAAATTGGTAGGACTGGCTTTTTTCTATCATTTTTTGTTTATACTTTTTTGGATCTGATATGTGTCCTGTGGTAAATGTGTTTAGACATACTGTTATATATACTATATATATATATATATATATATAATATACATATATATTTATGAAACATGCTAATTTATGTTATATGTAATACTTCGTATTATAAATGAAACGTTTTTCTTGTTCTCATCAACTTTGATATTTCACTTGATACTTGAAGTGTGTTTTTGTACTTTTTGTTTGCTTTTGGTTTTTCAATTTGTAACAATTAGTAACAGTAGCAATTGGGATGTTGTATTGGTATTCTATTAGTAACAATAGCAACACCAATTAACAAAATTTGACATTTTATCAATTTGAAGCAATCTTGTTGGGACATTAAAATCCTGGTTATAGGATCCCAATAAACCCAGGAGTTTATCCCGAGTTTTTTTTTACTTAGCCTCACTAATAATTCAAGGACGAGTCTTCTCATTTGCATGATCATTTGTTTTTAGCTGATTCCTTTCTTCACCAATCGAATTTAAAGTGCGAATCATGTCAATTGTGCCAATTACCTGGAGCGGCTGACGGAGCGAGCCAAGCCCTGAGCATTAAACTTCTCATCATGTCTCCGCTTGTGAACAAACACAGACGGGATGTTTCTTCGATCTTGTCCCTTTGCTATGAGTCACTCCGCAAACTACAAGCCATTTCTACATATTGAGCAGAAATATCCCCAAGCGAGCCTCTCTTCAGTGTTAAACAACTCTGCAGAGGTGTTTTGATTCCAGTCTAAATGCTGGAGAATGTGACCATTTTTTTCTTCGTGCTTTCAGAAGAAAGTCTTGCGGGGATGTCTCCACATAATAAATCCACAATATGGCCGACTGAAGGATCTAATGAGAGCTGGAGAGTTGTGAATCCAGTGCATTTGATGTCATATCTGTGTGAACTGAGCTGAACCGGTGGATGGAGAAGAGCTTCAGCGTTTCAACCGGCTGCTCATTAAAGCCTCACGAGAAACTGGAGGAGCCATTAAATTAACTTGCTAGCATTATGCTACACACCAGCCACATGCAGGATTTGCTGATTGTAATGTCATTGAGAGGACTTGTTCCTCGCTTTTATTTTACATTTTTGCAAACAAAATAAAGTTGTCAAACTTTTAAATCTACCAGTTTCGGATGGTTGTTTGTAGAAAGAAGACACGTGAGATGAAGGGGATGTTTGTGGATTGCAGAGAACAAACAATCTAGTTTTGAAGGTTGTTTGAATCGAATCGTCTTGAAAAGATCTGCTTCTGCTGCTCTTTGATGGCGGCACAGAGTCTGTGGCTGCTTTACATGCTTTAGAGCATTGTGTGTTTGTGCTGATGGCACTGTACTTGAGCGGAAAGCATTATTGCCCCTCTAGACTTGTTTGAGATCTGCAAAAGAGATGTTACTGCAATTCCATCCTTCAAGTGCTGTGTGTAACCAGGAAAAAGTGTTTAGATCAATGGTGGGAAATGTATCCTAGCTGAAAATCTGTGTTATCGACATTAAACAATGAAGTGAAGACTGCCACTTCAAAGCTGGGAGTTTGCCTTCCTCTTTCTGCACAAGAGTTTTGTTTCCTGGTCATTGTTGACTTGCTCAGTGTTCCCTAAGCAACATAACCTTGCTTCTTATGAGCAGAATGTAAATGCTTCAGGCTTATGCAGTAATACATGTGTTTATTATTTTAATATTTACTAATGGTTCTAATTCTCTTAAAACAGTCTTAAGTCCTGAACTTCTCTAAAATGGGGTGGCTGAAAAAATGTCCCGTAAAAATGGTGTTTTTACGCATGGGTGAATGGGGAAGACGCCCAAGCTGGCATTGTTTCATGTCACGTGGGGGGCGGTGCCAGCGCTCCGAGAAAAAAAATAAATAAATAAAATAAAGGTACGCAACAGCATTCTCTTTATATTAACAGTATCTATTTTATCAATAAAGGAATATACGTAAAGTGTCAGAGAAGAAATGTATCCACATATACGTGAAACATTGTTAAATATATCCAATATATGGGAAAAATTGAAATATGTTTTTAACATACGTGCATATATTGTTACTACAGTTTCATACAAAGCCTAAAGAAGACAGAAAGATTGAAATATGTGAACTAACTATATTTCCACGTATTTAAATATATTCCACCGAATAGTAATCATAATAATAAGAAATAATACATTTTATTTGTCAGCGCCTTTCAGGACATGCAAGGACACATTACAAGCAGAGGACAAAAAATGTCACAATTAGTTAGTGCCTAACTTTAGTTAGTATGAAGGTCTGTTAGTAGTAAAAATAATACACTTTATATGTAAATATATCAAAAAGGGGTTTCGGTAATTTTAGGATATATACAGTATAAAACATATATAATATACACATGTATATGTTAAAAACATATTTAAATATTCTTTGTTCAAATGTTTGTTTAATGTTCTGTAGATTGAGTTGAGGTATTTACAATATTTATTCTATGTTTTATTTAAGTGTGTAATATTGTCAATGACATTTCACACTTTGCTTTACAAAAGTCAGGCGTTCTATTAAATGGCTGTATTAAATGTCTGTAACTTTTATTGGTGTATTGTATATTCCTTTAGTATCAGGAACGTTAAGTCAACTGGATAGGATTCATTGTTGAACTTTGTTTGACTAATAAACAGCTAATTTCAAATTCTGTTGCTTATGTTTGTTGTCGGTCCATTTTTATTCTAGTATTTTGTCATATATCATATATACATAGGAATGTTTTGTGACTGTGAGTGAATTTTAACTGTTTTAAACTTGTAATTGTGTGTGTGTGTGTGTGTGTGTGTGTGTGTGTGTGCGTGCGTGTGCGTGTGTGTGTGGGGGAGAAAGAGCGTTATACTTTATATTCCTCTGATAGGTACCATCTATGATTATCGTTTTCATGACGTGTTATACATTTTTAGTTACTGCAACAGTGCTATTCAGATAGTATTCAGTCTGAGTATTAAAAAAAATTAAAACATAGAAACTTAAAGAAGAATTTTGACCTTTTGGATACAAGGAATCATCCACTAAATAAGTATTGTATACCATCACTTTTCAGATCTTTTGTCCGTTTTAAGTTGAGTTCTTCATCATCCAGTCCACAACACCGTATGGAAAGGGACCTTTCTGCCAACGGTGCAGATGCAACATGGGTTGCAGGATTCATGTGCCCCAACGAGAAAGAGAGTAAATTTAAAGAGGTGAGTGGCCACTCAGACTATAAAAGCTTTTCACTAATTAAACACAATGATACGTAGTAGATCACAATTCCCCGTTTTGTGTCCAGTGTGATTTAAAGACAAATCACATTTGAATCAGTCCATAAATTCATTCCGGCTCTCATGGGCGACAGCAAAAACCAGAGTAAAAGAGAAAGAGAATCCAACAGGACGCTCCAGGGGATGGTAGTGTCCATCAAAACATTGTCTTGAGTGTCGTTGAAGTGAATAATTGATGGGACTGTCCTTTGGTTCCTGGTGACAAACCTGGTGGTCTCGATCCTGGACATGTAAACCAAAGCCCATAGGATCCAGACTGGTCTTGGTACAACCCAGCTCAGTCAAAGAAGATTTTAATCCATGAAATCTGGCAATGTTCTTCGCTCTACTACAGTCATTTAAAGCAACTACTGGAGCTTAAGTCTTCCACCGTGTATTGATTTTGTATTTAGTAGACTTTACAGCAGCACATTAAGCCAAGCCACAAACACAACTACATATTCCCGATCACTGTAGTTCTTCATTATTGTTTTTCCATAAAGTCATTTATGTGTAGAAAGGCAGGTCAGCCGTCAGTCAAGCGCACCATCCCGCTATTTGATGCATTGTCAGTTTGTCATTCTTTATTGAGCATTGGACAAGAAAATCATTACATGCTGAAGGGAGACAAGCAGGAGCTTTATGTGAGCGGTTGTTAATGCTTATTTAAAAAAAAATGGCAGTCGTTGTGTGTGCTGACCAGAGAAACAGACAGAGACATGTAATCCATGTCTGGACGATGTGTCTTTATCAGTCCGATGCTTTGGCAGACGCTTGCTGAACTCTAGTGACCTGACTTTATGCGTGTTTGTGCTTATGTGTGTGCGCAACCGAGACGACACCAGCTGGACAAACAGTCTCTGATGCTTGAGTGACTGACCTCATTGTTTCAACAGCTTTATTTTGTTTAAAACAGACTTGACAATGTCTCTTTGTCTGTCTGACTGTCTGCCTATCCATCCATTCATCCATCCATTCATCCATCTATCTATCTATCTACCCATCCATCTGCCCAATCACCTTTTGTTCCTTTCTTCCCTCCTCCCTTTCTTTCCTCCTATCTATTTACATGTATGTCTGTCTAGCAAAACTTAATGTGTTAAACAGCACTTCTGTCAGTCTGTCTATCTATCCATGTCCATCAAATAATGAACCAATAAATGAATCAATCAATCAATCAATCAATCAATCAATCAAT
>SOMO01000130.1:420622-437019 GCA_028128575.1 Paedocypris carbunculus
GTGGGTTAACGAAACCGAGAAACCTGAACCGGCTGAATCTGGTGACGTCCGATTCCGAGGTACGACGCTAGAGTTGAATTGGTGATAGGGGGTTCACGCGCGTGCACGCTGCATTAGAAAGACATCTTCAATGGATCGACAAATTCACGATTGCAAATCGCGAGAATCCACGAGATTGAAAATTTGCGGTACAAAAAAGGGCATGTGTTGAATTGAGGCGGAGTTGGAGGGTTTAATGTTGGAATATGAAACATTTCAAACGTTTACTGTATATCAAAAAAGCAATACTGTACAGCTTGTTTTACAGTCAGAATTCGGACTTTATACAACGCGCAGTCGGAGAGAAATCTTGAAAAGCATTACTTTAAGTGCCGTCAATGAACCTATGAAAGATCTCTACATAAAAATATTAAAATATTTGTNTTTGTTGTTCGTTCATATTAAAACGTTTTATAGAAACATCAAAGCTGCTTTTTTTAGAGCAAACAAGAAACAACGTTTTTAGTTTGTGTTTAACAACAACAAAACAACAACTTTGGCAGAAGAAAATGCACACTCATCAATGCGCACCGGCCATGGAACATACCAGCGGAGGTGTCACTCCGCTAGTATTAAGCGGATTACACACATTACAGATTTACAGTTTTCTGTTGGATTTTGTATTTTTTTCTTACACAGCTGCGATTTGTTAGGTTTTAAAGGAAATGCTACAAAAAGTTCTTTGTCAGGCCGCTGAACCACACCAGTTGGGCACCTCCACATTCAGATGGCAGGGCTTCACCTTTAGGAATCTGCCTTTGTGTATTACACATTTCCCTAACAACAAAATAATATTAATTAGGTAATTGGCATTTCTTTAAGAAATCCCAAATTTCACTGATCTTAACTCCAAACGTGGTATGCTTTCAAGGAAGACACTGTTTTATGACTTTTGCCAAGTTGAATGTCCCTTGAAAAACACTGTAAAACTGATGTGCTCAGGTGTGCATTTTATTCACCTTAAACAAATAAAACATATCGGTCACAGTCGCACGTGTTCCGAGTCTCCGCCATAAACGTGACGCAGATCACCTCTCTCTTTCGTTATAAACGAAATGATATAAAAATGACATTAAATACGTACAGTAAAAATCAATGACAAAAATGACAAACAATATTGAACACAGAAACATGTGCCTAATTCAGAACACGCACATGTGCACACGGCCGCCATGTGCGCATTGATAGCTTTTTAAGCGAACTTTTTATACAACGGGGAAATCATACCTTAAACAAATAAAACATATCGGTCACAGTCGCACGTGTTCCGAGTCTGCGCCATAAACTAGAAACATAAAAACCCGGGAAAAGTTAGTCTTTCAACTTAAAAAGACGGGAGACATCTTCAGGCATCTTACCGTGACGCAGATCACCTGGGGTGATCGGTAGACAGTAGACACGCCCAGTAGTGTGCACGTTATACGCGCACGCACACACGCATTCACGCACGCATTTACGCGCACACACACGTAATGACCGATACACAGTCCAATTTCGAGCATGAATTTAAACTAATCAAATAACCCCGTTACATATGCTCCTCAAGCCATTGCTGAAGAAGTGTTCAGAAAGTTTTCGTATGGGATCAATTTAGTGCCAAAAAGATTCGCGCGCGAGAAACCTCGAATGGAGCGAGCGCAGCGTGCACGTGCAACAGTTCTAGGGTGCAACAATCACTTGAGGTTGGGGACGATAGAAGTGGCTCCTGATCGAAACTCCTCTTAACGTCATCGTCGTCCTGGTGATACTGACACTCCTCCAAGCAACATCATCCTTAGATGCGTGCGTTTATATAATGTTAAACAATGGTCTGTAGGCAGGCGTGCATTCAGGACAAGTTTTTATTGGCTCAATAACAGAAATAAAGAAACATTAGACACATTGCGACACTTAACAGAGACAAAATAACATTGGAAGAAGTGAGATTAGGCTAAATACGCTACAATAGTTTATATTACAACAGAGACTACAAACCACAACCACTTAGCTTATACCGCAACCGGCTACAAACAAGTTCAATGTGTCAACGCAGAAAGAGTCGAAAATTAATAACATGGGCCAGAAGTAAAATAAAATCCAAGGAACAGACACAATCAAAACGCTCGGACGCTGCACAGGGGACAATAATCTTTCCCCTTCACACTGTGTCGGATAAACAGAGAACTTCAAACAGGCCTGAGCTTGAAACTATTTCTCTGCGCATGTGCGGCGCGCAGTCTGACTGGAGAGCAAACTACTAGAATCGACTTTTTGTTATCTATTATTCAAGTAAAACGATATCATAATGATACAAGTTAGATTTGTTAAATAAAAAAATAGAACAGTATTTTAAGGATAATATTAACGTAATTGAACCAGAACCGTTAATAAAAAAACATGTTAATGTACCTGACATGTTTCGACGGAGACGTCCGACTTCCTCAGATGTGTCACTAGGTGGAGTCGTGACGTGGTTAAAACAGCTGATGATTTATGTTTATTCATTGAGTTGTATATGCTGTTCCACAGGTCGGGAGCTTGTGTGTGTGTGTGTGTGTGTTTCTGAAGCTGGTGCATTTGTGGCCGACAGCAACACAATAAAACGTTTCTTGTGATTGTGAAACGTTCACAGTTACAGCAGTATTCAGAGTGGAGGGAGGGACCGCCGTCTCAGTGAGAGGACCCATGAGCATTCAAAATGTATTTAACCCATATGTATGTTTGTTCTGGCCAACATTTTCTTGTCAAATAAATACTACCCGTGTTTACTAATTGAAACTATTTGAAACATTCTACTACTACTATTCTGTTTCGTCCTGTTGCACTCATTCCTGGCAGCTCCATCTCCAACATCCTTCTACCAATATATATTCACTATCCCTCCTCTGCACATGCCCAAACCTCTCTTCACATGTCTGGCCTCTCTGACTTTGCTAACATAGGTAATGTGAGCTGTTCCTCTGATGCGCTCGTTCCTTATTCTGTCCAACCTTGTCATTCCTAAGGAGAACCTCAACATCTGTCAACGTCTCTTTCTCACTGCTACAGTCTCTAAGCCATAGAGCACAGCTGGTCTCACCACTGTCTTGTACACCTTTCCTTTGAGTCTTGCTGACACTCTTCTGTCACACATCACTCCTGATACTTTCCTCCAACAAATTGTACACATTTAATACATGCCATTTGAGTCATACTTCACATTTTTTAAAAACTAAAAGACAAGCACACACCATCGGATCTTCAAAAGAGAGACTAGAATTAGAAATAAAGAAGTAGAATTTTACGGAACAGTAGGATTTAGTTCCTATAGATTTTAGATTAAAATATTTTTGATGGGGGAACATTAGCCAAAGGGGGAGTGTCTTTTGCCTCTCCAAGTGTGAATTGCAAGAACATTAATGTCCATTGGCCCTCACATTTACAGTACTTATTTCAGCTACTTTACTTCTCCCAAACTTTACTAAGCACCCAAATATTCTTTCTCCTAAAAAAAGCAAATCCACCTTTCACATATTATGTTAACGCTTCTTGTGCTAAATANTGTTTACCGCGGACAACAAAAATAAGTGCTTTTAAAAATGTGTCAAATTTGGTGAAAACCATTGCAGTAATATAATGTTAAAGTTATTTTTTTTGTCAAGTAAAACTATACAGATCTTCCCTGACTATACAGTGGTGTTTGTAAGCATAATGTTACGAATATTAACATTGCGAAAATCACTGTGACATGACTATATTTTAATTTTTTGTGTGCTACATGAATAAGTGATAATAAATTAATTGCTTAAATTATACATTTTGCATAAGAGTTTTAGAACATGAGGCCAGAACCATGGCATTTTTTATTAAAATGAAAAAGTTAATCGTTGTTTAATCAAACAGTGCGTCACGGCGCCGGGGCCAAAACTTAAATCACACGAACTTGTAAGTAAAATACAATGGGAATGACAGCAAACACAAACCACACATCAATATCTATAACATCAAATATGTGTGTATGTCTGCATTTATTTATACATAAGTACATTTGTTTCTTTTGTCATTTTGGTACTCCATATACGTCACCATGAATATCTGTCCACTATAAAAGTACATACGTATTTGTCTTTTTTCGATTTTAGTTTGTCTTTGTTTCAATTTCTTTTTTTCTGCCATGGACTTAGACTGACAGAAGAGTCAAACTGATCTACACACACACTTTTTTTTTACCGGTACGTACATCTTATTGTCTTTCTATGAAGCTGAAGTGAAGTGTGTAAAGCAGCACAGGACACGCATGGATGCTTTTTTGAAACTTTATTGAAACATACAATTGTGTAAAGTGACCGGAGATGAATCCCAGCGCAGGCGTGTCTGCACGTCTTTACGTTTACAAATGAAAAGCACAGAAGCTTTAGCACCACTGTGGCCAGAGCGAGCACAAGCAGAACTTCTGTCACCTCACGACTGAAAGGCACAAACTCAGATTTGTAACAATTGCTGATACAAAGTATAAACCAGTTCTTCAAAACTCAAGGCACAGTCGACTCGACCGGACAAGGCATCGATTTGTTTCCTGATAAAACCATTTCTGCCTCCATTTCTTTCTTTTCACATAATCATTGGAAAGGATTCCAAGGATCCTGCACATTGATTCTAAAGATGCTAACACAGAAACGATTATTAAAGCAGTAGAAGTAAAACTGTGAGTAACTTGATGGCAAACAACGAGCATGCCAATAAAATCAATAGAAGTTAGTTTTCAACGCTCACCACAATCCATCAAAACTGACTAAACACCGGCGGATTAACACACACGCGAATGTGCAAAACATGTCAATCGCATGTAGGATTAAAAACGCTACATGACGTCTCACACCCAGAGGTCAAAAAACTTCTGGAGCAGAACTGAGCCTGTGAGAGAAAATCCTTCTAGAATGAAATTAGTCAAGCTACTGACACTGAGTTTAGTGACATTTACACCAAAAAACTGCTACTTTTCTAAAAGGTAACACTGAAATATGAATGAATAGAAACAATGAAAATCCATAATAACACAAATGCTACAAAAGCTTTAAATGTAAAGGGTAAACGACTAAATCTGACAAAAGATTTGAAAACATAACATGTTCATTTTTGTCATGAGAACGTACATTCAATCAAAAAGGCCTTTTGTGAATGATTTGAGAAGAAATGGAGAAAACGCTTGATTTTCACTCCGTTCCGGAGTCTCACATTCGGTCATTTAGGTTCTTCTCACATGTGCAAAAAAAGAGAATGAAAAAGAAGACGACTACAGTAGTTCTGTAGTTTGCGTATAAACGAGATTTCAGCGAGAAAATATTGCACATTAAATTTCGTCTTTACGTTGTGATGTCACAAACACGGTTTCATTGATCAGATCAACACAACATCAGGCTTTTTCTTCTTCTTAATTATAACCATGTTATAATTCAAGATCCCCACATCTCGCGACTGCTCAGAATCATCTCACCATTCATGGTCCTGTTCAATTCGATAATAATTTTACCCACAATGCTTTGTGCTCAATTACTTCATTATGAAATCGATAGGACTGAAACATAGAAGATCCTTCCTAAGGTAAGGTTTAGGAAACAGACGCAGAAAAGTGGAGCTGCTTGCTTAATTAAATGTTAGTGTCATCCTGCGTTCTTTCTGATTGGTCAGATGACGTGTCATGTGACGCTCAGGTCATATAGTGAGTGATGGCTCTCAGAGCGTAAAGCAGTTCTGCCTGCATTCGAGCCTCCATCAGCAGCAAATTCACATGAACCTGGAACGGAAAACATAATTCTAAATTATTAGTAGCCCCATTAAAATACACTAATTTTATTCATCATTTTATTCTTTCTCTCAGACACTCATTTTGTCTGTCTCTTTTTCGCTCTTCTCTATCTTACTGTTCTTTCTTTCAGAAATACCGTACATTGGTTTTATCTTGTTCACTGTCTTTTTTTATAACTTGTGATAATGCGAAAATTATTCACCTTCTCGGAGTGTCTGAACTGGTGCCAGTAGCTCTCGTACATGCGGCGAGTGGTTCTCTCTGGATAGCATGTGACGGTTTTGATGTAAACCTTCAGACTGCGCTCCAGCAGCTGATTGACCTCGCCATAGTCATAGTCATCATACCTGTAGACACACAAAGTTTCAAATGGTATGGACTGAGAAAAGACACTAGGAGGCGCTGTGAACACACACATAACTGCGTTGATGGTTATAAGAGGGGTAGTGACCCATTGTGAAGAGGATGAGAGTGGACAGACCTGATTCCGTACATGCAGTGGACATAGTTGAAGAGCGCCCTCCGCAGCATGCTGGTGTCCACACCCTCGTGACTTGCCATGTTGTAGTAGGTCAGATCACATGCCGTCCGGAACTTATCGTCCAGGAGGTGACCGATGTCGGAATACAGCCTATTGACCAAGGAGAACCCATGATCCTCCCATGAGTAGTCCTGCAGTGAGAAGTTATCTCTGTATTACATCACAATTACACGCCTGCAACAACTAACACCACTTTACTCAAACTTGACAATAAGCTTTAGTTTGTTTCTTATAAACACTAACATTAGTGGTTGAAGCCGCAACTCTTGAGAAAAAGTCGCGACTCTTATAAAAAAAAATGGTCTTGAATATGAATGGCAAAGGGATTTATCCAAAATTTTTAATATAGTCATAAATTATTACTGATAATCAATATTATTGTAATTTTCATCAAATGGGCAACTTCTAAGAGTTTTTGGATGTGCAGCCATACTATGCATATGTGATGAAAAAGCCGTACTTGTGCTTTAAAGGTGGGAGGATTGTCTTCTCCGTGACGAGCAAAGTCCTGGTACCCGAACGAGGGGTCGTCTACAAACCGAGCCACCGGAGAGGAAGGCACCACTTCCTCATCAAACCCTGAAAGGGCAACATATTTCAAATAATTTTACATTTTATATAATGACACACATAAAACTAATTCACGTATTAACTTATATTGATAGAATAATTGACTTTTGAGTTAAATAATTGAATTAACTTACATAAAAAATAATTTCACATATTCCGAAAACTGGCAACATTAAAAACAAAATTACTGTAAATGCTTTTTTTCAACAAAAAGTTGTCATATATAAATGTTTATAGAAATAAGTATACATGTTTATGAAATAAAGGCGATAATGTTCAAAGTGGAAAATGGATCTTGTAATACCTGCAGACACCACTAGAAGACTCTCTTTCTTCTCTTTCTCAAAGCGAGTGAACATTTCTTCTTCTGAAGCGTCCTCGTCTTCTCGTTCCTCAAGCAATCGCTTCATCCTCTCCATAAGAGCTTCCAGTTCACTCTGAAACACCAAAGAGCCACATTTCTTAATGCCATGGCACTTGAAAACACATCTTAGAAGTAACTTTTCTTTGGTGAGGTGATTGTCAATATGACCACTAGGGGGCCATATTGAAATTGTGCTCTGCATTTCGTGTGAAAAATATTTGAATAAAACTTGAAAAAAATAACTGAATAAAACACAATGGAGATGTTTTGTGTGAATGACTTACCCCAGTGTTCGGGTTATGGAGAGGATTGGCACTAGCTTGGTTGGCGTTTGTCAGTTGACAGGTGCACAAACTCTGCATGTCTGGGAGGCAGAGGTCTCACGTGACCCCGCTGACCTCTGTGACCTCAGGGTCAGGATTGACACCGCTACCAAACACAAAGCTGGACAGGGCATGAAAGTGAGCCAGCAGAACGACAGCGTGAACCAGCTCAGCCAGAGACCAGCTGTGCTCTCCAGTCTTCACCAGGGCCTGACAAAAAGGAAAGAGAGGAAATGAGGAAAATATTATTTAANATTAATTTTAAGACAATTATTTTGGGTTTGAACAAATCCTTAGATGTATTTTTAAACTAATGGTTGGTACATTAGCTTGTACCAAATTGATTGAATGTGCGTTCATAATTTATATATTATTTATATTATAATAAATATAATTACTTATATTAAATTAGGAACAGTTACATATTTTAAGAACAGTACAACATGTTTTAAATTATGGGTTCGATTTTGTGATGATCATACTAAAATGTTAGCTTTTTTAGAAATGTAACTTAAATCTATAATTTGAGATTGAAAGGTAAATATGTGCTGAATAAGGAATGTGTTTCCTTTACCTGTATGTGCTGTTTGGTGATGAGCCAGGGCCTGTGAGCGAGAATCTTGTTGATTTCGTTGAGGTTGCGCAGCCGTTGTGGGCAGAATTCCAAACCTCTCAGCCAATCCGAACATCCACCCATCTGCTCAAACTCCTGCATGTGGTGACACACCAGGGCAGAGCACTGATGGCGCGCGGCAGCCTGCGAACACACAGCGTCACTGAGAATCCATTGGAGCCGACGTCACAACGCGTATATGTGTGTCCGCACCATTATGGCGATGTAATGTCTGTAGTGGAGTGGCAGGGGACCGTCCATCCTCAGCAGGTAATAGTGACAGCGCAGGAAAGCTTGAAGATAATGCGGGTGAAGGCCCATCACCTGAGTCAGGTTGTCCACACGTCCACTGAACTCTTCATCCAGCAGCATCACTGTGGAGTCACTCAAGATCTGAAAACACCAGAGACACTTTAAGGGTCAAGTCACCGTTCAGTTCAGATCAAGAATGAAAAGCCAAACCGACTGTTTTAGGTCCAGAATTGTGTTTAAAACAGAAATATTGATACATAATACAGAACTTCGGTTATATAATCACAGTTCAGTCCTGCTCTGTGATTGGTCTGTCACCGATGTGATTGTGAGAGTAGCTGGAATTGGCTAAGACCCCGTCACCCAGAAATGGTAAAGTGGTTCAGAAAATGGATGGATGTTTAATCGCAATACTGTACCACACTTTAATGTTTTACAATTAAAGCAAGCAGTAGAATTCTACAGATGCAGCAAAAATACAGTATCATTGGTTTGTCTAGTCATAAATGGTACATTGTAAAGGGTGTGTGTGTGTTAATGGTACATCATGTCCTACTAGAGTTTTAACACTAAACTCTAACTAGGTTTATTTGGAAAAGACATTTTTATTGAAAAGCACCAAACCCGTGGAAACCACTATTTATAAAATATGTAAAATGAGAAGGAACCGGCTGTGATTGATGATAATAACTGTTTCTGGTTTGTTGCAGTAAAGCGAAGAGGCCAAAGGCTGGAATAAAGTTTCTGATCCAAATACATTTCCTAAGACCTCGCTGCATGCTGATCCCACCACACTCCAGAAACTCCAGATCTGAACTGGCTGAACTCAAACAACACTAAACAATGAGACGCTTAGTGCAATAATACTATTGAATGTGGCTGTAAAATAACAGTACTGTACTAAGAAAACTGTGGTGTTGTTTAACACTAAATAAAATGGTGTACCTCGTTTTCTGGAATGAATGAACTTGGACCTGTAGATATGTGTCTTGACATCTTTCGTCCTTTTTGCTGTTGAAAAATAAAGGCAACATTGAAATAAGCTGAAGATCACACATCGACTGCATTTATGTTTCTGTTTGGTAGAATTGAATAGATGATGAGAATTTGTCCTTGGCTTGAATTATTAGGGTTTCTGATCAGAGGTGTGTCTGTCTGCAAACCAACCAATAACAGACAGATTCTGTGACTCATTGGTTAAGAATTCATGAACCGGATTGGTCATATGTAAAGAAAAGTGTAAAGTAAGTGTGTCAATATTTTCACTAGGGACAACATCAAAATTGTACACTCACAGTGAAGTGAACACACACAACCCCAGAGTAGTGAGTAGCCTTAAGCCATGGGACCCAATCAGTTTGAATTCTATTTATTTACAGCTTATTGATTTGACAGACGCTGTTTTGTAAAGCAAATCTAAAAAGGCATTATAGAAAAAAATCAAAAGTATATTTGCACTTTTAAAAAAATAAATAATACATAGATTATTACACAAGAAATTAGAATTCTTACAAATCAGCAAAAGCAGCCTTAATGTGAATAAACTTACATGATATAACTGACTGAACACCTCACACTGTTTACTGTAAGCATTTTGCTACGTAGGATTGAGCGCTTCAGCCTACTTTTGTGGTTCCCTGTTTGGGTTTGTTTTGAAAGCTCCTTTTCTTCCTAGTCGCGGTAAAAAGCGAAGAGTTCCACGAAAATCGTGTTTGTGTGGAGTGTTTGCCACACTTGCTATTAACTCCAGCCAAGAAAACTTCAGTTCAATGGAGCGAAGCCATATCTCCTGCTCTGTCTCCGTCAATCCTCTTCTATTTATTGTTCCTCTCTGCTCTTCATAAACCCAGCTTGTTCAGAAAACATCCTCCAACCACCACAAATACACAAACCGAGCTGAAAGCATGTTTTGCCACGATGGAAACTTGTTGTTTATGCAACGCTTACATAGGGGTTTGCAAACATTTTAAGGCTTTAACTACGGCGATGAAAACCCAACTATTGTAAAAACTACCTGTCTATCAGTTCAGTGAGTTGTTTTTCAGCAATGCAAAAGAATGAAAGTGCAACTCAAAGACAAGGCGAGTTTTGTCTGACTTATACACAAAGAAGGACTTGTTAAGCTCTTAGATTCGTTTATGGAGCATGAATCACACCACAAAATAAAAAGGAGTCAACATACTGAAAAACAAGAAGTACAAATGTCTAAACACAAGAGATATGAGACAAGAAAAAGATAAAACAGAGGTCTCTCCTGATAGCAAAAAGAAGTGGCAATGTATAAATATATCTATCCATTTTCTACCTCTTACTCCATTTCTGGTTCCAGGGGATCTGGCAACTTTGTGCCTGAGCTGGGACAGACACACTCTGAATTGGCCGCCAACCATTCGCAGAGCGGGACAGACACACACACACACACACTCATTCAGACCTGGTCAATTTTCCAATGCTAGTGTTTTTGGACTGTGGAAGAAAACCGGAGACCGGGAGGAAACCTACGCAAGCATGACGAGAACATGCAAACTTCACACAGGAAGGCGATTAATTGTGATTAAACGACTGAAGCTTGTAATATTGGATATTGAGGTGTAATATGTAAATTAATGTAAACCCAACACTAAATAAACACTAATTTATATTCTGTAAAATAGTTTAGTATAATTTTTGTTAAATTTTCAATATATTGTCTGTTTTTTAACATTTTTTTTTAAAGATAAAACACAAAAAATGTCAATTTTATTTTGTGTTATCCATCAATTGAAAGTTTGAAGTACATATTTTTTAGGTTATACGCTTATCAAAAACAGGACGTTGCGTTTTTTGTAAAAATAATAAAACTAAAACGTGAAGCGTTGCCTTCTCTTTGTCAGCTGAAAAACGTAACTTAATAAATATTTATCACACTAACATAAAATCGGCCCCGTAGTTTCAGTGAAAGGAACTTTGAAAAGTTTAGGTTACCAAAACATTTTGGACAATTCCATGACCCCAACCTTGTGGGAACAGTTTGGAGCAGGTCCCTTCCTTTTCCAACAAGACTGCGGACCTCGCTTTTAGAAGAACGGTCAAACATTCCTATAAACACACTCCTCAACCTTGTGGACAGCCTTCCCAGAAGAGTTGAAGCTGTAATAGCTGAAGGTGGACCGACATCATATTGAACCCTATGGGTTAGGAATGGGATGGCACTTAAGTTCATATGTTAGTCAAGGCAGGTGACAGAATACTTTTGGTAATATAGTGTATGAGCAACTATAATTCGCACCAAAAGAGAGTCTCGCCCAGAGCGTCATTACATGTAGAACCGCAATTGCATATGGAGTTTGAGAAGACACGAGATGTTGCCTTTAGTAAAAGAAAATTAAAAGCAACTAAATCTAAAAGTACCACATGCTCGAAAGCAAAAGCTGTTTAAGAATTCCGATTTATTAAGGCAGAATTGCCAGACTTAAAACCAGAAATTAATTACAGATTAATTTAGATTAATTCCAAGATTACAGTGAGACTAATCTACAGTATACATAAAAATTGTCTCTATGCCCGCTTATTTATTTCTTTAATATATCAGCTGAATCTCAGGAACTACAATATCTATACAAAGATGCACACATAGAGATTCTTGAAATCCATCAGCAAGGTAAAGTTGACACTGCAAACATTATCTCTGATCTCAGCCAATGACAGAGCAGCATAATATCAGCACTGATAATGTTTGAGACCGTGATTCTGTGCTGCCATGGTTACGATGCTGCTGTCATGACAGCAGCATGAGAGTCAAACGATTGAAATGTAGCATCTTCTTCAGACACACACACACACACACACACACACACACACACGATTTTTAAGGATTTGAAACTTATTATCTGTTTGCTGGATCAAAAAGATAATACTATATTGCTCACATGCAAATATCAAATTCATGTGTCAAATGTCCAAACAATCAGAAAAAATACCGTAATAATTCAAAATAATATTATTTATTTTTTCAGATTTTATTGGACATATCTAAACAATTTCCTGTGAACAATATATCATCTTTCATAATTAATGTAATTAATTACATTAAATTGTAAATATTTGTAGAAATTATATTTACAGCACACTGCGTATTATATATTTGTGTTTGTGTGTGTGTGTGTGTGTGTGTGTGTGTGTGTAGGTTTACACACCAATCAATCTTTATTGTTTCTTATAAAGACATTTTAACACTAAATGCTACATGATTCTAAATAAAGAATTGTGTCTGAGTGAAAGTGTTTAAACACTTGCTCATAGACGTGTCTATGATGCTCTAAAAGATATTGCACTGAGCCAAAACTTACTCCCACTGATTTTCTCTTGATACAAATCTAGGGCTGTAGAGAGAGAACATATGGATTTACAAACTCAAGAAGAGAGGAGACGGATGAGCAGGTGTGTTTGGTGTGGGAGAAATCTCTATTTCTCTCCATGACGACACAATGAACACAGAGGTAAAACACACAGTAATACACACAGCCCTTACGTAACAGCACTGAATTTGAACAAACAAACGACTCTGGAGATAAAGATGGAGTCCTGTGTGAAATATTTACAATGGCTATGTTCTAAACATCGGTTCTTTAGGGGAAAAACACACACGTGATCGGTCAGTGATGTAACTTTCTGAAAAACTTCAGACCACTGAGAGGTTTCCAGTCGTATTTATCAAATTTCCATTTCGGCCATGATATTATAGATTAGCTTCATATAACTTTACATTATACATACAATATACATTTAACTTTGTAATATGATATAGAGAAAAGAATGAGGAGAATTGATTATTATTAAGACTTTACAAGGGTTTACAAAATACACAATTACCGATGTGTTATTTATGAAAAGAGGTTCAACACCTCAGTGTTTTGTACATTTTGACAAAGAAATTCAAGTTCAGTTTATTTAAGCGCTTTTTGCAGACTGTCTCAAAGCCACAATGTAAAAGTGTAAAGTAGAAGATTGCTGCATTATGCCCATTGTTCACCGGTATTACGTCATATAGGCACAGCATTTGTGTCTGTTGATTAGACAGTTTTAATTTTAAAATTAAACTACTTCATTTGTAAAACATTTGACCCTTTTATTTAAAAATGTACATAAAGTATTTATGACAATTAATTTCATTGGAGACACAGACTGGCTGGCGCAGGCGGACAAACAGACAAACTAACTGGCAGAGAGACAGGCAGACAGACAAAGTGTGACAGAAAAACTGACAGAGAAACAGACAGACAGACAAGACAGAAAAAAAAACTGGCAGACAGACAGACAGACATGCCGGCAGACAGACGATGCAGTAGACGAAAGTATACAATCACACTTTGTCCCTCGTTGTCATAAGAACCATTGAACTTATTATCCCCGAACAATCAGTTACCTATCACTGGCACAATACCCAGGTTTCAGTGTGTCCAATCTTTCTGATCGCCGGTCTCCCTCTTGGCATACCCCCCACCCCCAAAATAAATAAATAAGAGGCTGTAAACAATGACAACTATTTTTTTATACTATTTGACCACTATGTAATACTGTGCCATAAGAATAATTCTGTACTGATGGACGGCTCCTTACAAAATTTAAATCACTTTAAATTGTTGTTTGGGTCACAGACAATTTAGAGCGTCCGCCGGCTTCCTTTTTCCACTTCTCTCTCATTATCTGTGCATGGCTCCTTAAGTACACATGAAAAAGGGCATCAAAAATCTATGATAGTTAATAGAAAACGGCCGCACAGATTATTTTATTTTTCTCAGAGCAATCGTGCCGCCCCCCCCCCACGTGACATGAAAAAATGCCGCCCTGGGCTGCCCCGTTCGCCCATGCCTAAAACCGCCACCTGCTTCTAGCCACAGGTTTCTGCTCAAACATGAGTGAAGAACGTCAAGGCCTTGCTGATGTTCAGCTTAGGTCACTGTGTGGTAATGGGGCAATGCAATTCATTGGTCAATTATATCACACCAGCGCACACGACAGCTGCAGGAAAAGGAAGTGTGTCAGCTGCTGATTCAGCAAAACTCTATTCGCCAGTGCCATTTACGAAGAGCTTCTGTCGCTCCATCCAGCTAAAATAATGGGAAACTAAACCGGCTGCCTGGACACAAACCAGTTTTGTTGCACTGTGGATACTACATGTGTTATTGTTGCTACACAAATACTATAATCATCTATACAATTCCAAAGTTACAGAGCTGTCAGTTTTCTGCAAAAAAGTGATTTTGAGTTAGCAGTATGTTCTGCAAAAACACATAGAATTTGATTAATGGTAAAGCAGGAGGTTTAATATAGCATTACGAGCATGTGCAATACCATATTTATAGCAAAAACAAATATGAAAGAAAAGTCTGGTCGTGTTACTATGGAAACCAGCATACAAACATTTCCGGAAAGGATGCTTCGCCACACCAATCTCAGCAAAATGAAGCAACAACACGTTGAAACCTCATTTTGCGAACAATATCACTACATGTAACAACATTTAGGTCAATCGGTATGTGCAAGAAAAACAAATAATGTGTAATATATCCCCACCACTGGTTGCATTTATTGTTTAAAGTCATTAATCTTCGTCTCAAATTCTTTAAACACAGTGCAGCTGAGATGTTGGAAGGAAGTAAACTTGTAAACAGCCTAGTCGCTTTGTCAGTCTTCTAACAGTGAAAAACATAAATTAAAAATGTGGAGAACTGGGAGTATGAAATTAAGTATTTTTAAGTTTTTTGTTTATCTATTTATTTATTTTTTAATTAATTGTTAATGCAGGTTTAAGAAATTCAGTCCACTTCATATTTTAATACTTAAAAAAATCTCTCATCACAAGCCACCGAAAAGCAGCTGATATTTTTGTGTGATTTTATGTGCAGAACCTCTGGGTTAAATACACACAACTTTCTCAATTACAATTATGAAACTGATACTTACGCTCCAACTGAAGTTTTAACTGGATTGGGCATATTAATTCAGATCCACATGTTCACATCGCATTAGTTCGTTTGCAGTGGGATTTTTTGTTTTCATATCAACATAGCCAATGTTTCTTTCTCTCTCATGCACAAACTGAAATAAACACTTGAATGTACTAAATCATTAAATAATGATTAAGAAAATAGCAGTAAAATATTTGACAGATTATCATCTACATCTTTCAGATTTCGTCATTTTAGATTAAATCATGTTTTGTTGAGATTCTAGCAGCTAGTCATTTATTTAATGCATATAATTTTATGTATTTACAAGGCGTACTTTGCAAATCTTTTAGCACAGTGAAGCATGAAAGTGGCCTCAATTGTAAAAAAAAAAAAAGTGTTATTTATTGATGAGAACCTGACGAGGGTGATTAGAAGTGAAGGATTGAGAAATGCTGTCAGGACATGACAAACTAAAAACAAGTCGATCCAAACGTTCTCATTCAACAAGTTTCTACAAAAACACAGTGTCATGCATTTTTTAAGCACCCTTGGAATACAATGTGAATAGTTCCCTCCGGCTGCAATGGCAGACCAGTTGATCAAACAAACAGCACTGAAAACCTTCAGACAAGAGTTCGATCTGATAAATGACGGCTTGTGTTTTTGTTTTAAAGTCCAGTCTGATTTACAAGAACCTTTGGCAGGGTGTGTGAGATGTGCAGAGCAGAAGTAGGTCACATGTGCTCAACATGATTAATGACAGCTAAAAATAACTGCTTCAAGCCAAAGAAAAGAAAAAGCAAGAGAGTTTGAGATCAGATGGTGCAACTTTTTGTCAGGCTGGTGTTCATTTTACATTTTAATCCTAATATTTTAATAAATCATACTATATTATAATATGATATAATATAAAATTATATTATGATATAATATGAAATGCGTATAATGTAATGCAATAAAGTCTAGCATTCTATGATGATTTAATTATATATTTAAAAA
>SOMO01000130.1:450265-462108 GCA_028128575.1 Paedocypris carbunculus
GTGTGTGTGATCGGGTCTATTTATCACTTTAGTCGCGCGCCATACGATGAAAAAGTTTCCCGCTATCTCGCGTTTTTTTTCTTTCATAAACTAGTTTGAGACGGTTCGAGTCTGCCGTGAAGCGAACTGGAGAGATCGCAGGATAACGGTGTCAACTTTAGCTCTGTTCCCATTGGTGTCGGTTTTGTCCGCGAAGGTATTTGACTTCGGTCGGTCGGACACTGGAAGTCTTTGATTGTTCTTTTGCGCCGCTTTCTTTCATCGCTGGGCGTAGATATTGACTCCATGAATTAGAGATCTATAAAGAAGCGGAGGGAAACAGGGGCTTGGGTGTCAGCTGACTGTCATGACTCTCTTTGATGCTCGCCTTCCTCGTTTTCGAGGCGAAAACATTTGATCACAAAAGCCAACTTACTTTTTTTTTTCCTTCCCCTCCTTGATTTTTTTAATACCTCCCCTTAATCGTAAAGCCCCGGAGCCTGTTTTGTAGGCGAGGCATGAGGGTCTAAGAAAGAGCCTTTAATGGACAATTGCCATCTTTGATTTGACGGCTGATTGATCGCCTTTCATCCGCTGCTCTTTGATCTATTCATTCCTGATAAACATCAATAAATCACTCGCCATAGCAACGCTACCACCCCGTGACGTCACGTCTGCTCTGACATCCGCCCCTTTAAACATCCATAATTGCTGCTTTTTGTATTATTAGAAGTATATTTTTTTTATCATCCTGTGGAAGGTCACTAGTCCAATTTGGAAACCGCGTATTCATGTACGATAATTATATGCTTTTTAATTCCAAAGCACATTTTTGCTAAAATAATTGTTTGTGTGAGACAGCTTATGATCTTTGCCGTTGTGTACACCAGCCTGTGCAGTTGTTTTAAGTTGTGTTACAGTATTTTTGGGAGTAATCATTTGTGATCCGCGGTGAAAATGTGCAATTCTGTAATCGGTTAGACAGTCAACAGTTTGTTAACGTACGAGTGTTTCAGTTCTGCCCTAAATGCTAATCAGATCCTGAAAATAATGCAATAACACTCGCATACGATTATAGAAAATGTGTTCAGTGTTGAGTTTAATTCCCTGGATGTGCATCATCGACGCGCTCTATATTAGCGTAATCCGCGCAAATACTTCGCCGGAGCCAAACCTGCAGCCCCCCCAAACTGCTAAGCTAATGTGGAGGTGGACGAATGGTTCGCTCCATCAGTCTGACCCGTCAAAGCAACTTTGTTTCATATTTGATTTAATTGTCTCTCCTTTGACAGCCACATTCATCAATAACTCTAATGGTCAATCAGAAGTTGGCAGAGTGAGTGCTCTCATTTACCCCCACCCCTACAATAGTCTCCTGCTTTATCAAAATGCTTTTGCCTAATGGACACGCGGAGGTAGAAGGCGAGTAGAGGGGGAATACGGCTGAGTGAAAGGCTTCTCATTTCAGAGAAGTGCGAGAGGAGGAAAAAAAAAACCCATCATGTCTTTGATGAGACAAATATGAGGATAGACTTTTCCCCCTCCCTCTCTCTCTCATTAGGCGAGGCAACTTCCTATTCATTTTTTTTCTCTTTTACCCCCTCTTCCCTTTTTTTTCCCGAACTGACGCCCCTCCTCTCTTCTTCTTCTCACTCCATCTCTCCCTCCCAGCAGCCCTCACAGCTGCAAGTTATAAGGTTGACGACTGCTCTGTGGCATACAAAGAGTGATGACAAATTGATTGCGCCTTCGTGATGGAAAGAGCAAAGGAAAGATGGCAGATGATGGGCCTTGATTAGGAACTTTGGGAAATCCAGTCCCCTGCAACCTTGAGCTTTGCATGAGAAAATCTCGCCCTCCCTCGCTTTTTTCTTTTTTTCTCTCTCTTTTTCGCTCCCTCTTTCTCAGAAGGCCCCCCCTCCCGTGAAGTCTGGAAGGCCCGCTCAGCCGTAGAAAAAGAAAAGTTGTTTTGCCAGCTTCATTAGTGTTCACCTAATTAGCTGTAAAGCTGATGGATTCCTGACAGGCCTAATGATTGGAGATGACAAGCTCCGCATACTGTCATCCAACCCAATTAGGTTTGCAGCTAGTTTGATGTAATCAAGTTGATATTACACAGTCCTCCATGCCTTTAGTTGGTGCACTAACTCAATTTGCTGCTGCAGGTGACAAATGGGCCGGGGTACCTGGGTAATCATGTTGGCGGGAATAGACTACTTTTAATGGTCAAGAGACTAAGCGATAACAACAAGTTACAAGGTTACTGAGCAGGATCGAAAGCTGCAGAGGAAGAAAAAAACAAGCGGGTGCAGAAAATCTAGGTTTAAATGGTCAGTACACACACACACACACGGTTTCAAAGTCCATGCATGTGGATATTTTACAGCAGAATACTGTTTTATTGCTATACGGCAAGTTGCTGTTTTCTTGCAATGCATCGTGGGAAAACAATGTTACGGAGACAAACATTTACAGTATACTACTGGAAGCAACATCTGCCACTACAGTAGATTACTGTTTTTTGTTTGTTTTTTACAGGAACTTTTTTTTACATTTGGATTTCAAAATCCGGAGGTTTCATGTGTGTTTCGTATGTGCTTTACTTTTACTGCCACATTTATTTGGAATCATTAACTGTAATTTTCCGTCTGTTTCACTCTGTCTTCTCTCACAGACTGTTGTTAAAACTTCGCCAGTTTTGTCTAATCTTTGTTGTTGAGAACGTGAACCATTAAAAACCATGACATGAGTGAATTCGATATTCCGAAGGTTTGGAACACAACTCCTGCAATTTACACTACTACTGTGAGTGTGTGTCTGTGTTTTAACAGACAGGCACAGCAGTGTCTAGGAAGTGTAATTCACCCCACCGAAAACAAAAAGCCGCTATATATAAAGGCGCAGACAGTGCAGTGTACACAACATGTTTTTCTTCACCAACCTCAAAGCTTTCGCCAGACCAAACATATCAATTGTTTTGGGGAGTTGAAAAGAACATCAAACTTTTTCCCCTCCAGCTATCTTTTTGTCCGTCTCATAAGAAAAAAGAAGAAGGAAAAAGTCGGGCACAAAGTCGAAAGCGTGTTTTCTTTCTGCTCTCCCGTTCAGTTAGCGAGTTTGTGTTTGCGCTAGTTTAAACGCAACAGGCTTGACATGCGAAGACTGATGATGTTGATATCCGTCATCACCAGCTCATTTACAGCCACGTCCGTTTATCTGATCCGCGTCCGAACGAATGCAAACGCTCAGCATTGTGTTTAAAGCCACTAAATATGATTTATAAAAATATTTGGCTTGTGACGAATGAAAGCGAGGCCTGGCTGAGATGGATTGCAGTTGCGGAAAGGAGCTGATTTCGGTGATTTGGTACGTGCTTGATTGATCGCAGACAGGGAGCCATGATTAATCAAACTCCGAGCTCTTTTCCGGAGCCTCAGACACATGAGATCATGAGGGGAAACACCGAGGAGCTTGTGAAGGGAAAGCGTCACGTGCGCATGTAGAAGGTCCAGAACCTCAAATAATCGGCCTCATCAATGACCACAAGACGTCGTGATTCGATTAGGCCGGATTCCTTTTGAAAGCACCAGCCGTCGTGATTTGCAGTATTTCTAGAGCTCGCCTATTAATTCTGATGAGCTTTACAAGAGTGCATTCATGAAGCCCGTGTGTGTGTATGTGTGATGGAATTCTTTACAAAGGAAGTGGTGGCTGTAAAGGTGAAGGTATTTTCTTCGTCGTCTTATTTTTTTGCCGGCTGGAATTTAATTACCTCAACTATAATGAAACATCATGATGATTTGATTATGTTAATTATCCTTATTAAAAGCGAGTCATGATAATCAGGTGCATTATTAGGAATAAGAAAATTATAACATGCATCAGATCTTCCACGCAATGGCTGTTTTAGGTCGAGTTAATTTGGAAAAGACATGAAGAATGTTCAAGGAACCAGGAACAGCTTTGATGGTTTTGAGCTTCTCGCCTTTAATTCCACAAAGTCTTGTCACAGTGATAAATTCACGGATACATTCACGGACAATTGATACATTTGCCTTTTTCATAAAGCCGTGCCACAGTGAAGAATGATAAACTTCCACACACTTACAGTAATGTAACGTATTTTCTGAGACTTTGGTTACGGCGTCGGCCCCGTGCGAATCCCTTCTGTCGTACGTATGGGCTATAAGGCCGGAATCTCCGTCCTCTTCACATTTCTCCGGCCCAAACTCGGCGCTCCCTGGCAGCCAACTGACACTATGATTAGTTATGGCTGTCCTCCGCCTTTTTACTGCGAGAAGTGAGCAACAATGAGAAGGGTTAAGACCGGAGGAGGCGGGAGGAGCGAGTAGGAGCGAAACGGGAATGGGGGTTAAGGGAAAAAGCTGAATATCGGAGCAGCCGCTTCTCCAGGTTGATAAACAGAATTTCTCCCCCGAATCTTCCGTCATGGCTCCCATTAGCTTGACAGCTGTCAATTAGGGCTTCCTTGGTCTCACGGGCTGCAGTTTATTGCAGGCGGTTGATGCTGTCATTTCCCTCACAGTTTCGCCTTGAGCGTTATCAGGAGCGTTCACACAGTCAATAGCTGATGCATCAGCACTTATTTCTCAAATTGGCTCACAAGGCTGCATCCTTCCCTCATCCCCCCCTCCTTTTATCCCTTTGCTATCTATCTTTCTCCGTTTCAGTTTTACTTTTCTGGTGCTTTTTTTTCATCTTGGGGATGAGTGGCCACCCTAGTGACGGTCATGCCATCGTTTCTGTGGTTACAGATGGACACGCGTGATGGGAATGGAGCGAGATGCTTTTCGAATTTGTCTTTATTTTATAAATCGGCCACTTGGGTTGTGAGGGCCACATTGGCGAGATAACATACGTGTCGGCAAGTAACGATAATCTAGATGAGATTAATGAAAATAATCAGAAGGAGGCAAAATGAACAGAAGGTAAAATAAACAAGATGGTCGTCGCTGGGATGAATTTGGAAGTGACGTTGGTCAACGTGTATGAAAAAATCATATTTTCCCCTTTTCTTTGTACATTTTGCCCAACGATTCCCTTAAAAGAGCTGCGAGAGATGTTTCCGGATTCGGTTTTAATCTGCTTTAGTTAAAGTTGGGAAAGCTAATATTGTTTTGGTCCAATTGATTGCACTCAATTAAATCCACATGCGTGTTTGTGTGACGCGTTTGAATTAAACCGTGAGGCGTCCCACTTGCATATTCGTCTGACTAAATTAAAATACTCGGGTTTTAGTGCAGACGGAAGGTTTATTTCATACAGTCGCCTAATGAAACGTGTTGTTCTCGTCAGCATAGATCACGATCCACTTCATTCGGCCGCAGGCGTAAACCCAACAGAAATACAGGTTTAAGATGCGGTAAATGTGTTTGATAGATTACACGTGCTGCTTTAACTTTGTAAAAACTGTAACATTTATAACCAGCATCAGCTAGCAACTGTCACATTTAAGACGCATTAAAACAGTTTTATCTTTTTTAAAATTAATGTTTATTTGAACCTAAAATACTTTTTAGGTAATTTTTACAGAAAATATGTAAGAGGGGTTTAATACTAAAACGTGTGTAATTATTGTTGTTATGTTGATAGATATTTTGCATTTACCCTCATCTGAATAACACATTTTATTAAGATTAAATTGACTTTGAGAGTAAAGTTTAGTTAAGTTTAAGTTTGCATATATTAACCCATGCACATTGAAGTACAGTTCATAGAGAATGATGCAATAGTGGCAGAGTTTAGCCAATGAGAGGTCAGAATTCCTCTGATTCATAAGAATCTTTCAGTGACGCATCCGTTCTTGTATATACAGTAATATTCAGGTCCGGAGTCTTAGCAATACTGCTGAGTGGCTCTTCGTGTGTGTGTGTGTGTGTGTGTGAATATGGGTTGAGGGCAGTCTGGGAGGAGACAGGAAATGAACACTGGTTTCTGGGATCTATGTGTCTGGCTGTGGTAGACGGTTATTTTTACCTCGCTCGGTACCATGAGGGATATTAGCTTAGCCTTACACAGAGGTGGCACTGAGTATCACAGCGCTAATGAATCATCCCTTCTACGCTCTTTCCGTCTTATCCCGCCTTCTCTCTCTCTCTCTCTCTCTCTCTCTCAGCTCTAGGCCATACTGTAGTTCTTTGTGTGTCTGTGAGGTCGCTCTTCTCTGCCAGCAGCATGCAACTGTGAAAGTCCCAGTGAGTGCGTCCTGTAATCCCGTCACAGCGAGCAGCGATGGAGGCCAGCGGAGGAATAGTCTTAGGAAGATTTGAACTAGGGCTGGTTCGGGAACGGTCTAAACGTCTTCCGCTGCAATCGCTCTTGCCTCACTCCTCCTCCTCCTCTTTGACTTTACGCCTGGAAACTGACAGCCATCAGTCTTGCTCTGGCTTTTTTATCGCAGTGTGTGTGTGTGTGTGTGACACGCAGGCTGCTTTTTGATGGCAGTGTCGGTGATGAAAGGCAGAGCAGCAGAGAATGAGACGGAGAGAAAGAGAGAGGGGGGGGGGCTCGGCAATCAGGGCTAGCCTGAGCTCTGACATCCTTCTCCGGCCTGACAGCCTTCCTCTCGTCCTCCTCCTCTCGTCTCTACCCAGAGCCGGGGAAATGGAGAGCGGGGCGGCCTGAAACGCTCGCAAACTCCTTTTCTCTCATGTTCTGATCAGTCTCAGATGCTGGGAATTATCCCTCCTCCCTGTGTGTGTGTGTGTGTGTGTGTGTGTGTTTTAATGAGGCCAGAGGAAGATGAAGAAACACGATGCACCGTGTTGTTAACTCCACCGGGTCCCTGTTGTGCGTCCACCACCGGGTGCCTGCTGTAGCCGCGGCGTGTGTGCGGTGTTTACGTTTGATGATGTGTGTTTTCCGGTGCGTAATGTCATGTCGGCATTTCCTTCCTGCTTTGCGGACGTGTTTGCGCGCCTCGCTTTGGCTGAGCGAGTCGCCGGGGTTCTTGGCAGGTGCGGGGGGCTGCGAGAGGAAGTCTGCTTTATTTTATACTGCGGGCCTGTTGCTAATTAATGTTTCTTGGTAGGATTCTGTCTGAGTTGAGTAATGTTTTTGATCTTTATGCCTGATAACTGCATACCTAATGAGATTTCAAAGCTTCCAGAGACGTGTGTGTGCGCGCTGCTCCCTGCAATTATTGACAGATGCCTTTTCTCCGCCATTGGGTTCGGCACCATAAATCCTCTGGCTGTAATGAGCTTGAGAAGTGCCACCCTGCCAGTGAGCTAATGAAAGAAAGAGAGGAAGAGAGAGAGAGAGAGAGAGAGGGTGGGGGTGAGGGGGGGGGGGGGTGTATCACGCTTCCTTGACACATTTTTTTCTTTAAATGCACTCTGCAGATGTCAGGCCCCCACTGCCAGTGTGTTAAAAAAGAAAAGAGTTCCTGATAGAAGAGGGTAAAACAGACGACTCGTTTTTTTATTTTTTTTTATTTTACAGTCGAGTCGGGCCGAAGTCTGACTTTGAGGTGAGGCGAGAAGAGATGAGTCGAGAGTTTCAGTCCCGGAGACGTTTCGGGTTTCGTGCCGGCGTTGAGGTCATTTATCTGCCTGGTGTGGTTTTTATTTGAAAAAAAAAAGTCGTGGCGTTGTTGCCCAAGTTGACGGTGATTGATTCCGTTGCTTCTTTGAGCTTAGAAATCGGGAATCCAGGCTTTGGGCTTTACTCTGTTCACTTTCTTGCTCCTCGGAAAGCCAAGCAAGTTGGTGCAAGAACAGGAGAGACAACGGGCAGATGAATGGCTGGTTTTCTCACAACACCAGCTCTTTTGATGGCGTCCTAGTGCTGGATAGCTGGAGAGAAAGAGAGCGGGAGCAGGAGAGGCGCTCTATGCCAAACAGTCGATTTCCCCTGCTCCTCAACACGCTCATATATCACGGACCCACCCTTCTCTCCTGACAGAATGACACGTGTCATTTATCAAACGGGCCCTTGCCAAGGAGCCCAGTGTCGGGCTGTCCCCCCCTTCGGAGAATTGCCACGCCACAGAAGGGTCTGCACATCCAGGGGGAGGGCGAGTCGGGGGGAGACCAGCGACTCTCAGATCTCTCACTTTCCCCACAACCTCTTCATTCATCCGTTTTCCGCATCCGTCATTTGTATGTTGTTGGAGCGGCTCCCTTCCACATGCCTCTGTTTAATGAGGTCACCGCCAACGTCGGTCGCTCAAGTCCTGCCCTGATGGACACCCCGGCCTGTCAGGTATCACTCGGTGCCCCAGTCGCCCACCCTCGTCCCTCCCGCCGCCTCTCCCGGGGCCTTCACCAGGGAGTCGGAGCGCTCCGGCTTTGCCGTGATTCAAAGGGAGCATTACGGAAGATGGATGCTCCTTAAAAAAAGAAATTGATGATGGATACGAGGCTGGCCGTGTCATTCATCATTTTGAATATTATTTAGACTGGCCGTGTAAAGCTGTAACCTGAGCCGGGCTCAGAGAGAAATGGGGGTGGTGGTGTTACCAGAGTGGGCTCGGAGCAGGACGTGGGCTTCCACTGATGGATGAGCCTGAGCTCTTGCACTTTTTGTTACCAGATACCAAAGGAGCAACACTGGCTCTCTCACTCGCACTCTCTTGATCGCTCGTACGCACCCACCACCCGGTTTTCGCTTTTGTCCCGGGAAGGGCGAAAACAGACTGAGGGGTGTTGAGGGGGGGGCTTAAACAAAACTCCAAACTGTTTGTCATCACCCGGACAGTCGAGTCTTTTTGCAGTTTTTGTTGTTCTCCCCCGCGAATCGCCTCGCTGACACATTTTTCACCGAGGTCGTAAAGTTTTGCTGACAGCCCCTCAGGACGAGGTGACCATTGTCGTCACGGACTCTAAGAGAACAGGAACAGCTGGGTTTCATTAGCAGGAAATGAAGCCGACCTTTAGCGAAAGCACAAAAAATAGGAACGCAAATCCGAGGACTCTAATCTCACGTGATCTTCCGCTCTCCGCCCGTGGTAATGAAAACATTTCTGTCATGTTTTCCCTCAACCCGTATGTGACTGTAAGACGAGATGATGCATCCGAGTCATATCTTCAACGTCTTCGTAAGCATCGGATAATTCGGTTAGCGCCGTTGCGGTCCGCTTGTAGTTCACGGACTGGTCAGATTCCTGTCGTCTCCGGCGGTGACAGATGAGTCCTCAACAAAGCTTGATGTATTTGTCCATTGTTGCGGCGGTGTGGACGTAAGAGGTGTCGTGCTGTGGGCCGCATTGAAGCGCGTCAGATTTATTTTTTTCCTTTGTGTCGTGCACCGTCGAGGTCGACGTACGTACATCCATTGTTCATCCGTTTTAGAAATGGTGTCCCAACTTTTGCCGAGCTCCACCCTGTGACAGAGTCAGAAAGCATCTGTCTTGGAGTGCAGCTGCATTGGACTTTTTTTAGTCGCACCGTTCCCGGGAAAACCAAAGTTGAGCTAACTTCCAAGCAAAGAATGATGGGAAGCATCATCGTTTTTTTTTTTTTTTTTTTTAGTTTTGTATGCTGTTTCTTCCCCTTCCTAGTACCTCTCCCCCTCCCTCCCTCCCTCTCTCGCTCTCCCTCTCTTTTTTCCCCAGTTTTATAGCAGGAGACATGATTTATTGTGGCCATCCATCTCTGGGTCTCATCCATCACCTCCTGGTTGCTAGGCAATCATGGCAGCAGCTGTTTGCTTTGACTCAGACAGAGGCACTGTCAATCAAGACGGGCAGGTGAAAAGCATTAGAAACACGCTATTGTCAGACGGAATAATTAATCAAAGGCAAGAAAGATAATTAAAAAGATATGACCCTTGCTAGCACTTGCTCGGGGTTGCCGGCGAAGAGAGCGAAGCAGGAAGGCGCTGGCGTGTCCTCTGTCTCTCTCTCTCGACAGAACCAGAGTGGAGCAGAGCGAGATAAAGCTCACTCTTGCCGTCACTAGACCAGGTTGTAATTAATTAAAAAGAGATCGGAGGAGAACGAGAGAGGGGAGAGAAATAATAAAAGGGCTGGCGGAGGAGATGAGAGTGAGTGAGGGCGAGAGAGAGAGAGAGAGAGGAGCCACATGAAAGGGTTGAGTACCTCGCTCTGATACGAGCAAATGCTACAAACGCGTACTTAAAAGTGTTCCTCTTCAAATCCATGTCGCTCGCTCTCCCGTGTGCGGAGTGTGTGTGTGTGTGTGTGTGTGCTGAGACTTTCCCACAAAGCCTCGGGCCTACACGGTGCGCCTTCTCNGACAAACAATAATCAAGCAAGTCCTGCAAGACTGTCTTGTGATTGGTCAGCCTAATGGTCCAGGGTGTGTCTTGATGAGCCTCACCCACAAACACCCTATCAGACAAGCAATTTACAAAACAAGAAAGGACAAACGATCTAATCAACAGAAATATACATATTTATCTTTGTTTTTACAAAACAAGAGCAACAAAGCAGGTCACATAAAACCCACTGTAAATGCCACCAAAGTCTCGCCTTTGCGCTTTTAAGAGTTTCAAGAGTAAAACAAAACCTCAAGACCACTTATGTTACATACGTTTAAGTTAATGTGTGTGTATATATATATAAATAAGTATATATACAATATATATTAAAATGAATTTTACTCAAAATGGTCTTGGTTTTTTTTTTNCTACTTTTGTCAAACGTTTTTGTAGAAGTTTTTTCGTTCCAGTTTTTTTAAATGTAAATCTGAATGTCTCAAGCAAAATGTGAAGTTCTATGTAAATCACATCATCTTTTTTAAAAATTGTTCTATAGTTTCTCGGTTGTGTGGGTAATTATATACTTACACACACACTTTTTTTTACCATTAGAAAAAAACATTAAACTTTAACATAAAATATCGTTGTAACGGTGGTTAATTGATCATAACCTATATAAAACTATATCAAATGCATATCAGTTAATGTATTTCAAAACGTTTAAATGTTTTGTGCCATAAGCAGGACATATATTGGTAATATTATATGTAATAATCATTCATTCAATACTGTAAATGATCTATATCGGTCATTGCATATGAATAATAATAAAACTATCGAAATATGCCCGTCCTTGTACACTCATAACATCAGTGCGTCGCTGGATATCACATCGATAAGTTGATGTGTAATTGAGTGTTGGCAAGCGTCTAGTGGTGTTGTAATTTGTCGTGGCCCGTGTGATGGTCACCGCCTCTCTGTTCGCCGGGCTCCACATCGGTGTTTCTTGCACCTACATGTCTGAGGTGACGTGAGGACGTGTCGCCTCCAGCACCAACGCTCCCACGAGTCGCTCCCGTTCTCCATCGTTTCACTCCCTCCATCCTCGTGTGGAGATAAGAGCCAGAACAATGCGTCCATCTCCCGGACCGAAGCGTTCCCCCAGCTCTTATTTTCAAAGTTTCGATGGGTTCACACTCCCGCGTTGCGTCTTGTTTTGACTCGAGTTGAGGCTGCGAAACGTTTAAACTGCGGCGTGCTTGTTTAAACAGGCGGGAGCATCTATTCTGTACGTCGTGTTTGGTTTGTCATTATCAGATAAAAGACTGGGGATAATCCGCTCACACAGGTGCAGACTACAGTCCCAGTCAAAACACACTGACGCATCGCTAGACTACGGAGCGTCAATGCGACGACCTGTATAGAAATACGCGTCGGCCTATTGTGACCACGCCGAGTAATCGTTCTCCAGTTTGTGCTGGCGTTTTTGAGGGAAACTGATCTCTAAACCTGAGAGACAAGGCATGAGGCGTTAGCTTTAGCCGTTAGCAGTGTGAGTTCAACCGGGCCTCGTCGTCAGTCAGAATCAAAGCCGTTATTAAGTGCTTTTTTCCTTCAGCTTGCATGTGTAAACACGTGTTTGCATGTTGATGGTCTAGTGATCTAGAGATCTTCACTTC
>SOMO01000130.1:468695-484983 GCA_028128575.1 Paedocypris carbunculus
TGGGGGCTTGGAACGGATTAAGGCATTTACATGTTAAATGCGTATCTACTTGAGGAATTTTCAGGTTACGTAACTACTTTCAAAACGGATTAATTTCATAAGTTGAGGTACCACTGTAGTTACGATTGTCATCGACGAATCTCAGCGCCACAAAATCAACGCAAAAGTGAATCTGCTAAAGTAGGAGACATAGCGTAGGAGTAATACATTAGCATCGCCATCCAAAATATTAGTCGCCATACGTTTTTGATCAGCGAACAAAAGTGCTCCGTTTATTGGAACTCAAAGATTTTCTGAGGAAACAATATTATCATGGCGTTGAGCTAATCGATCTTGATCACAATGACTTTAGGGAAAACGTCGCACTGTAATCGTACGTAACCGCCAGGCTACCGTACATTTTTGCTTCGGTCGTCCTCGTGCTTCTGGAATTCGTTGGAAAGAGAAGCGAAGTTTAATAAGCGGCAGCATTCTTCTACGCCCTTTATAATTACGTGATATTAAGATCTTAAATCTGAGCCGGGCTGTGCGTCTCGCTGGAGACGGCGTGTTGTCTTATTGCATCATTAGTCGAGGGGGTTGTGTGTGTTTACCAGGGCAGCTGAACACCGAGGACGTTAATGTGTCCTCCTGTGGTTTATGAGCCATTCAGACACACACAATGTGCATTTGACGCTTCATGTGACCGTACACCATCACTAGTCCAGAGCCTCCAGCCACAGCCTTTGTTTTCCGGGAAAAGGAGCGATTCGCCGCTCGACGACGAGACGGTGCGAATGTGAGGTTCTAAAATTAACACCGGCCAGATTCGATTTACAAGGTTAAAGGAAAGCTGTTATTGGCACAGAAAACACGCTAATGTCGTTTAGATGCGGTGAGGTCTTCATCGCGGGCGCTAGCGGAACATTAGCTCGTAGCATCTGCAGTGAGATGACACATACAAACCCAAGACGAGTAAATACAAATACATGACATAACCTTGTGTTGCTCTGCCAAAACCCAGCTGGCTTATACTCTCTCTCTCTCTCTCTCTCTCTCTCTCTCTCTCTCTCTCTCTCTCTCTCACTCTCTATTTCTCTCATTCACTCTCTCTCTCTCTTTCTCGCTCTCTCACTCCTTTTTCTTTCTTTCTCTTGCTCTGTCACTCTTTCTTTCTCTCTCACTCTCTCTTTCTCTCTCACACACATACAGTAGACTATCTCTCTCCCAACTCTCTATTTCTCTCTCTCTCTCTCACACACACACACACACACACAATATCTCTCTTTCGCTCTCTCTTTCTCTCTCTCCCACGCACACTCTCTCTCCCAACTCCTCTCTCACTCTCTCTATTTAATTCTATCCCTCTCTCTTTCTATCTCTCTTTCTCACCTTTTTTCTCTCTGTCTCTCACTCACATGCACTCTCACTTGATCTCTCTCTCTCTCTCTCTCTCTCTCTCACACACGCACACACACACGTTCTCTCTCTCTTTCTCTCTCACTCACTCAGTCTCTACCTTCCTCTGTGACACTCACTCTTGACACCCCCCTCTCTTACACACACTCTGACTTTCACTCACTCTCTCTCTCTATCTCTCTCATTCACTCTGACTCTTTCTCCTTCCCTCTCTTACTCTCTCTCTCTCTCATTCTCTCAATTCACTCTCTGCTCTTCGCTCAGAATTCTCTTCACTTGGGTATTTTGTTTAGTGAATTATGCATTTGCAGGTTTGTCCAGTGTATACATATTATAAAAGCCACAATCACTTTTGCAGAAGTGTGCCTTCACACTATTGCGCAGAACACGTGGTGCATAACAGAGCTACTAAAGTAGCAATAAAACGCAGCGTCTCAATGAGCAACGTTGGGGAGGAACAAACCAACCCACAATGGCGTGGTCCCTGGCGAAGACCCTCGGCTGATAACTCTCGCAGAGACTTATTTTTACACATGTGGAAGCTCCGTTTAATTAAACCGTTCCTACATCTGTTTCCGACAATCCTGACCTCCGCCGTACGGCCGCCACCGCCCAGGCGACGGAACAAACCGACGGGCTATTTCCACGGGGGGGCGGGGGGTGTTAGGTGGGCAGGAGGGGGCTGGGTGCACATCACTTTTTATTAGCTTAATAAATCACCTTTGTTGTCAATCAAGGCGGAGAGAATAATTGGATATGGTTGAAGCCTTGCGTGATGGATTATAAATCATTCCAGATTAAATTAAAAGATAATGCACAAACTTAATGGTTTGTGTTTTGCAGGCTAAATTGCCTCTGAGCGGTGTTGTTTTCTCGCTTTATTGCCAGCCGGTTTTTTTTTTTTTTCTCCCACGCGACCCCGCTACGGCTACGGAGCGCCGTGTGCTTTCCTCGTGGTGTTGGCGTGTTGTTCCTACGTCTGCTTTTGTTTAGATTGCGTGTCTGTTTTCGCCTCGGCTGCGGAGCCGGGAGACGCGGCGCGAGCAATATCATAGCCAATCAGCCGCTCGCCGGCTCATCCGCACCCCGCGCCTCCTCGGCCCCCGAATCAGAATAAGGCAAATCTCTTTCGCTTTGCCAGCGCGGCCCGGCTCCCGCTAACAGATTAACCCTGACATCCTCAACAAGCAGGCCTTGCTTCTCAGGTGTCAGCCAATGAGAGAGAGAAGTCCAGGCAATAAAGAGAGAAGCAGGAACTAAGACGGCCGAGGCTGAGAAGCTATATCCTGCGCATTAGTGCCAGCGCTGCCCTGTCCGCTTACGTGCTGACAGATCCACTATTATCATAATCGGCCGGAGAACATGACGGGACGCTGAAGCGATGATGTCGTTTTATTTACGGGCCAGACACCCCGCGCTCTCGAGCCGCGTACCCCGGCGTTGCACCACGAGTAGGTCAGATGACATCTTTTGATCAGAGCTGTCCGAAGAGATCAGCGGAGAGTGGCAGGTAATGGATACCCAGTGACACTGCGAATGGAGAACGCTAGCGACTAGATGACTACATGTCTCCCATTAGGAGCATCTCTCTCTCTTCTCTGTGGCTCTCTGTGTTCTTACATCACCCCTCCTTCTCTCCTCCTCTCTTCCAAGGCCTTCAGATTGACGTCTCACCGTAGCACCTAAATCAGTGGACTGCCACGGGCTAACACTCTGCATTATGGGTTGGAAAATGCCTATTATTTTGCTGCCTAACGTATTTGTCAGGTTCGGCTCTTGTGTTTGTGGGCGAAACTGCTTTTTTTTTACGCCAACTTGTGTGTTTGCGTTAGGGATTATGTGTGTTTTTGAGTTGAGCTTTGATGTATTCGACCGTAATATCTGAATTTCACATCACTTTACGTTTATTTTTGTTTCCCAAAGCCTGAATAGTAATGTACTTGGTAGTTGCCATTTATTTAGTCGGAAATCTCCATGCTGTCTATGTAAGTTCTATGGAAATAACTAAGTAGTTTGACCTAATTATCTGATTATTGATCAAGAACTGAAAAGGAATTGAAAGCTTGATCCTCATAATCCCTGATTGCAGCTATATTTTCCCTGGATTTTTTATGTGGTCAAATGCAGAATATTATAGGGGACAAAACCCAGCATGAATCTGACGGTGTGTCAGATGTACGACATGTGTATATGTCGGTGTGACTTGACAATTGTAAACCATTTATTGCGGTATATTTTACCGCTTTTGTTGGTTTATTTAACCACATTTAATTTATTTTTTGTTTCATTTGTTGATCATCAGACTCAAGACAGTGAATTTGAAAAGACTTTATTCCATTTCCAACCTATCGAGTGTATATAGTTTAGTCTATGTTTATGCGTCCGAAAACACGGCTTCTTCCTATTGGTCAGATGAGCCGCACACCTTATTATCCCCAAATCAGACGATTCTCCCCACATCGCGGGATTATCGCTATACGTCGTCACTGTGCAGCCCTATAGACGACACAATCATAATCCGAGTCTCTCTTCTTCTCAAACCAAGTGAAGCCCAAGGGAGCACAGCAAGGCAGATCTGTTCTCTACCATTACCCAGCAACCCTCTCTAATGGGAGACTGACACACTCCCGTGATTCCGAGTGGGACAGTGGGAGGGAGGGAAAGACATGTAATGGGAGGGATTTCTGAAAGTGGAACACTGAGGGTCTTAGTAGGAAACTACTGAGATGATTCAGACCCTGACTCTTTTCTTCTGGCCTCTCGGGGCTTTTTGTGTTGGCAGGGGGGAGTCTGACCTCTAGTTGCCCCCTGCTTTACCAACAGGACTTTTCCGTCTTAAAAACAGACAGACGGGTGGATCTTGCGTTTAAAAAGGCCGGTGGTGTGTTTTGAGGGTCCACACACTGACCTTTAGTGAAGTCAAGTTCTTAACTCAGCCCATATTTGCAAATTTAAAATTCAAACACGCTCCGATGTCCGACGAATCCATTATTTTAGAAGTATAATTGCTGAAAAGGGTTTTGACAATTTGTACGATATTTGTGTGTCTCCTATCTTTTGTGTGTTAAAGTTGCATCTTCTATATTTGATTGACTCTATTCTCAAGTCTGACTAGTGTTGTAGGGCATCGCCGTTTAGAAGGTTCTTTATTTACTAGTGCTTCTCTAACTCTGGATTATTTATGAGGTTTGTTTAAGCCTGGAAGTACATTCTTTGTCTGGCAGACGTTCAGGTAGAACAGACACTTCTGGTAGACCCAAGCTGGTGATGTCTACAAGAGTCGGAAGAACCACAGATTCATTCACGCATTTTGAAGGATCTTTCCCACAATGTTGTTCCAACCTCCGATCTCGAAAGGAAAGGATCCAAAAAGCACATGTCAGGTTTTTGTTGGAAGCGGAGAGTGTGTGGCCTTGGAAAAGATCGTCAACAGAACCATATTTCATCCTCATCGGGTCCGTAGAGAACACACAATTGTAGTGATCAGCTCCTCCGCATGGTCCGTCTTGCATCAGCTTGTTTTTGACCAGAAATCTACTTTTTGTGTGTGTTGTGCATCACGGATCTTCTGCTGGAGCCTGTCGAGTGCTGATCCGTGTAGGAGTGTTAACTCCAGCGGTGGCACTGTGGCAGCGGGGGGAAGTTCTGTTCTCCAGCCTGGTTACCAGTTCCCGGGTGGGGCGGGGGCAGGGGAGGGGGAGTGGTGTGCGCAGTCAGGGTCTCTCCCGCTGAGTGGCATGAGCGGGCGATTAGCCGTGCTAGCGTCTGTGTTTACTAGCTCTCTCGCGGCTCCGTAAGAGCCAAAGCATCTCTAGCCCCGGTTCCCTCTTCAATCAGCCTTTCACTCCCTCCGTCTTCCTCTGTTCTGATTCTCATCTGAATGTGTTTTTCATACATCTAATTTGGCCAAATATTTTTTTTTGTTTGCGTATACATAAATACCATCCTACTGAAATTATCTCCTGCTGATATCTTGGTTGTGAATAATGAGGAAGAAATAAAAAGATAGGTGTGTGTTAAGGTTGATATGTGTGTGTCTGTGTGTGTATACACATACATGTCCACATACCAGCATTATTCATACACAGAAAAACCACACAATGTTCATTAATGTTATACGTTTCAATATATAACCGTAATTTTACATATTTATGTAAAAACTTTGTATACATAAGTACTTAGTTAGACTTAATAGACTAAGCAATGTATACTATGCAAATTGTAAATGTAAATTATGTAAAATATTTTGTATACATGTTAATTTGGTTATATATTAAAACTCATATGAACATTATTTGTAAGTATCTATGTGTAATGACAATAAAATCATAACCTAGTTTAACGCTCATGAAAAACGATTACATTTATGTTATGTGATGATTATGATTGCAGTAATGAATACTATGAAAAAGTGTACACATATATACTAATGTACACACACACACACACACACTCTTCCATCATAAATAGCGTGTTTGTGTGAGCTCCCTGTTTGTAACTCTTAAAGAGATCTTCATCTAGATTGTCAGGACAATGAAAGGGAAGGAAACTTGTAACAGCCATGGTAACCGTCACTTAGGAACGTCTGTTTGCGATAAACAACACAAATGATTCTGTACGGCAGACCATTCTCCCCCTCTACCATCCGCCCCATTCATCTCAATGTGCCCACCGGGGTCTGGCTGCTGGAGTGGTTTCTGGGCTCTCCAGCCTTGGAGCAGAGCCTCCATCAGTCAGTAGGCCTGGTCGATGAGGCGTCTCTCTGGAATCGATGGCACGCCTGTCTGCTTCGTCCATCCTTCTCTTCCGTGCGGTCGTGCCCCCTCGCCCACCACAGTGCCGGACACACACACACACACACACACACACACACACCTCCGACATGTCCAGCCTCCCAACCAATTTGTCTGTGCATGTCAAATTGCAATAATTAAGCATTATTGATCTCAGATTCAATTAACTTCATTAACACGGGTCACGGCAGCGGAGGAGAGGTGAAGAAAGGAGCGAGGGGAGGAAAGAGGAGAGTGGATTGGTGCTATCTCATATTCTTCAGCCGCACACAGACAGCCTGTCTGCTTAAGGCTACAGACCATTTTCCTTCTAATGATATCACATTGCAGATAGTGGCATATTAGAGCGAGATACCTCCTATTATAAATGTGGGCTTTAGGGGCTATATATAGCAGCTTTAATTACCAACTACTTACTCTTTCACTCGCGCCGCCTCTGCCTTGTATCCTGACGTGTTGGACCGGGCCGATATTTGTAGAACTCAACGACGAATGATAGCAACTCGCTTCAGACTGATGTTTAGGGTAAACTATTTATTATGCAATGTGTGTGTGTGCATACATTCATGGTAGATGACAGTTGTGGCCTAGTGGTAGAAAGTTGGACTTGTGACCAGAAGGTTGTAGGATTGAATCCCGGATTGGTAGGTTCTACAAATGAAGTAAGATCTGAACCTGATCTGCTCATTCTGTCTCTTTGGATTAAAGCGTCTGCCATACAGAGGTAAAGTCGAAGAACTGTAGGTCAAATGTATTGGTTTCCAAGGCTAGGCTAAGCTAATAGTAAAGAGTACGGGAGGATAGTATAAGGAATACCCGAGTTAAAAGTGCATTTTCTGGGTAGCCAGTGTGTTGGAATTCCACTTTGGAATGCGTGAAATGGGGGTCTACTGTGTGTGTGTACATTATATATAGTAAGGTTAAGCAACATTTGCAAGGTTACGCTCTAATGTCTCAGGAACAGCCTTCTCCGCTGGCCGCCTCTCTGGACATTAAAGTGTAAATTAGATCAGGCTCTTCTTCCAGTCTGATGCCAAACTTTCGGGAGGTCTCATGTTACCCCCCCCTCCCACACTGCTCTCGGATCCAAGCGTTCTGTTTTCTAATTAAAACACCACCTGTGTGGCGGGGGCCGGAGCACTGGCTTCTGAAGGCCCAGGGAGAAAGTCTCAGCATTGTTCCCCGCCAGAACACACAGGCTCAAGGTGTACGGGAGGCTGGAGGGCCTGGAGACCAGCCAGAACATGCCAGAGAGATAGAGAGAGAGAGTGTGTGTGTCTGGTCCCTTTCACCCCTCTGGTAAACCAAGCCGCCCTCCAAGTTTATGGGTTAGGGTCTTCAGATGCTTAGTTGAAAAGTCGAAAATGTTTGATTTCGAAAAACTACTGGAAAATTGCAGTTTATGGTACAGTCTGTGCTCGACAGTCAAGTTCAGGTCAAGGTTACTCCGAGAATGAAGGAGGTTTGCTACTTGATGGAAACATCTCTCTCGCTGCCTCTCACTCCCCCTTTCCTTCCTCTATAACTTTAATTAACCACTAATCATTTTGTGCGATTATGTTCAAGGTTGACCTTGTGTTCGTCTTGTCGGGCTTCGCTAGGAGGTAAAGATCTCGTGCTAAACTTGACACCGCTTTATATACGTGTGTTTGGAAGGTGTAGTCACACTAAGGAGGGTTAATGTCAGGGTTGGGATTCAGAAGAACAGGGGTTTTACGTTGCTATTTGGCCTTGATGTGGAGCTCGACTTCTGCTTCCTGAAGGAAGGCATTGTTCTCTTAAACAGCTGTCGCTTGGGCTGATTTGGAACAGATGGCGGGGTGTGAGTGTGCGCTTGTGCGCTCCTGCACCATCACAGTTGCTTGTGATTTGTGTTGGGGGCAATTTGATTTCATAGACTGGTGCGAGAAGATTGAGCTTTAGAATAACACTGTCTACAAGACGACACCATTGAAAATGGCATGTACAGTTTTATTGTTTTACTTTAGAACTACACACATGTTTGGCACGTAGATGAAAGAACAAAATGCTAACGATTAATACATTATGAATTCCTCTGTGTTAACTGAAAAAAAGCAATTACTAAAGATTCATTACAATCGATCAAAAAAGTGGTAGTTTAGTTGGGGAAACGATGGGGAAAAACTGTTGCCTCACTGGAAAAAAAGACTCTTCTAGACTCAAGTTCAAGTCCCACTTCTTTCAGTGTGTAGTTTGCCTGTTCTTCTCGTGCTCTGTGGGTTTCTGAACTGTCTATAGTCATGTGAGTGTGAATGTGTGTCCTGATCTGTGATTGGTCAGCCACCAATCCAGGGCGTGTCTCGCATTCAGGTTTAGAATTGCAGTGACTCAGGAATGGAAAAGCGGTTTAGAAAATGATTGGATAGTTCTGCTTAAACAAAAATTAAGCATTCAGTATCTGTAAAATAATATACAAGGACTCTATTGAATGTGGCTTCTGTACAAACCGTTCTTATTTAGGATTAGAACTTTATGCCATGTCTTAAACTTGCTGCATGATTTGTTTGACATCTGCAGTATTTAGACTTGATAAAAAGTGTTCACAGAAAACCAGTGTGTCCAATGGCCGTCCCAGCTCTTCCCATTGTTTACATACCGAGTCAAAGCGGTGATTAACACACACGCTTAGGAATGTGGGGAATCATGTCAAAAAAGATTGCATTTCTGTGTTCCTTTTCGTTTCTACACACATTTTTTCACATTTTAGGAAGTGTGTTTTCTCCACATTACTGTCAATAATAACTTTCATAAAACGCTTCATGTATGGATTTCTCCTGTTGGAAGTGTACATTTAAAATAATTGTATTTACCACAGGCAGGCCTTTTCCTCATAATGCTTTCTTAATTTAAACGGAGAGTGTGCCTGGCTGGGAATGCATTAGTAGCTGCTGAAGAAGCGTAAGACATATTAATTGACAGACAGGAACTGCTGTCTCTGAGGTTGATACAAGTAATTTATTACTTCAGAAACGAATGCCACCTCCAGAATGTGCTTCATTAATTTCAAATTTAGTTTTAATTTCAAGCTGTTGCCCCTTGAGAAGAATAAGGTGGCAACTTCAGTTTGAAGAGTCATTTTTCCCGTCCTTTTAATACCCTCCCCTTGTTCTTCTTTCTCCCACTTTTTCCAGAACAAAGGCAATAACGAACATATGCTACATTTTAATCAAGACAATGTTGTGAAATCAAAATCGCAACAAAATTGCATGCGTGAGGCTACACACACACACAATTGCAAATTCATGTTCACCGCTATTTATCTGCCGCGTTACTCAATCTAGGAATTCAGTAGGAATTTGTTGTGATCGAACAGTGCCCTAATGTTTTCTTCTCTGTTTTTTAAAACTCCAGCATATGTGCCAGATGAGCTGAAGGACGCTGCTTTACTGGATGAGGACGTGGACGGAGAGGACTCTGCACTGGAAGAAGAAACTGCCATGAAGTATGTGTGCCAGGACAAGGATTTGCTTAAAGACAGAACAGGCGTCCATGACTCGCCCCACGCTGACTTCTCCAGCCACGAGATGGATAGCGAGTCACATCTGAGCGAGTCCAGTGACAGAATGTCAGACTTTGAGAGTGCCTCAGTTAAGAATGAAGACGACGTCTCAGCCAAGGAACCCCTTGCTCCTTTTTCTGCAACGTCCTCTGTGATGGCAAATGCCACAACAGGAACACCAAACATTGAGGCGGCACCGCTAGGTCCAGATAGTCTTGAGCAGATGAAAGCTATATACACTAGCTTCCTTACCAACTCCTACTGGTCATCACTGAACTTAAATATGCCTCAGCAGCCTGCAGAAAAGCCCCCACGCAGTCACAGCAGTAGCAGCAGCAGCAGTAGCAGCAGCAGTAGCTGCGGTAGTGGAGGCTATGACTGGCACCAAACCGCCATGGCCAAGACCTTGCAGAATGTCTCACAGAATCAGAGCAGGTTAATGCACCCGACATCTGAGCCAAACCTGTTCAGTACAGTGCAGCTTTACCGTCAAAGCACCAAACTCTACGGCTCCATCTTCACAGGTGCAAGCAAGTTCCGTTGCAAAGACTGTAGTGCTGCTTACGATACACTAGTTGAACTCACTGTACACATGAATGAGACTGGACACTACAGAGATGATAACCATGAGACGGACAGTGAAGGTACGAAGCGATGGTCGAAACCTCGCAAGCGTTCCCTCCTAGAGATGGAAGGAAAAGAGGATGCCCAGAAAGTTCTGAAATGCATGTACTGTGGCCATTCCTTTGAGTCATTGCAGGACCTGAGCGTTCACATGATCAAGACGAAACACTACCAAAAAGTGCCTCTTAAGGAACCTGTAACTCCTGTGGCAGCCAAGATCATCTCTTCAGCTCGTAAAAGAGCCCCGATCGAGCTTGATCTCCCCAGCTCACCAGACTCCAATGGTGGGACCCCCAAGCCTTTATCGGATCCCAGTGATCTCCTGCAAAAGTCTAATCCCTACATCACCCCCAACAATCGCTATGGACACCAAAATGGTGCAAGTTATGCATGGCAGTTTGAGTCACGAAAATCTCAGATACTGAAGTGCATGGAGTGTGGAAGCTCACATGACACTCTGCAGGAGTTAACAGCCCATATGATGGTCACAGGACACTTCATCAAAGTCACTAATTCTGCCATCAAGAAAGGTAAACCCATCATGGAGTCAGTCTCCACGACAGCGCCAACCACAATACCTTCTAACGAGGACAAGGTACAATCAGTGCCTTTAGCCGCAACAGCTTTTTCCCCGCCACCACCTGCACCACCTCCTCCAAGCCTCTCACCCTCCATAACACCTATGGAGATCAAAAAGGAAGAGAAGGAAGTAGAGTGCACTAAGGAGGCAAGCAATGGCAAGGACAAGAAAGCGACAGAGAGTGAAACTGATGAGAAGTTTGAAGTGTCATCTAAATATCCATACCTGACAGAGGAGGATCTCGATGATAGCCCCAAAGGGGGTTTTGATATACTAAAGTCCCTGGAAAACACAGTAACATCTGCTATCAACAAAGCACAGAATGGCACACCTAGCTGGGGAGGCTACCCTAGCATCCACGCTGCCTACCAGCTTCCTAACATCATGAAACTTTCCCTGCGCAACTCTGGAAAAAGCTCCCCGTTGAAGTATATGTTTTCTGGTGAAGAAATTCTATCTCAAAACAAAAATCAAACACTCATCTCTCCGCCTAGTTGCCAAACGTCCCCGTTGCCAAAAAACAACTTTCATGCAATGGAGGAACTTGTCAAAAAGGTCACTGAAAAAGTGGCCAAAGTTGAGGAAAAAATGAGGGACCCTGGAGCGAGGTCTTCCCCACTTCGACGAACAACGCCCTCACCGTGCAGTAGTGATGCCGGGGAATGTGCCAGAGGGGAGTCACCCAAGGAAAGGACAGGAGCCAAAACCCCTGAGACCAATGGTGGGAGAAGCAGTCACAAAGACACAAATGGTGATGTGCTCAAGGAATCTCCAGAGAATGGCACCGACATTGTCGTCAAAAGCCCTGATTCTACAATATGCAGCAGCACTGCTATTATAACTGATCACCCTCCAGAGCAGCCATTCGTCAACCCCTTAAGTGCGCTTCAATCTGTCATGAATGTTCACCTAGGCAAAGCTGCTAAACCTGCCTTGCCGTCGCTGGATCCAATGAGTATGCTCTTCAAGATGAGCAACAGCCTGGCAGAGAAGGCTGCAATAGCAGCCTCCACACCATCTCAGACCAAAAAAACCAATGATCATCTGGATCGCTACTTTTACCACATCAACAATGACCAGCCGATTGACCTGACCAAAGGCAAGAGTGATAAAAGCAACTCGTTGGCATGTGGTGCACTGTCCTCTTCCACCTCTACTCCCACCTCTATCTCACCCTCAAACATCACCCTGGCCAAAGCCTCGTCAGCTGTGGCTTCTTTCATGTCCAATTCACCTCTGCGCGAGAATGCCCTGTCTGACATCTCCGATATGCTAAGGAACCTTACCGAAAGCCATGCATCCAAGTCTTCTACTCCGACAAGTCTTTCAGAACGCTCAGATGTCGATGGGTCAACTGCCGAGGAAACGGAGGAGATCTCACCAGCTCAGAAACGAAAGGGCCGTCAGTCCAACTGGAACCCTCAACACCTACTCATACTGCAGGCACAATTTGCCTCCAGTTTGCGGCAGACGGGGGACGGCAAATATATTATGTCTGACCTCAGTCCACAGGAGCGCATGCATATCTCCCGCTTTACTGGTCTCTCAATGACCACTATAAGCCACTGGCTGGCCAATGTCAAATACCAGTTGAGACGGACTGGAGGCACAAAGTTCTTAAAAAACCTTGACTCTGGCCACCCCGTTTTCTTCTGCAGTGACTGTGCATCGCAGATTCGTTCTCCATCGACTTACGTCAGCCATCTCGAGTCACATCTGGGATTCCGACTCAGAGATCTGGCAAAGTTATCTGGGGAGCAGCTTGTTAGCCAGATCTCTCGACATACCAAGGTACTGTCTGAAAAACTGCTCTCGGTTCAAGCACATTCTTTGGTCCATTCAGTCCCTAACCCCAGTCCTCACTCGCTTTCCCCCTCTCCGTCCCCAGATGAGGAAACGAATGGCACCTCATATCAGTGTAAACTGTGTAACCGGACCTTCGCAAGCAAGCATGCTGTCAAGCTCCACCTGAGTAAGACCCACGGCAAATCACCTGAGGACCATCTTATGTATGTTAGTGAACTTGAAAAACCTTAGCAATGACCAACAAGGACATGAACTCTCATCTCTTGTTTTTTGCTGTCCTTTTTCCAAACATTTTACTAACATTTCTTATGAAAAACTGTTACAAAGAAGTGAAAGCGATTAAAGACGTACTAACTGCACATACATGCCAGGAAACTACTGTTTAGTTTTGGCACATCAGTTGGAAGTTTCGTCTAGAGAAAACCTGTTTGGCCAAACAGACATTATTATTTTTTTTTTTTTTGCATATATAGCTAAAAAAAAAAAAAAAAAAAAAGAGAGAAAAATGGTGACAAATAATAATTTTCTAACTGTGCAGTGTTAAGTGAGAGGTGCTTTGTCACTGGTAAAATATGAAGGTAAATATGAATAAAAATATTAAATGAAGTTGTATGTATTTGAAAATGGTGTAAATTAATTTTCATTTCTTTTTTTGTTTTGTTTGCATCACCACGGTGCAATATGCTGCATGCATCAATGAAATGGTTCAGTTCAATATTTGATATCTAAATCTGGTCTTTTTTTTTTCCTCTTTACATCTCTCGTTTTTTTTATAAAGAAATAAAAGATAGTGACCTACGTATGCTATTGTCAGCAGAACTTTTTAACCCTCTGAGTACGCCTAAAAAGCTCTATATTTGCATCCCACAAAAAATAAAACCACAGAGCATTTGACACAAATCCAAATCGACAGACTATGCGAGACAGCCGCCCTAAACTCAAAAAAAAAATTCAGTTCTCAAATCAGGGGCCTTTATGAATTCAGGTCAGTGTAAAAATATGTACATAAGCAAATTTCACTCTAAATTATGCATCATTTTTATATTTTTTAATTTAAGATGAGTATGACTATCTACTGGTGCACAATATATGAAGACATTGATAAATTGTTTTGCACAATAGTTTTATAAATGTTATTTAATCAGAAGAATTATGGAAGAAGAAAAAAAAATGGCTAAAGTTTTATTTCCAGCTCGTGCTCAAAGGGTTAAACCTATTGTACAAGTCCGTCTGCCATCCTTTCACCCAAGTGGTTGTACAAAAAGATGCTACTTTATGATACGAGGAGGAATTCCACGATGTAAACTTTTATTTATAAACCCTCTTGTTTGTGGTTTCATATTGTAGAATGCCTTTATGATTGCTATGTTTTCATTTCTGGTTCTGTCGAGTTATTCCTCCACTGACCCTCACTGCGTCCCCCCGAAGTAACTGACGGCCGGCGGTGAACGGAAATCCTGTGTGTAAAATATTGGCATGTAAACCGCACAGACTCTGTTATGCGTTCTGTGCTCTATCTTTTATGTTGTTGTTGACAATGAAGCACTCATTATATGACTTCCTATAACCTTCTTTTCTACTGCAGCATTAAATTGAAAATGTTTTGGTTTTTTGCAATAACCTGTGTCGTGGCTCACAAATCTGTTGGGTTCTGGGGATTACGAAGCGAGCAGATTAAACCGAACCGCTGTCGGTTTAGCGGCGATTGACGCGGCGTGAACCGATGGACGGCGGAAATGAACATGTGAGGAACAGTCAGGTGTGCGAGCACAAACACAGGCCGCCGTGTTTATCAGAGTTTAGTGATGCTTTACACTTCTGGCGGATAATTCCCTGCCTGGCGACACATCATCTCCTAATATGGTTTAACTAGGAAAACATCAGGCAGAGAAAACAGAAACGGGCCTTTTCTTCTCTTAAAAAGGATTTGGGCCGCCAATCGCTTCGGCTTCTCGTTTTTGGCTGCCGTTGTGGCTCTGGTGTAAAATCGACTCAGAGTCCCGCGACTNNNAAAAAAAAAAAAAAAAAAGAGAGAAAAATGGTGACAAATAATAATTTTCTAACTGTGCAGTGTTAAGTGAGAGGTGCTTTGTCACTGGTAAAATATGAAGGTAAATATGAATAAAAATATTAAATGAAGTTGTATGTATTTGAAAATGGTGTAAATTAATTTTCATTTCTTTTTTTGTTTTGTTTGCATCACCACGGTGCAATATGCTGCATGCATCAATGAAATGGTTCAGTTCAATATTTGATATCTAAATCTGGTCTTTTTTTTTTCCTCTTTACATCTCTCGTTTTTTTTATAAAGAAATAAAAGATAGTGACCTACGTATGCTATTGTCAGCAGAACTTTTTAACCCTCTGAGTACGCCTAAAAAGCTCTATATTTGCATCCCACAAAAAATANTCAATGAAATGGTTCAGTTCAATATTTGATATCTAAATCTGGTCTTTTTTTTTTCCTCTTTACATCTCTCGTTTTTTTTATAAAGAAATAAAAGATAGTGACCTACGTATGCTATTGTCAGCAGAACTTTTTAACCCTCTGAGTACGCCTAAAAAGCTCTATATTTGCATCCCACAAAAAATAAAACCACAGAGCATTTGACACAAATCCAAATCGACAGACTATGCGAGACAGCCGCCCTAAACTCAAAAAAAAAATTCAGTTCTCAAATCAGGGGCCTTTATGAATTCAGGTCAGTGTAAAAATATGTACATAAGCAAATTTCACTCTAAATTATGCATCATTTTTATATTTTTTAATTTAAGATGAGTATGACTATCTACTGGTGCACAATATATGAAGACATTGATAAATTGTTTTGCACAATAGTTTTATAAATGTTATTTAATCAGAAGAATTATGGAAGAAGNGGGCTTCGTCCAGGATGACAACAGAACCCAGTTTAGAGTTTAACAAAACAGTTTGGCCTTAGTCAGCAAGTCACATTGGATTTCAGAGCCGAGAATGAGGGTAGAAAATAGACAAAAGCGACAAAACTGTGCGCATAGTTCAGCAGAAGGAGTCGCATGTGTCGTAATGGTGGGTCGGAAAACGTGAAGACTGAAAGGACGTCAAGAGGAAAGTGGAGAGGACATCATATGTGATGACAAGGTGCTGCCGTATGTGAAAATGTCAGCCTTCGCAGGTTTCCCTCAAGTCTGCTGCCATTTTTAAGGTGCTCATTAGTCAGAAAGAAAGGAAGTGTTGAATTGAAGTGTAAGAACGCCATTTGCTCGGCTCTCCAAGCCCGGAAAAGCATCCAACTCCGATTATCAAAGTTTAAATAGAGCGATGTGAGCAGACATTAAATCAGCATGACATGCCTACACACTCCCACACACAAACGCGCAGATTTCCTTCTCCGGCTTAATGCACATGACATCTTGTTAAGTTTACTTATGCTTTTAAAGGAACTCTCTTAACAATGCACTACATTTCCCAGTTAACAGCAGTCAGTGAAGAAATAAAACCCAGCTAAATTCTGCCAGTGATGCAAATAAAAGAAAAAAAAATAATTGGTTTGTAAATTAACAACATGGTCTGATTTTAATCAAAAT
>SOMO01000131.1:192910-205163 GCA_028128575.1 Paedocypris carbunculus
CATTCAAGGAACAAAACAAAGCTGAAAGTAATTTGAGAGACTGAATAATTGCATTGCACTTTGTTCTTTCTATAAGTGCGCTGTGATTTCAGCTTTGCAAAATATTGTACACATAATACTGAATGGTTTTGAAGTGAAACTCAAAAACCGGAAATACCGGAAGTGTGATTAATGACTACAAAAAAATTGACACGATTAAGCATATTGAATCAATTGCGTGAGTTAACGCGTTAACTTTGACAGCCCTACTTTCTAGTTATTAAAGTTTATTAATAGTTATTAACTTCCCGCGGAGTTGAATCACTCATTATGGTCTCCATCTGCGTTTGTCACAGAGGCTACGATGACCCCATCGAAGCCGAGCTCATCGATGAAAGACACCCGTACATTCACGGCATGTACCCGGCGCCGCTCGCCCAGCCCGAGAGGGGCAGCATGGCCAGCCTGGATCGCATGGGGGGCCGCCGCTCACCCTCCATCGACAGCATTCGCAAAGACCCGCGCTGGAGAGACCCCGATCTGCCCGAAGTCATCGCCATGCTGGGACACCCCATCGACCCCGTCAAGTCCAACGCCGCCGCCTACCTGCAGCATCTCTGCTACGAGAACGACAAGATCAAGAAGGACGTGAGGCAGCTGAAGGGGATTCCCGTGCTGGTGGGCTTGTTGGACCACCCCAAGCCTGAAGTCCACCGCAAGGCCTGCGGAGCTCTGAGGAACATCTCTTACGGCAAGGATCACGACAACAAGGTGGCCATCAAGAGCTGCGATGGGATTCCTGCTCTCATCCGTCTGCTGAGGAAAACAAACGACATGGAAGTTCGTGAACTCATCACAGGTAGGGAGATTGTCACTCGCCGTTTTATCGAATGCAATTTTGAAGTGGGAATCGGGTTTGGCGCGTGGGTGATGGTGAGGAGACACCAATTACGGCCTTTCTCTGGCTTTTAATAGGTGGCCTTCAAACTTTTGGAGCATAAATATGTTTTGTGAAGCTTGTTCTGAACATTGATGAAACTTCTCCCCCACAGCCCAGTTCCTTGAAGTGTTTTCCACAGGGAAACCGATTAGTAGATGTATATTTTTAGTCTGTTGAATCTTGCTCTGGTTTAATCCAGTCTTACTTCACAAACATTCGGATAATTCTTGCCATAGGCCTCGTGCTAAGTTCTGAACATTTTCTTTCCAAATAAGTCGAACGAATCCAGGTCAGTGTTTCACCATCCATGGCATAAATATCACAGCGGGGTTTACGCAACTCATTCCCTGTGAAGAACTTCAGGATGTGACACTTTTACTGAAATGTAAAGAATGCAAAAGACACCTAAAGGTTTTATTATAGTGTTACATGACATGATACTTTTTAATTTTTGCAAAATATTTTTTTTCTAGTATTTATAATACTGTCAATTGTTTTAACTATATACATCTATTGACCTATAGATGCATTTGCTAAAAGTGTAACTTAATGATGTAATGTAATGTAATTTATTTGTATCAATGTAGTTGTTAAGTAGCAACACCAATAATGACACTAATTACAATGTTTATAAACAATCAAAGTATGAAATATTTATAACACATAAAATACTAAATATTAATATTTTTTCTTCTTATGTCACTCAACAATTAAGACCACAAGGTACAACATAGTATTTGCNGCCCCTATGAAAATACAGCCTTCGCAATGGCCGCTCAACCACCTGGAAAGCCAGGAATATTTTTCCACGATTAAAAATAATTGAGGCTCTTGAAAAAGACACAATTTTCCTCAAGTTCAGCACACGGCGCTATTTTCACCTCAGATCCGGCCAAAGTTTCTGCTCAAAAATGTTAATTGCCGTTTGCTCTTTTTCGGATTCTTCATAATTAACTTTCTGCTTCTATTCGGTGACCCTGTGATAAATGCTCCTCGCGTTCTCTGACTACTGGGCAGTTCATATTCACGTTTCGTATTAAACTTGTCAAGACTGATACAACTTCTAAGTGCAGTTTCTTTTCCCAAGCTTCTCAGAATGGATGTAATGACTCTTTTTGAACCTCTTTATCATTTAATTAAAGTGAAAACGACTACCTCGCTATATTCAGGCCGTGGCCATGAGCCTGTGGTTGCTGTTTTGCATTCTCCATTGTATCGCTGCATCTGGCAACCTTTCATGTCGCAGCTCTTCATCTTGAGCCTTAATAGTCTCTTTCGCGCGGGTGTGAAGCCATTTTAAGCCCGAGAAAACCCTGTTTTTAACATCTAAAACTCTGATGTGTAGCTTTTATGTCCTTGTGTTGCACTAGTCTGTGCCACGGCTAAGAGAAATTGTGTAAATTCAACGCAGCCAAAATATAGTTTGAAAACATGTGCCAAAAAACTCTAATATTAAACTGTCCAATCAAAACCCTTTATCAGTTAATACATGCGCTAGCTACTTTTTTACAGTGGTTTCCATGACTTACGAATAAATATTTTGAGTAACAAGATTAAGCAAGATTAAAGAAATCTCTGGGATTCGTTTTTAATAGACGTCATTTCAAACGTTCATGTGAGATTGACGTCAATCATAAACAAACAAAAATTTTGCAAGTTAAACGAAAATGTATTTACCGTATAAGTCATGGCACCACTCTATATGTCAAATTCATACATTTCTTATTCTCACACTAGTTTCATTTCCTGTCATAGAAGCGTTCAGTGTGGGATATGGCATGATATTCCAAAGAGTTTGTAAATTGTAATTAAATAAAGGTTTGTTCACCTGGGATGCGCAGAAATGAACCAAACATGTACACAAAGAGGAATTGCAAAGTTATCAATCAATTTGTGAGGCCATAGAACTTGCCAATCAGCATCAGTGGGCGGGGTCACTGACCATTCGGGAAACGTTTTTGAGAAACGTAGATTGAGTGCCACTTTGCTTTAGTTTTGTATTACCTTAACTTGATTGAAAGATGTAATAAAATTGGTTCGTTCTTTTGGAATAGCACATGTCTTCAATCCGATCACACGAGAAGTTCTCAGACAGAAAAAGCTGGAAATAATCGGCTCCCCATGATTTTTTGCGCAAAATCTTCAAGTAAATCGGAGAAAAAAACAAATCCCGATGTTTCGCTATGTGGAGGCATTTTTGTAGCGATTACCTTGTTTGCCCTTTTTTCTGGTGTCATTCCTTCGATCTCCTCTGGCTAATCGCTGTATGATGAATGGCCGAGTGCAGGGTGGAATTGTAATGGTGGTCCTAAGTGAATGACCTGTTCCAGTAGCATGTCTCCTCCTCGCGGGAAATTGAATTAGTCGGGAGGCTCCGGTGATGAGCAGGAAGGAGTAAACTCGATCAGGATGCGTTCGGCTTCTTCCTGGCCGATTTCATTGGCTGCATTGATATGAGATTGTTGGGGTCCAGAAACCCGCTACATGTGTCACATGACCACTTTTAGCTTTTTAAAGCTACTTTTAAGTTTCGTGATTGATAGAGAAAATGAGAGAGATGCGGAGAGGAAAAATAAATGACAGTGATAAAAAGAGAGAGAAATATAGGGAAAAGAGAGAGGAAGAACGGGAGAAGAGAGAGAGAACAAAAGAAAGACTGAGAAACATAAATACGGACATATAAAAGGAAAAAGAAAAAGAGAGATACATAAATAAGAGAGGGAGAGAGAGAGAGGAAGGAAGGATAGAAGAAAAAAGAAGAGTGAGTAGAGGTGAAAATGAGAAATTAAATTTCAAGAGAGCGAAAAGAAGATTGAAAGAGTGACACAGGAAGTTAGAAAGTGATGAAAAGTTGACAGAAATACTGTATAGAAAAATAAGGGGCAGAGAGAAGGAAGAGATGGGCAAAATGAAATGAGTGAGAGACGAAATGGGAGAGAGACATTGAGACAGATGAAGAGTAAAGCTTAAGAAATGGAGGGTGAGAAAGATGGAGAGAATGAGACAGAGAAAAATGGAGGGGAGACATAGTAAGAGGGAAATAGAAGGACTGAGAGATGGGTAATCAATGAGAGAATGAGACAGAGGATGAAGGAGAATGAAAGCGACGGAGAGGGAGAGACTCATTTAGTGAGGAAGAAAGACCACTATAGTGAGAGAATAAGGGCTAGAGACAGACAGACAGAACGAGAGAGAAAGAGACACGAAGAGAGATTTTGAATAAATGAGTGATACGGTGAGCGAGTAAAAGAAAGAGAGAACAAGACAGACAAATAATAGTTATAGTGAGAGTTAATTAATGATGGAGTGAGAGAGTCAGAAAAAGAAAGTAATTTTTAAAGTATGTAAATTTAAAGTATTAAAGTGACAGAGTGAGACTATGGAGAAAAGACAGCAAGCGAAGGGCAAAGAAAGAGGTAAAGTGAGAAACAGAGTGGTAGAACAACTGAACGAATGATAGATTCAGTGAGAGAATGAGAGAGGGAACAATTAGAATAATAATGTATATATATATCGAGAAGAGGGAGTATGAAATTTATAATAAATTATACAGTCATTAAATCGTTAAAAAAAATAGTTATTAGCATTTTGTGAATGGAACCTTTGTTTAAAATGAGTAAAAATCCATCGAGTCTCCAACAGGCCGTTTAGTCTCCATTCCACACCGAACAAACGTCAAAGGCGTTAACCGTTAAATTAACGGCGCAGTAAATCACCCGCAGTGTGCTTTTAATAAAGCCACTTATATTATAATTCACGTTGTAATCGACAGGTAAAGCTGGTGAAAGAGCGATGGAGTGAAGTTAATAAGCATGTGCTGTTTCTACACACTTACCTTCTCGTCTAAACACAAACCCATCCAGAGCGTAAAGCCGCCGGCGCTAATGATCCGTGTTTCCTAACGCTCCACTGTAATAAAGCGCTATGTTTACGTCGGCTGTTATCTTGTCTAACAGGAAATGGTGATTGAAGTCGCCCGAGGGGGGAAACGCAAATGAACGTTTGATTTTTCTTCTGGTTTTCATTAGATGGAATATTTTTTTTTATGATTAAATGTTGTTTGTGAGATGGAAGCTTTAAGGCCAAATGGAATGTAAACAAACACAGGTCTGGCGTTCTATTTAAATGCTTCTTATTGGTTTGTTGTGATTGGACCTTGTATTTTTTTACACATTGTGCAGAAGGTAAAAATTATTATTTTCGCTTGGAACCTCAGACCAAATCACAGTTTATCGCCACATTAACACACGTTTTTGTGCTTTTGGGAATTAAAAAAAACACCAGGGTGTTTGATTGTCACATAAACCATTCTAATTCAGTAAAAATTATATTCTAACACATTCTTACACTACATTTTCATTTGTTTTTGTGCATTTTTAGTTGGAAATGGCTTTCGGAACACCAACTTCCAACTTGGAAATACAATGTTCTAATCCCTTGTGATTTCTATATGTTGTTGATTACCGTTCGAACTTGAAGAGCCTCAAATATACGTCAAGCTTTGCCCCAAGGCACAAACGTATATTGACAGTATATTATTTTCAGGTGAAGACTGTAATTCCGCTTGTCAGGTTCATAAAGCGAAATTGACTCTTACAGCTGCTGGTTTGTTGAAGAACGTGATGTTGTTTTTCACTCGGACAATTTTAGCTTTTTAGCCCTTCAAAGTCATATGACTCCCTATTAAAATTTGAGAAGCTTTATCCAGAGATGTTTTTCTGCCTTTCCTATTTGGTTTCAACACATTTTCATGTACTTTTGGTTGTTTTGGTAGGGACGCTTTGGAACTTGTCCTCCTACGAGCCACTCAAGATGGTGATAATTAACCACGGGCTTCAGACATTGACGAACGAGGTCATCATCCCACATTCGGGCTGGGAACACGAGCCGAACGAAGATTCCAAACCTCGAGATGCTGAGTGGACCACGGTCTTCAAGAACACGTCTGGGTGTCTGAGGTGAGAAGGTTCAGCTTCTGATGATGATGATAACTGGGGCTTCTCTTATATGTTTTATAGTGGTTGAAAAAGACCTCAGTTATAGTATCCGTAACCTCAAGTCTCCGAAGGCTAATTTTTCTACAATTATGAGATTTTAGAACAATATATATTTAGATGCATTGGAGACTTTATCTTCTAATTAGAAGACGCTAGAGGAGCAAGGAGCAGTATTCCTCACAAAGTTCTAAAGATTTGCAAAATTTGTCAGACAAATTCAGATTTTCAAAGAAAGTCGGAAGGTGTTAAGTGTCTAAGCGATGAAACTTATTGGAAAACTCTTTAAAATTTTCTCCACAGAGAAGCAGAAAATAATCTTTTAAAAATTAAGAAATAATTAATTCTGCTCATTGAAATGATCCTCGACTATCAATAACATGCATCTATGAATGAAATGAAAAGGCAGTATGGAAATCAGAGATGCTTGCGTAGTCTATTTTGCCTATCATCTTTACAACAAAATTTCAATCTCTCCATCTCTATATTTCAGCTCAAGTGAATAAAGATTATTCGTCTCTTTCATATATATATTTATAAGCATTTTGGCTGCAATGGCTGAAGCCGCTCAGACACTGATCCTGTCCTTTGGGGGTCATTGCATTCGTGGCTCTTTTGATTAAGATATCCTGTCTCCAAAGGGCTTCACATCGCCATGGTTACGCAGCATCCGGCCACAATAAATCAAGTTTTTTCTCTCTCTCTCTCTCAAAGTCTAGAGGACAAGTGAAAATTGCCATTCCTCTGAAGATTTGTATTCTTCTGTGAGGTCTTTCTCGTCTCAGCGAGTTAATTGCCTGTTTTTGCATATTTAATAATGAAGTGGTTGTAAAACCTAGAGTTAAATCTCTGATAGATCCACCGTTCCAACACCCAATGTGAAACTTTAAAACTGGTGTCTTCTGTCCTTAATTTACATGTTCTTGGAGCGTTCCTGACATGGTGCCATTAAATCATTTTTAATAGCTTGTTAAGCCCCAGCTGCCCTAGACCTATTTGGAGTTTGGTGGGATAAGCCTGGCACACAGATCTGACTCTATAAATCAGCTTGATAACCCGCTGACGAAGCAGATCAGGCCTCTTCAGTTTCCTGACCTCGAGGATCCTCCTAATCTCCAACCTTGTGAGGCGGAATTTGTATTTACGGCCTGGTGTTTCCCAATACGATTGGTCCCAATGCGCATGGGATACTCACGGTCAAACCCAAATATGATTTGGTTTGTAAACTCCACTTGGTTGGGAATTTTTGCAACTCAAAGTTGTGATGGTCGATAATCCTCTGGAATAAGTCACGTACCCTCAGACTTGAGAAACTTGGACCAGTAAATGTGACCTGACGGAGCTGATGATTTGAGTGGATGAGATTGGGATCAGAGTGACCGACTCTTTAATCAACGGAGAGCGATGGAGATGAGGGAAGCTCTTAACCTGCATCTCAGCATCATTCCTTCAGAGTTATCTCTTGTTATTTTCATTATATATAGATAATCTCCGGAATGGAATGATTAAGAGTTTTTACCGGAGTTTTAAAATTGAGTTTTTTCTGTGTTTGTTTCACTCATTTACTACACTAGTCACTCTAAAAGTTAGACTTTTAATATAAAAAGTAATATTTACTAATAATATTTTTACAATGTAAAAATGAAATGAACAAAATGTTTCACATTATAATCCGTGAATAATGCATCTTCACTCAACACCAATTTTGTTCTCAACAAAATCAAAGCGAAAATGTATCACCTCAAATTGTTAGTACAGTAGCTTCCTGGTTAAGTACAGAGTCGTTTAAGTACACATACTGGTTAAGTACATGTAACTTACAAATATCCTATATAACAAAAATCCAGAGTAACAAAACCGGGCGCCATATGACGCCTGTTGGTGATCGTTCTCGCGAGGTTACAGAAATCTCAGAGATTTGCATGACGTCATTTCAAGATGGCGGTAACCGTTCCTGTGAGATTGTCTGCTGTATAATTATATACTGTATATACTTAACAACTGCTATGCAACATATTTCTATTACCGTATTTTCTGGACTATAAGCCGCTACTTTTTTCATAGGTTTTGAACCATGCGGCTATTCTGCAGATTTTTTGATAATGAAGATAAATACGGTAGATACCGTTTATTTTCTCTTTTTTTCTGTCCCTTTTTAATCAGCAAAGTTTCTGCCGTGTTAAAATGCAGGTTAGGAAAGGATCTATTTAGTATTCAAAATCGATCATAGAGCGGATGCGGTTATATACAGGTGCGGCTTATAGTCCAGAAAATACGGTACATTAATTACTAATGTTTTATCATTTAAAAAAAAAATTGTCAGAATCTGTGAATTCATGGCACGGATTAGATGGATTACATGTAAAATGCGGCTCACTAACAAAATTTTGACAAAACGAAACGGCTCTCGGCACAAATTAATTTTGTAAGTCCAAAGTTAATTTTGTAAAATGCAAGCACCCTTTTAGGTAAACATATGTTTCCCTCAAAATCTGGGTTCGAGATTTTTAAACCCTGTGTAAGTCGACCAAGGTACTTTCGAGGTTTCTTGCTTTTGGCCTTGAGGAAGATGCCGGATCTTCTCGTTCTGAAACGAGTCAAATAATTGAATCCTGGTAAACAGTAGCAGATGGTTCTTGGTCCAAATCCAAATCACTGGGATGGAGACAGCTCACTTCTCTAGTTTTCCTTACTGGAGGAGCAGACAGTTTGTTTAACTCTAGACGTTCTCACAGGGTTTGGACGCTTGATGTTGGTTTGTTTGATGTGTGGGCGTGGCCAATCTCAAGCACACACCTCTCAGATAAATATGCATGGGGTCAGTTTTTCGTACTTAATTTAATATTCGTCTTTATTTTATTATTATCCATTACATACTGAATGAAAGATAGTCTGTTTGGCCTGTCTTCCTGTTCCCTCAATCTTCTAATCTCACACTGCTGGCAATGCATCCACAGTTCTTGCTTTCCACCCCATCACTCAACCACTATACACGTCTGTTCTCATTCAAGAAGAGTTTGAAGTGTCGATTTGGTCGTTTCTTTTGAGCTTGTGCTCCAATGCCAAGTTTTCTTTGAGGGCTTTGACTAAGTCTGCCAGTCCAAGGTTAGCCAATTCCTCAGACTGGGTCATGAGTACGACCAAGGGAGGTTCAACCAACCCGGGAGTTTGTAGTTTTTGGGTTACGGTTAAAAGTCTAAAGCTGAACGTTCCTCCTGATGATTTCACATCTCAGCAGGCATCCAAGAACACATCATATCAGACTTGGGGTATTGCTGCACCACTCCATCCTTATCCTTTCATTGTATCCTCGGCTCAGCCCGTATCCATGGAAACTGTATCCTATGACATCTGTTGCCTAGTAAAGCTGTGTGCGGTTTCAAGTGAATGACTCTTCTTTTTGGTCTCTATAGTTTTAGAATATAAAATACAGTGTCAAAAAAAATGTATAGAACATAGTTTTGGGTTTTGTTGTTGGTATGGTCATCGAAGATTTGTAAAGCAATACAATAAACGCACCAAACAATTGGTGGATTTTTTTGGGGTTTTGAACAATTGTCGGTTTTGTGAAGGTTCGAGATCTGAAAGGCTTTGAAAAGTTGATTGGTTGGCTTACGTGTTAATCTCCTCACATGTTCATGTGTTATGTGTTAATCTATGAACCATGGATTCATATATAAGAAAACAGAGCGAACAACTCCACAATAAATATTAAACATCACCACCGGCCTTATATATTTTATAGATATATGTTGGCCTGTCTGTAATATATTGTCTTCTGAAGTCTTCCAGCAGTGCAATTTTCTCCGAAACAAACATGTCACATCTGTAATTGTCAAACTGTGATTTACGCAAATTAAATCGAGTTTGGCTGCTTGAAACGATGCCGACCATCTTTCAGGCTTCAGTGATGGAACAGACAGGAAGTTGTAGAAACACCATCCATCTCTCTAATGTATAGCTGAAAAGCTCCTTTCCGTTCTGAGGTGGTGCTTCAGAAGATGCTTGGTGTTTTGCCTGTGGTTTGGCACGGTCTGTTGAATCGATGCTTTCCAGTTGGATTTCTACTGCTGAACATCTGCTTGGAAAAAGACTTGAAAGTGAAACCTGATAAGCTCGGAAGGCTCTTCGGACATGATTTTGGGTTTTCTGTTCTGTAAATCTACAGTTTTGATTTTTTTTTTTTTTTTTTTTTATTCGTTTACTTTTTTGACATTTGGGTGTATCTAGTTTAATGGTTGAGAGAGAACGGTTCAAAGTTCCTGTATAACTGTGACTTCATTGTGTTTAAGTAGTTTTGAAGTATATCAATGCCGTTTTTCAGTGGTAAACCCCATGAATTATTTCTTTACGATCATATTCTATTACATATTAATTTAATGGTTTTGTGAGACTTCATTCTACTGTAGAAGCTCATGATGCTATGAGGTCAGCTCAGATTCACCTCAAATATTATATTCCAATCCATTTCTAGTGCTTGAGCCAATTCCAGCGTTTGCTGTGTTTCTTTCAACAGTTGAGGAATATCAAGAAAATACAAGGCCCATTGGGTTGCAAACTCGATTCCTCTTTGTTTGAAGAAGCTCTAACCACTTTTCCATCCAGTACATTTGTCTTGTGTTCTGTGTGTTCTTTAGGAACGTGAGCTCAGATGGAGCAGAAGCCCGTCGGAGGTTGAGGGAGTGTGAGGGGCTGGTGGATGCCTTGCTTCATGCATTGCAATCCGCGGTGGGAAAGAAGGACATGGACAACAAGGTACATCATTTTCTCTAAAGCGACTTCCATTTTCAGTTTTTATTGGGAACAACGACTTTGGGTTTTGAACTTGTGACCTTTGGTGTTGAGACCACAAGGTCTACTAGTCGAGCCAAAGTTATTTGTCCCAAATCTGGTTCCGATTAGGTCCAGGTATGTTGCTAAAAAAAGCACCTGGACCTGATCGAGACCAGATTTGAGACAAATAAAATGGCTTGGTTCAAGGCCAAACGTTGTTTGCTTTTTGGACTTCTAATGCTTTCTGGAACCTTCAAGTACCTTCAAGGGTTTTTTCGTAGGAATGTTTCGTAGAATGTGAATTTTTTTCACATTTATTTATATAAATTCCGTTTTAACTCATTGTTAATTCAGGCTCTGAATTACATTCTGATTTCATGAGCTCTTCTAAAGTGAAGATTTGTTAAACATTTAATACTGTAATGATATTTTAAGGATCAGTTGTTTACTAATCAAATAAAAAGTGCAGGTGGGGGGCAGGGCAGGGAAAACCCTTGAAAAACATTAATTTTATTCATAGTACAAATACAACTGTACACACAAATGAATGTCGATGGTTCTTGATTGATTTCACGTTCACGTCATTCATTTAGTTTAATCTAACTCAATTTTTCTCCTTAATTGAGCCAATAAAAGCTTATATGCACGTCTGCCTCCAGAACCATTATTTAAAGAAAGAAACAGGACACAACGCACAAGCACACTGCTGCAGAAAGACCACGTGTTTCAGTTTATTTGTGATTGCTCCTCACTTGGAAAGTTGTGGAAAAATGAGCACTTATATTTACATACATTAAAATAAAAGAGGATAAAAACGTGTGCTTATAGTGGCATAATTACGGTATTTTGCTTAGGAATGATTTTCCATGTTTGTTTTCATTCCCTCCCAGTCTGTGGAGAACTGCGTGTGCATCATGAGGAACCTGTCCTACCATGTTCATAAGGAGGTTCCAGGTGCTGAGAACTTCCAGGATCCCTCCACTTTTCAGGGCTCTGGCTCTTCTGCATCTCAGAGGAAGAAGAAAGATGATGCGGGCTGCTTCGGAGGAAAGAAGGCCAAAGGTCTTATTGAATTTTCTTCTTCAGCTTGATTCTTCTGATGCGCCGCTGAGTGTCTTTTCCATCACTGAGCTTTAATATCATCCACTCGTCTCCTCCGCACACCGATGATTGTCTGATGTGGCTCTGGTTTCTGGCTGATGGCTTTAGAGCAGTGATGCTGAGTCCACGTCCATCTTTTAATGAGGACATGTAGTGTGTTTAATCTCGTGATGTCCAGATATCCTATTGTCTGTTTTCATTGTCCAGTCTTCTGATCTCTCACTTCTTTTATCTTCCTTTCCCTTTTTCTCCCACCCACTCTTTTTTTCATCCGTCTAACACTCTCATTTTCTGCTAGTCCCTGTTTTCGTTCTCTCTGCCACTTTCTCTCAATATTTCTTTCTTAATGTATTTTTCTATTCATCAGATTGACTTCATCTTTTCCAACAGTATTTATTATCTCACTTCATATGTATCTCCCCTCTCTCTCTCTCTCTCTCTCTCTCTCTCTCTCTCTCTCTCTCTC
>SOMO01000131.1:209643-220807 GCA_028128575.1 Paedocypris carbunculus
AAAAAAAATGTAATTAGCCTGTATATATTCTAATATATAATAATTAATGTGTAAATGTATTATTTGTGTATGTAAAAGTTTATATGTATTTTGAATTTATATAACAAATACAGTATTGTGTATTGTACATCTACATATCTATAAATATAATATATACAAACGTACATGACTGTGAGACAAAGTATTTAATGCACATTTTTCGAAATTTTAACGTTATCGTTTCTCGGCCTGGGAACATTTTTAAAGAAAGCAAAGAGGGAGAGATAAATTGTCAATTAGAAGAGCTTGAGAGGCTCCTGAAGCGGGACCGTATCAGGGAAGCGTCTAGTCTCCATCCATCTCCCACTCTCCCTGGATTTTCTTCTGGCCTTGTGGAATGTAGCAGCCGCATCTCAGAGAGTCTGAAAGGCTGCGGCGTGTTATCAGCAGCATCGTCACAGCTGCTTCTGGCCTCTCTGTTACATTTCACAAGCTCTTCATATCTGAATGAGCATAAATCCAACGCTCGTCGTGTTCGCAGCGGAGAGAGACGGACCGTCACAGCAGACCCTCGTTTCACACACGCCTGCCAATGACATCAAGTCTGAAACTTCTCCAGACTCTCTCTTAAAAACATCTGCATCGCTTATGTTTGTAACTCGATTTTAGACAAAATGCTTAAATATTCTGTGCAGTCACAAGGTTTTGAAATTTTTTCAGTGACATTGGTGACAAACGTTTGGAAAAGTAGTGTTCTGTAGTGTTCGACTCTGTAGTGTTCACTTAGTAGTGTCGACTACTAAGGTGTTGAATCAGTAGTTTTCACACAACAGAGTTAATTCAGAAGAGTCCACTTAGAATCAGGAGTGTTGTTCCAGAAGTGTTCACGAGGTAGTGTTGATTTGGCGATCTTCACTAGGTAGTGTTCTCCAAGCAGTGTTAAAGTGACTCAGGATTGTTCACTTTGTAATGTTCACTCAGAAGTGTTAACATGGGTCTGTCGATTAAGGAGTCTTAGATTGTTAGTCAACAGTAGTGTTGACTAGATAGTGTTAACTCAATAGTGTGAGCGTTAGTTTGGTAAACTTTCAGGTGCTTCAGTAGATTGTTGTTCCACAATCATTATTTATTCAAACAAATGTAACAATAGGATAAAGTGATAACCTGCCATTCCTTACTTTACTTTACTTTACAGTCATTTAGCTGACGCTTTTATCCAAAGCGACTTACATTTCATTACAATTGTTACAATTCAACAAATTCCTGCTTTCCCTGGGAATCGAACCCATGATCCAGTGTTTTAAACACTAGCGCTCTACAGACTGAGCTACTGGGAAAGCTAACATTCCTACATTCCTCTTCCGAATAAGCAAGGTCTTTAAGTTCCAAAGGTACTAAGCATTGGATATTAAACAAGATTTGTACAGTCAATCCAGACGATTCTCTTCCTAGTCAAGACTACCAGCATCAAGCCAACACTATCCATAATAATGCATTCGTTTTCACTGAGGTGGATTCAGTTCCACTTTATGGTAATGAGCTCGGACAAGATTAAAGCAGCGACCAATCAGAATGTACGTTGATGGTTCTAGGCTTGTTTACCTTACATCCCAAAGTTACAATGTTCGAGCTTTGTATCTATCAAATATTACTTTATCGTTTTTCTTTAGCCAGAGCGACTAATAAGTGGACAAAACAAAGTATGTATTTTAAATATTTGTATTAGAATAGAGATTACAATTCTAAATATGTACATTACTGTCAGAGCAACAAGCTTAAACACAGAAACAACTTGCACAACAACCGTTGATGGAACTGATGGAATCATGGGAAACTATCGTTATGCACTGAAAAAGCAAATCCATCATCAACATTTTTTGATGATCAGAATTGTGAATAGGTGATTTGATGTGGTTGATTTGAGGTGAAGTTTGTGGGTTCGATTCCCGGGAAAGTGATGAAGTAACCCAATGCAAAACATTTCTTCTAAGCGCATAAATTGACTCTGTAGATTTGCTCCGAGATTAGAATCGGGATCATTTACATGCTAGAAATGTCACGGAAAGCGTAGGGATGCTTAATATAATGTCGAAGGATTGTGAGAATGATATTGCATGTCATGGAGCCCTAGAAAGCCTAATGATGGATGTAATAGATGATATGCATCACTGCGCAGATGTTATTGTTTTCCGAATTCCTCCGACAGACGCGTCTATGGATTCAGGTAAACGGCTTGAGCTTATTTCCTCTGAAAACGTCTTGTCGTTCACCAAAGCATCGTTATATGCATTTATTACTTCTGCGGCTCAAATAATATATCGCAGTCTCTGGCGGACGAGACAATTGGCTGCGCATCATATTTCCCAGCGTCTGTGGTGAAACTGTTCTGCTTACGCAATAATTACAAGACTGAATTAAACTATCGAGAGGGAATAGACTGAGATTTGTTCTTCCGTCGGGTCTTTGTGCATTCGCCAGAACAGGATGTTTGTGAGTCTCCGTGCGAAGCTTTACGCACACACACTCTTGAGCTCAATTAGGCGATTTCCAGAAAAGCCGTCAGTGTGTAGTGTGAATGAAATGCTGGCGGAATGTGTTCTTTTTCATCGGAAAACATGTTGTCTTAGAAACTATCTTTATTTGCAAATTATAATAAGAAAGAAGAAGAGTTGTGAGATGGTTGTGCTGGCGAGGTGGAGATGTTTAGCAGCGAGATTGTACTATGGTGTCTTCGCTCACACTTTTATGTTCACATAGCGTTTTTTGATACTATAATTTTGTTCATGAATTTTGTTTCAACAAACTTCCATGCACTGTCACATGGTTTTGCCCATGACATTAGTGACAAGTGTTTGGAAAAGTAGTGTTCACTTAGTAGTGTCGACTAGGTGTCAACTCAGTAATGTTCACACAAATGAATCGATTCAGAAGAGTCCACTCAGGAGTGTTTTTCCAGGGGTGTTCACTAGGTAGTGTTGACTTGGCGGTCTTAACTATGTAGTGTTCTCCAAGAAATGTTCAGGATGGTACACATTATAATGTTCACTCAAAAGTGTTATCATAGGTTTGTTGACCAAAGAGTCCTAACTCTAAAGTGTTGATTGGATAGTGTTTACTATGTAGTGCTCACTCAGTAGTGTGAGCGTTATCTTGGTAAACTTTCAGGTGCTTCAGTAGATTGCATCATAAAAAAGCTTTTAAGAAGCGTATTTTTCATTCAAACAAATGTAAAAATATGTTGTTAAAGTAATAACATGCCATTCCTCTTCCGAAAAAAGCAAGGTCTTCAAATTCCAAAGGCTCTAAGCATTGGATATTAAAACAAGTACTGTCAATCCAGATGATTCTCTTCTCAGTCGTAGTGACTAGAAAAGGTTTAGATTTCTGTCTCAACAGAGCTGAGAGATTTAGTTCTTGGCCTGGTTTGCATATTGGATAAACATCCCATCACACCAGGAGTCCCATTGAGAATGAAGCCCAAAGGAAGCTTTAGAAACAACACGCGGTGCTTTATTTCCTGTTGCCGCATGAAAGACGACCAAAGAAAAAATATATAATAATTCGTACCAAATTGAGAAGTCAACAAAATTCTGCCAAAGGCCCAACTGAGGAACACAGAGGAACGCTTGCCACCGTAACGTTCCTCTCGCCGAGGCCTTCAATCACACCATTATTGACTGAAAGCGAAGTTGTCTAATCTGATGTCGGAGCGAGATGTGTGTGAATGAACAGAGGGAGGAACTGAGATCTTATTAGAATGAGCGTCTGGGAGATTGACAGTCACATAATGGCGCCATTGAGGACGGGCGGGCGGCAAAAAGACCTCTGACAGCTTGGCCTGAGATCCGTTCTGAGTCGGGTCCAGCCACAGGAAAGAGGAAGATGACACCATCCAGAAGCAGAACCTGTGTCCCGAAGCTTTCAATCCGTAATGAGGGAAATCAAACGGTGGACACGCTTGTCAGTTGCGTTAAGGTGGCCTGTGGAGCGATGAGGTTGTTCGCTTTGTTGCCAAGTCCTTTTCACTCTGAAAAGCCGCTTCCTGTGTCCAGCGGTGGTTCTTTGTGGTTCTTGGTGGTGTACATTTATGCCTTTCACTCACGGTTGCTTGTATATGAAAAGAGGAGATTTTTTCCTGTCAGAGAATCTTCTGGCCGGAATGTAAATTTGACTTCACCGAGTTCCCCAATCGCGTGTTCAAGACACGGTTGATCTTTGAGACCTGTGCGAATCCCCAGAATGCAATTCTCTCTTCAATGGTCGCATTGTGTCTGTTTTATGACATATTGTGGCAGTTGTGGTCCATTGGTAGGGAAATGGACTTGTGTCCAAGAGGTTGCAGGTTTGAATCCCAGACAGGTTCTGCAAATAAGTGTCCTTGAGCAAAACACTGACCCGCACATGTTGCCCGGATGCCATGGCTTGGGCTGCCCACTGCTCCGGGTGTGTGGGTCACTTCACCATCCCTACTGGCCATATTGACACTCGCTCACTCTGCTTGACTGTATTTGCTGAACGAGGAACTGAACCAATTATGTCAATGAAGATGTTTCTTACTGTTTGCCGTGTGATGTCGCTTTCATTTAAATTATTGAAAAGCAACAAGAGCTTGCGTGTATTTAATAATATATTAATAGTTGCAGCATTTGCATCTACACAGGGACATTTCTGTGGCATAAATGTTCGCAATTGCAGATATATGCTAGAAATAATGTCGTTTTGAGGAATATTGATCATGTTTGCCTGGCTTCATCATACTGGAAATAAAAACAATGACTTTTTAAGGACAAATTCAAAACATCATGTTCTGGATCAAGGACTCTTATCTACGATCTGGAAAGGCAAGGATTTATAGATTCTCTGAATATCAAAAAGCCGCGTCAGACGTGACAAGAATCCTGCGTCTTTGGGGTTTTACTCCAGTGTCAGTTATTGTGAGAATTACAAAAATAAATCTGTCAGCCCGCACAAGACAAAAAGCTTTAATTTCCCGACTCTGTGTATTGACAGGTTTGAGTTAGCGCTGAACAATAGGCGGTTGTTTTATTTTTATTTTTTTTATTTAATGCTAATGCATATTTTTTTAAAAGATTTTTCTCAGACATCTCTACACCATGTCAGAATGACTTACAACCTCCACAAAAGCGTTTTGTTCTGTCTTCCAGGAGTTTAAATTGCTCTAATGGCACTTAACTTAAAGCTAATTGTCTTAGCTTAGAAATTCTGGGCTTGTAGGAGAAAATAACAGTATATTATAATCAATACTGGAGCCAAACTTTTAGTGCCTTTTAACCAACGGATTGAGGTGATTCTGATTTTCACCTGTTCTGATTTTCAATGTGCAGATTTTTTTTGTCGTATTCATAAGCGATTTAGCATTAGCATTGAAGCTAAAACATTGAAGCTTTGTCTTTTTCACAGATGAAAACGTCTTTGTTGTGAATGTGCCGTTGTTCTTCATGTTATGCTTTGTGAAACTTTTTGCGCCAACTTAGACCTACGCATTAGTGTTTTGACATGAAAAAATGTATTTTATTTTTTCAGCACTTATAGCTGGTTTTGTTCAAAATGGTGGTTGCTTCAATCAAAATTCAAGTCTGTGGAATCACTGCAAAATAAGTTTTTGTTTTTCTAAATTGCAGAACTGGAGAGATGTTTATTTATTAATTTTGGTTCCTCAACTGAAATTCTTTAAAATCCAGTTTCTTTCAAACTAAATATGACTATTTCCTTTTACCGTTTCCTGTACAAACTTTCCTTTCCTTTTCTCCGCTGTTGTTCAAGTCCAAACGTAAATGTAGAAGGTTTTTTCAGCCCTCATCCGTCATGTCCGTATGAGTTTTTGACAAGCTTGACTTATTTTTTTTTCGCTTGCAGGTTTTGAATTACTCTATCAGCCGGAGGTGGTGCGTCTCTACCTGTCCCTGCTGACCGAAAGCCAGAACTTCAACACGCTGGAGGCTGCGGCTGGAGCTCTGCAGAACCTCAGTGCCGGCCAGTGGACAGTAAGTCCTGCCCATCACCAGCCAAATGAAAGCGGAGATCTTCTATGGTTCTTGTTTTCTGACTTATTTCACTTCTAGAACTATTTTTTGGAAATATAACGTTCAAAAGATGCTCGAGCTTCTCAAATGGAGTGTGGTGATGCCTTTCGTCTGTATTCCTGGCCACACACAGTCTTGCACACCCAGGGTCCCGGGCATCTGACGGACCCCTGCTGTAGGGAGATGTGGATGTCCTGCTTGTGGCCTATAAGAGGATTTTAAAGCCTTTCTGTATTCATTTATTCCGTTTGCTCTTTTTTTTTTTTCTCCACCAGCTTGTGTTTTTGTGTCTCTGAGAAGGCTTCAATTTTCGAGGCTCATCGGCATCTTCTAGTGGATGTGACCTGCTATTGCATCACTGAAATTTTGTAGTTTTGTGGCGTTTAACAGATGTTTTTATTGTTGTAGCTGAAACTATTCAAACTGAATGATCGGTTTTACAGTGGTGAAGAACGTCATGTGTCTTTTTCAGTGGTCTAACTATATCCGGGCGACAGTGCGGAAGGAGAAAGGTCTCCCCATCCTGGTAGAACTTCTGCGCTCAGATTCAGACAAGGTGGTGCGGGCGGTGGCCATTGCGCTGAGGAACCTGGCCATCGATCGCCGCAACAAAGATCTCATAGGTATGAACGAAGAGACTTTACAACCCAGTTTAAACTCAAATTGCTTTCAAATACAGTCAAATACGACCATTTGCGGCCAAAATAAGCAACAGCCCCAAGAAAGTGCCCCCCTTTTTTACATTTTTATAGTATTAAACCTTATTTTTTCGCTGCTGAGTGGCTTCGTTATTTGCTGGCGGTTTATGGCAATTTTTTCTCTCTCTCCCTCAAATTCGGCCCAAGAAAGTGGCTTATTTGCCCCAATATAGCCGCGCAAATTTGCATTATGAGATACTTAGTAAGAAGGACCTGACCAAAACCAAGACCTGAGTGGATTTCTGGTTGTTTAAGATATAAAAGTCTATGTGAGCACCATGTTTTTTAGAATGGACAGCGTTTTTCTATCTATCAAGCCATGAGTTCTATCACTTAAATAATTCTTCACTCCCTGGAGAGAATGAGATGACGACCTGATCTCTTCTGCGTTTGAGAAAGATGCTGATGTTGGTTGATGAGTGACTGAATTCCCTCCATCGACAAGCAAATACATTTCTGACGTTCATGAATCTGACGTTCATCGTTTCCATGTTCTTTCTTAATGTTTGAGCTAAATCTGAACTTGGGAAAACGTGAGACCTTCCACAAATAAAATGCAAATACTTTCAGAAAACAAAAATACGATTTTCTGAGAATATGTTTTTTGCCGGTACAGTATTGTGAAAGCTCACTGTTGTAAATACATAGACACTAGCCCCAAAGTTCCTTTTTTTGAAGACCATAAATCAAAACGTGGCTGTTTTGAAGAATTTGTATATCGAAAAATCATGTTATCTAAATATTGTGAATAAGTAATATTTTACAAATCCATCCACTGTTTATTCCACTCACAACTTGTTTCTTTCTCCTCAGGGAGCTACGCCATGAGAGATCTGGTGAGCAACCTGCCCAGCGGTCAGCAGAGGCCGGCCAAGAACCTGGAGGAGGACACGGTGGTGGCCATCCTCAACACCATCCACGAAATAATCACCGACAGCTCGGAGAACGCTCGCTCTCTCATTACAGCCCAGGCTATAGACAAGCTGGTGGCCATCAACCGGACCAGGTAGGAGGTTCAGAACCCATCAGCAAGCCGTTTCCCTAGCAGATCTAATCGACACGAACACGTTTTCCCAACAAGACACGGCTTGTGATGTCAACGCGAACGTCTTCCTCACCCAATTATGACTTCTTAAGACTCGCTTAGTTCACAAGCGCAGGTTTCTGATCTGATGTGGTTTGGTTCCTCCTCAACTCTCAGCAAAAGTACTGCGACAAGCGACGTGGATCTTTGAAGTGTCTTATTTTTATCAACACGTGTCATCTTTAATAAATGCGTGTGGGAAAGCTGAATATTAAACGGTGCAGTTCTGCGGATTCTAAAGCTGCCACTGTCTCTGGAGAGCAAACCGTGGTTTTTTTGCCTTTTGCGAATGTAATTTAGATTCCAATTCATATCGTTTATACTCGTTCTGACCCATCCGAACTCAATATTGATCATGCGAGATTGGGAAGCTTTGGCTCCAGCTTTGAAGTGGCGGTAATTAAGTGGGAATGACAGGAAACGCTAATGGCGTAGGAGAATCTGGGCCCACGAGGCTCGACCGGTGCTGTGCTCGACTTCATCCGGCAAGCGAAATGGCTTTGAACGTTATTCCACTGCGAACTGGGTGTAAACGAACTCTCTCGCCGGGTTTTCTCTCTGCAGTCAGTCGGCACGAGAGACCAAAGCCGCCTCACATGTGCTCCAGACGGTTTGGGGCTATAAGGACCTGAGAAACGGCCTGACCAAGGACGGATGGAACAAAACACACTTCCAGGTAGAGCGATCGAAAACACACTGGCTATTGTGCTCAAAAAATCGATCGTACGATCATTATAATTTCTTTAAACAGGGTTCCTACACTTTTTGAAAGATATCATTCAAGCACTTTCAAGGTCCATGTTTAAGTTTTTACAGCATCATACATTTGGAGTAAAATTTATATTTAAAGCTATGCCTAAATCAAAATGACTGGTTCGCGGTCAAAAGGGACAGAAATGTTGGGGAACTTTATTGCATTGATTTTTATATAAATTGTTATTGATAATTGTGTTCACACAATAAGAGTGACCACCTCTGTCGCTGCTGAATCTGAACACATCTCAAGTTTAGTATGAACATGGCGTCGAAATCAAATTTTGTGCATTCTAAGAAACAAAGATCAGCTTGGCAAAATAACATCAACGCTGACAGAAAAAGTGAACAAACGATCAGTTAAAAGGCTTCGTTTTGATGATTGAAATACAGGTTATAGTTGTAGTAAAGTAGTGGGTGTGTCGTCATCCACGTGACACGTCTAATATGGAAACTGCACGTTCGGCCTACGTTTGGGTCCAGTCCCGAGGACAGGCATTTATCCGGAGTCCACTGTATCGTTACATTTTCAAGCATCTTCAAGCATTTCATTTAAAATGAAAGCATTTTCAAGGATTTCAAGCACCTGTAAGAACCCTGTTTAAAGATGTTTAAACAAAAAATGTTTTCTTGATAATCTGTTCTATTTTTTAACATTTTATAATATACAGTATTCGTTGTATAGTATGTATCTTGACTAACAGCTCTTCAGATTCAAACCCTTAATTATATTAACTGATTTATGACCATGTGAATTTTCTAATGAATAGTAATAGAGTCAAAAAGTCACTTGAGAAAACTATCTGTGTGACAGTTTCCTCTGAGTCGAACCCACAACCTACTTTTCAGCTCAGGATTCAACTGTATTCGAACGCAGTGCTTATGAAACATCTAGATCATCATACATCGTTCTCTTGTTGTCGTGGAGAAGCAAACCTGGATGGAATTTTGGTTGTTAGAAAAATCATAGTTTCTCAGAATGCCTAGTTTTGCGATTATATAGGTTGTAGAAAACGCTACGTGTTGATTATAAGAGTCTGGTTCTTCTCAGCCCACAGCGGCCGGAACTCCAAAAGGATCTAAGAGCTGCAAGCCCGGCTACGACGACTCCACTCTGCCCTTGATGGAGAAGAACCAAGGTTAGTCGACAAGATCCTGACAGATGCTTTAAATCCTCCATGCAGCTCCAGCTAAATCTGAAGATATGTTTTGAACAGATATCTCAGGAACTTTGCCCTTTGTGCTTTAAAATTGCCGTGGCTCTGCTCCTGTGTCGTTCTTCTGCGTCAGTAGTGCTTCAATCGGTTATTTGAGTAGATCATATAATGCACAATGTATTCTAGGAATTGGAGAGCAGATTAGTGGTTAGGGACTCATTATTCATTCCTTCTCGAGGAAAGTGATGGTGAAGTAGTGGCGAGGAGTTTGCTTGACAGCGTCACCCGTTATTCTGATTGGATTCATCTTGTTAGTATAGATGCTCATTACGCTGATGCCTTCGATCTGGTCCTGCACATCCTGCCTGGTTTAACCTGAAGGATCCAATCCAGTGATTGAAGGAACAATCACTCCTGCGGAAAATATCCTCACCGTGGATGGAGAGATGAGCAGATGGATGGATAGACAGGCTGATAGATAGACAGTCAAGTACAAAGTCAGAGAGATAAACAGATTATTGACCAGACAGACAATGTGACAGATGGATAGAATGATGGATCGATAAACGGATGGGTTTAAAGACAAACGGGTAATAGATTGATGGATAGACAGAGTAGGACACAAATGATAGACAGGTAGAAGGACACAAAAAAGATGAGTAGAAGGACATAAAAGACAGACAGGCAGAAGACAGATAAATGTATAGACTGATGGATCAACAAAGGGATAAATCGATAGACAGACAGACAGACAGACAGGTTGAAAGATGGACAGACAGACAAACAGATAGATGAATAGAGAAATAGACAGAAGGATGGAAAGACAGACAGACGGACAATGGATGGATTGACTGTTCACGATAGGTGAGACAGACAGATCATCATAACCCTCAAAAACCATAATGGCGTCCTTCACTTCCGCTCTTCTGAAGCGATACACGCAGGTCACACTCGGTCTCGCTTTCTTCTCCCGGCTGCGCATCTCTCTTTTAATCAGATGTGTGTTGTTTGCTGAGGGCCGATGCAAATGCGAACAAAAGCAGCGTGGCTGGTTCACCAGAGAGTTCCGCCTCTTCCAGATAGCGGCGCGTCTGATCTCCTCCGCTGAACCCGCGTCCTCTCTAACCCTGACTGACAATAATTGGGAAGAGGATGTCGACAGGGTGTTGCTTGAGTGAGCTGAAGGAAGTGATGAAACACACACACACACACAGCGCGTGACTACAACATCTGTGTAGGTTCTTGCGTGCAGACTCACACTGAGGGTGGTAAGCGTTGCTCTTCTTTTCTCTCATTAGATGGCTATTCCACCATTGACCACCGAGACAAAGACCTCAAGTACAAAAGCAGCGATGGTTCTTCAGACCTGCAGGAGCGGGAGCCCTTGAAGGTCAGAAGCTTCCGTTTCAAGTCGGAGTGCTTGGTGTAATGAAGCGCTCCGTCTCGTTA
>SOMO01000131.1:250282-265865 GCA_028128575.1 Paedocypris carbunculus
AAATATAACTAATTTTCCTGCAGTTATTTCAAAAGAGAAAATTTCCTGCAGAAATATTTCAAACCTACATCTTGACCGAGTCTTTCCCTGCGCATCCTCGCCGCCTCGTGTCTCCACAGCTTCAGACACACACATCCTCCCACCAGATACAGCAACATGTTAACAAAGAGGAAGATGATGGCGGCGGTCTGTCCAGCTTCAGTCCGACAGAACCCGGCGTTGGGTCCGGAGTTAAACTGTGGGTAGTAACAGAGACCCCCGCGAAGGGTATCTCGCACATACACAATGGCCCCTGAGAAGTAAAGAGCCCCCAATCCGAAGTTTATCACAGACTCCGTGATCGGCCACCAATTGGAATCCAGTAGAATGGTACGGTAATACATGGTGATCCCCAGCACTACTAAAATAACCGTGGCGATCCACGCTAACCCGGCCACCACGATGACAAAAGGAGTCAGGGGTCCGGAGTAATAACCACTACCACTGGCTCCATACATCCCACCCATGGACATCGCCCCGTATCCGCCGCCCATCATCCCCCCATAAGTCTGTTGCATCGTGTAGCCAAACATATTAAACCACTCGTTGTCCTTGTGCACGTATGCGCAGACGCATGCAAACACAACGCCCCCCAAAAGCAGCTCCACGCAGCCCAGGATGCGCAACAGTCCGGCCCAGGACTTCATGTATGCGTAGCGCTGATTATACTCCTCCACCTTCTCGCTATAAGTCAAGGCGGTCTGCAGAGAACGTCCAGACACGGACTCTCCTGGCTCGCCGAGTAACATCGCCTGCTCCTTTCTCGATGTGTAGCTGCCCCCCGACCCCCCGTAAGGATCCGTGTAGGAGCTGGTGGCGGTGGGAGATGGAGGACGAGAGTGTGGAGGAGAGCATCGTACACCTTCAGTGGTGGTGTTCACCGTCTCGGTCGGTGGTGGTGGAAAGGTCCATTTCTGGCTCCCTCTGTTGCTGCTGCCCCTGAAGAAGTTCTTCACAGAGTCGGGGATGAAACGTCGGACGGGTTTAATGTCCATGGCATCATCTGTCTGGTCCTCAGCATCACTGGGGTAGAATTCCGGGCCAATTGGTGGATACTCAGGCAGGGGTGGAGGAGGCAGAGATTCAAAGCTGGTAGCTGGAACTTCACCACCAAGAGGATAAGAAGGTTGCTGACCCCATGGCATTGAGCCGATGGGCACCTGGTCGTAGTGAGGCATATCCCGGACTCGATCAAAGCCGTTTCCAAACATGTGGATTCTTCTGTCCTAGCAGAACTGAGGGAAATAACGACACTTTATCAGATTTCCTAGTCGCACGCACTCGCACGCATGCGCACAAACGCCACAACATTTCCACAAACCCAAATTAGGTAAGTTTCCGTGTTACCTGGAATACCTTATGGGCCATACAAAAAGATAATTACAATTTCGCGTTGAACTCACAAAGTCTTTAGGAAGAAATGAGGGGGAAACCGTCGTCTATAATGATCTATAACGCGTGGCTGTTAAAAAAAGCCTCACAATAATACGGCATTTCTCAACGATCATGTACGATCCACGAACACGTCGCGAAATAGACGGCACAATCATTACTACTACTACTACTACCAGAAACTATACCGAAGTACACAAGGCGATAAACGGCAAATATAAAACGGCTTTCTTACCTTCATCGATACTAGTTTTCCGCCTCTGGTGCTACAGGTGAATCGATCACGTGATCTGTCCAGCCTCGGTGGATGACGTCACTCCATCTGAACCAGTTTGGCGAGAAAGCCTTACCTGGAAATGGCGTGAACAAACATCGTTTGACCTACAAAAATTTATCGTCCTGGAGATTCTTTTAGGAGAACGAACTGTCTGAGGCATGTTTACGTTGGTAATAAAAGCCAATCAAGCTCGTTACAGTGCAGACATTATATAAAATGATTGAAACCAATTAAACATAATAAAGTGATTATATCATGTGATTAAACTGCAACGAAAGATCCTAAAATTAACAATTGTTCATGTGCTTTTGCAACTAAAACCTCTGTTCTGTCCAAAAAAAATCTTGATTATTGTGATCAATTCTATTTAATTATTCGGAGCCTCGTCCATATGTTCGAATATGATACAGATTAATACCCTAACAATAATAAAAATAAAGCCGTTTCAATGTAAATAAGGCAAAATAACACAAACAAATACATCTGTGATACATAAATTGGCACTGCGCAGGTGCCAATGTAAAACTGATTTTCCGTGTGACTATTTATAATACAAGAAAATGTTAAAGCATAAAGTGTAAACATACCAAAAAAAGAGTAACAAATACTGTATAAAAATATTTATTTCTTCTATTCACTTTGAAAATGAGTTTTCAAAACTGTCTGGGACCATTAACTACTAGCATTATCATAGTCATGTCTACGTTTGAAAATACACATTTCATTTACAGTCTCCTTTCTCAGTTGTTGTCTTTCATCCACTGTTCAATCCACTGCATTATTTGCTCCAGGTTCCTCTCCAAGTCCTCTGGGGTGTTACTGGGGAGCTGATGGACGATTTCCTCCTTGTACGCCTCTCTGGCTTCCTCAAAGATCGTCTGGAAGATCTCACACTGAACATTGTCCTGGAGCTTCTTTCCTGAATATCCTCTGAATAATCAACAGAAGGATATAAGAAAAAGCAAGTATATGTACAAGCATATGACAGTTATTAAAGCATGCATTTATATGTAAAATAACTGGATGACAAAAATAATATAGTGTATATAATAATAATACAATATATGACTACAATAATATATACATACGTGTGTGTGTATTAAAATATTATAAAACTTGTTAATTTACATGTTGCAATGTAAAATGCAATATAACCTTTTGAGTCTTATTGTTATTTAAACTGTTAATGATTACTACAATAAACAATAATTATTCAAAAATACAACAAGAATAATAATTATGTCATGTGGTATTGGTTTCCTCTGATAAGGTGCAATAACCCACATTTATTATAATGTTTGTTGTTTGTTTTTTCATTTGTATATAGCTATTGCATTTTTATTGTATTTATATTGTTTTTCATTTTATTGCTGCTTAGTTCATTAAATCTTATCACTATATCTACTATATAAACAAAACACTTTATCTTTATGGCTTACAAACTGTTTACCAGTAGCTCAAAGCTGATTCTTAGACATTCTTAAATAGCTCATAAATTTAAAACCCAAAAATCCTGGCTAAACAAACCTGCTTTCAAGTCGGTTATAGAGATTGGTGTTGTCTGTGCGAAGGACAAAAACAATGTGAAACCATCGTTCAGGGAAGAAATCACAGCCGTGATAATCCACGACAACTCCCCCGTCTCCCATTTTTTCTTCAAGCTCATCCACAACCTGTGACATAAATATATGCTTTAATTCACTTCTGAAGAAATGTGATGAAACATGGTCAGTGAATGTATAAATATACACATGATATATTCAAATGTGTAGAAAAGGTTCAAACAAACCAAGAAAATAATCATTGCAATAACACATACCCTGTCCTCATCCAATATAGGACACTGGTATTCCTCATCAAATCCGTCAAACAACTGCCCTAAACAGAAAAAAAACATATATCTGTTACTCAAATATTTCTGTGTGGAGTTTGCATGTTCTCTACAGATCTCAAGTTTCCTCCCACAGTCCAAAAACATGAGAATTGATCGTAGTGAGAGTGCTAATGTGTGCGCTTGTGTCCTGCTCTGAGATTCGTAGGCCATAATTCCAGTGTGTGTATTCCGCTATAAATGGGAAACGCGGTTCAGAAAGTAAAGATTATTGATTTGAGCAAACAAATCCATCAAACATTAACAACACCATTTAAACCTGAGCTTTTATTTAAATTGTGACATACCTTCCTGCGCCATGTCTCCAACGTTGACATAAAGCAGTCCTGTTCTCTGAGAAAGTTCCTTTCCTAGGGTCGTCTTTCCCACTCCTGGTGTTCCTAAAAGTTTGCCAGACAATTGCTACATTTACTCTCTTGGACGAATACAGTTGCAATGCTTTATCATGTATTTACTACTACGGTTTGTATTTTCCAACACGTGATTCTTTCAGAATGTGAGGAAAAAGAAACGCTGTGGTAAATATATGACAATTACAATTACGTATAAAGAAATTTGACATGATTGATGTTTTCTTGAGATAATCTCATAATACTCATATGTAAGGTTAACAAGATCTAAACATTTAATCATCTGAATGCTAATTATCTTTACATATTTTATAATTTTACATTATTTTTTATTAAAAACGTTATTGTTATACTTACTTGTTATTTTGTTTGGTTGGTTAAAATAGTCACATTATTTGTTTTATACATTTGTAGCAAAAAATATATTATAAATATATGTTACCAATACAAAACATTGACAATGAAAGTTCTTAATAAAATATACAAACTATTTATTAAGACTCTTTATTTAAGTTATTCCACACACTAATTACATTATACACATTTTTACTATTACTAGTAAATAATTAAAAATAATTTGTGTCCGTGTACCTGTTAGAAGAATATTTGGTCTCTTCATGATTCTCATTTCAAAACAAAAATCCCGAGTAAAGACGTTGCTCCCAATTGAAAGCCACGACACAATTAGCCACAAATACAATCTGGTTTAGGCCGTGTTTCTAGAGGCAAAAAGCCGCAAAAACCAGCAAAAACGTCTATTCGTTTGCAATGTTTTTAAGCGTCTCTAGCATAAGCACGAGAACGTGGTGACGAGACTGCAGCATGCTTGATGACGTCATCCACACGCGACAGCCAAGGGGCGGGCCTGCTCAACTTTAAAGTGATAGTATTCGTTAGCTCATTTCTTCTTGTAACTTGCACCAGCATCAAATTGCGGCCAGTGTTTCAAAAGTCATTATTAAAATGACGAAGGTGAGTGTGAACAGTAACTGCACATTTGTCTAGTCAAGGATGACGATTTGACCCGTGTCGAGCTATGTTTACTAGCATTTTTGACGTCAAGCTAACAACTAGAAACACAGCATTAAACACCAAGAGTAATGAAATACGCATTATAGTTGACATTTATGGTTTTATTGTAAGTTTAATAACTTTACACCGGTCAACTGCATGCAGTTTAGCTACTTAAATCAGCTTGAAGTAGTACAACATGTATTGAATTTCTCATTTATAACTTCACAAAAAGTGTAATCCTCTCATTAACACGTATTTTTACTTTTTTAAGATAGATTTTAAATTTCTTGTTTCTGCAGAAGTGTTTTGACTAGAGAATCTGAATGGGACGTCCAGGTTGATGATGTCAAAGTTCTCTCTTGGAGGAAAACGATCCTCTGGGAAAGTATGGGATTTCAACCAATATGTCTCTTTGTAATATGTCTGATCAGTTTTTGTTAATGACCAAAGTCAGCAGAGATTATTTTACGCTCACCTCGAGGATGCGTGAGGTTCACGTGAGAAACGCTCTGTTTGAAGTATTCTTATTTCTTTTGTAGATAAACAACTGGGTTGAACCCTCATTTGGCGAACTTTTGGGAGGAACGACCCGGTCCCTGAAAAAGCGTGCACTTACTGGACAAGACAAAGCAGTTGGGTGGCCATCTACCGTGGAGCAAAAAGGGAAAAAGTCCAAGAAAAGGAAAGTCAATCTCCATGTGCCTGACAGCCTGATAGGGGTATTGAGTGGATTGCAAAAGTCTGACCAGAATGAACCTTGGGTGGATCTGCATTCTCCCCACACACAGGTACTGACATTATCCAGTTTAGCTGTCAAGCTCAGGTTTGTTTATTTAGTTTTGAAAGCTGAATCCTGTTTCGTGTGCAATATTGCATTTTCAATATAATATCTGTTTATCTGTATATTAATAATTTTGAGTGAAGTCGTAATTTAAATGTATATCCCTGTTCTTTCCTCCTCAGAGCAACTGAAACTAAAACAACGCTTTTTCTCTTTATGATTAACATAGTGTTTCTTAAAGCTTTTTAAAGTCTTTTGTAAAGCACTAAGTAGATACTGTAGTTTATAATTGAATTGTTAAGTTGTTTTTTTTGATGCATCCTCTTTTCTAATAGGCTGAACTGGCTGTCCACAAAAAAAAGGTTGAAGAAGTAGAAAGCTGGCTGAGAGTTCATTTGGATGAAGGAAAAAAGGTTGGTAGTGATTAATACAAGTGTTTAATGTTTTTACTCAAACAAGAAAATAAGAACTGTTTGTCAGAAATTCGGGGTTGCATTTCCGTTTTGTTATTTTTTTCTGCTTTGTACTTTTTAGGAAGCAAAATGAATTTATTTTTCTAACCTATATGTACGTATGTGTATATTTACAGTACTATGTGTTATGTTGACCAAGAACTCATAATAAAATACAATCCATGAAATTACAGACAAATACATCATTTTAATGAACGCTATATTTATTAAAAATTATTTTATTACGATACAAATGTGTATTTTCATCAATAATCAAATATTTGTATTAATTATAAATTACTATATTAATGTATAGAAGTAATAATTTATTCACTATTAATTATGTTTAGTTGAATACTGCTGTGCAGTATTGTCATTAAAGACTACATATTCTATTTTACATTTTTGTGTGGCTGCTTCCACAGAGTGGCGCTATTCTGCTGCTCACTGGACCTTCAGGATGCGGGAAGACGGCCACCATTCGAGTTCTTGCCCAGGATTTGGGTTTTCAAATTCAAGAATGGTCCAATCCCTCCAGCTCTTCTCACTACAGCACAGAGGACTTGTTCACAAACAGCTTCGATCCAGGTCAGGGAGGAAATTTAACTGAAATACTTTTACATGTTTTACTCTTCGCACATGTAATGTCTTTTAACTCCTTCAACAGGTTCACGCTTCAACAGTTTCCTCAGCAGCTCACAAACAGCGCAGTTCAAAGAGTTTCTGCTTAGAGCCAACAAATACAGACGCCTACAAATGAATGGAGAACAACTGTCAGAAGATCGAAAAATCATTCTCATAGAGGTGCGTGAAGAAAAACAAACTACTTTTAATGCATTTACATTATGTATTGCACCAAAAACCAGACATTTACTACATCTAAAATAGTTATTTATCACATTAGCAATGTATAGAATTAGTTTAAAGTCATTTTCATTGATAATAACAGTACATTTCTTTAAAAAATAAGGACGTTTTAAAGTGACCCCAAACTTTTGATCAGTACTGTAACAAATTTTCTCTCTGTCTTTGTCTCTTATTACTTATCTTATCTTTCTCTCTCTCTCTCTCTCTCTCTGTCTCTGTCTCTCTCTCTCTGTCTCTCTCTCTCTCACTCACTCACTCACTCTGTTTAAATCTCTTGAAATCCTAGGAATTCCCAAACCAGTTCTATAGGCAACCTGACTGCTTGCACGACTCCCTGAGGTAAGTGCCACTAGGAGGTCTAATCTCTGTCAGTGGTGAGTAAAACCATGTGATCATCATTCATGCATGTCTATGTCTCTTTATATTCAGGCAGTTTTGTAAAGCAGGACGATGTCCGCTGGTTATGATTGTGTCTGATAGTCTCAGCGGCAACAAGAGCTTCACACTGCTTTTTAAAGACGTTCTTCATGAACTCGGAATTCACAACATAAGGTTTGGGTTCATTTCCAATGGCTTATGCAAATTTACATGGAAAATATTGAAATCACTTTGGTTTATAATTTCTTGAGATGAGCTTTATTCATATCAGCCCGTTTTATTTCCATTTCAGTTTTAATCCCGTTGCTCCCACCAGTATGATGAAAGTACTCAGTCGCATTGTGACCATTGAGGCAGGAAAAGTAAGCTGGACTTTTGAGAAGTGTTGTCGTGTGATCATCTGTAGGTCTCATATCCTGTCTCGCTCTGTTTCTTCAGAGTTCTGGCAAAGTTTCTATACCGGATAAAGCTGCTCTAGATCTTCTTTGCTCTGGAAGCTCAGGAGATATACGCAGTGCCATCAATAGCTTGCAGTTTTCTTCTTTCACTGGTGAACAAAAAAAAAAAAAAATAAATAAATACAATTTCTGTTCAAATATTATTGTATTCATTTTGAAATTCATTCTATCTCAGACCACAGTGTGGAGAAGAGACTATGGGCTTCCAAAAAAGTCAAAGCCCCATCAGTGAAGAACACAGTGAAGTCAAAAGGAAGGACAAAGACTTCAAAATCTACTGACATGATAGACCAGAACCCTATTGGAGGAAAAGATGCGTCACTTTTCCTTTTCAGAGCTTTAGGAAGAATCCTCTATTGCAAACGTTAGTATTTCAACAACTTGATTTTGTCTCGGTTTGATATTATAATGATACATTTTATTTAAGATGCCTTTCAAGATACCTAAGCTCACTGCAGATGAAGCAAAATTACAAAACAATGATAGACAGATGAAAAGCAGAATTCAAATCACAGCACCTAACACAGATTAAATAGATGCGTTTTGAGATGTTTAACCAACATTTTTGTTACTGAATGTTTTGTTACTGGATGATCATTGATTATTCGTGTTTTTGATTGAAGTATTTTAACTTTTATATATATTATACAAGTGTAGCTATAGCCATACATATATAGCTCCGTCTATGGATTTATATAAAATTGGTATCTTTTCAATAGGATCAAAAAACACTGACTAGTTTGCATTTCTGTCAAACATGATTTATGAAAATTAGCATGATATTTAGAGCTTGCCTGTACAACAAAACCACTTTCTGGCCTTTTAGATTATAAATGTGTCATTTTAAGGTGGTTCTCTAGCTTTCTGAGCTCGAACTCCTATAAAACAATGTAATTTTTAGGGGAAAGCTACGAAAGCTCCGAAGCACCCAAGCTTCCTCCACACCTAACACATCAGCACAGAGACAAACTGCTGGTTGATCCAGAAGTAGGTTTTAACATCCTTCACGTCGGAACCTCAAGTGTGTTTCATGCTCTACCTAACGCTCCGATTATATTTCCACAGCTTGTCATCGAGCGTTCACACATGTCCGGGGAGTTTTTCAACCTTTACCTCCATCAGAACTACGTTGACTTCTTCTCAGCTATAGAAGACGTCGCACAGGCCAGCGAATACCTCTCAGATAGTGATTTTCTGACCGCAGAGTGGAGTGTAAATCAGAAGAAGCATTCAATCTCCTCATTATGTCGTGTCATAGCAACAGCTTTGTTGTCATGGTGTTGTTCTTCTCGCAGTCAAGGTCTACTATGTTGGAGTATGGATCTTCGGTGGCCACCAGAGGGCTTATGCACTCCAATACCAGTGGCCAGTCTACTGCGGGTTTCAAGCCTCTCCATAAGCCACACTGGCTGCACGTGAACAAGACGGTGAACCAAATCATTGCTGATCAACCCAACATTAGGTCCTCAAAGTCTAAACATCCTTCTGTGTTGTAGTATCGGGAGAATAATCTGGCTGCTCAGTCACTCTTCCTAAACTTCTGCCTGACCCCAGCAAGTCTCTCAACAGAACTGGTTCCTTACCTCGCTAAGCTCTCAAACCCAATGAGGAATCAAGGTCTGTCAGTCCGTTTCATGTGATTTCTGGAGTAAAATGTGTGGTTCGAGATTAACAATATGGTTTCTGGTACTTTTCAGCTCAGATATCTTTTCTTCAGAATGTCGGACATCTTTCTCAACAGAGACTTCCTGGCCGGTGAGATTTCATGTACTGTTCATTGGACCATTGGTTAATCGGATCATTTGCTTATTAATGTAATTCTCTGAAAATCCTGGGAGTTTGCAAAGTGCAAAAAGAGCAGGTAGAGTGAATTTTATACTAAAATAAAAACCTTAACTATCTCTGAATGTTTTCTTTTGAAGATTTGAAGCCCTGGGTGATAAAGACCATGGCGCTTTGGAAACTGAGAGTGAACATGAGGATTCTTTCGAAGCTCAGACCCATCAAACGGTTGCAGCATCACATGCCACGACTGAAAACAGCCTGTCAAGTAGGGAAGAACCTGCTGAGGAACTTCCTGNTTTTTTTTTTTTTTTTTTTTTTTTTTTTTTTTTTTTTTTCAAAAAGGAGAAAATAATTGTTCAAAAAGGAGAAAATAATGTTTGGTTTCACATAATGTATGTTTAATGGTGTCACAGCACAACAGACGTTTGTAGAGCCTGTCAACAATTTAGCCAAAGTAGAACGCAATAAATTCACATTTGAGTGACTTGTGAATTTTTGAATGTTTTTAATACAAGTCTATCAAACATGCATACATTTACTGTGCATTACATTCTAAAATAAAGTCCCAACATGAAATATGTTTTGTTCCTATCATTATAAAGGTAAACTGATTTCAATTGAAGATTTTTAATTGAAAGAAAGTACAGACATTGTTTCTTGGACAGTTTTTGACAAGACTAAAGGGGGTTTGCTGGCGTCCTAGCTGAAGTTTTCTTTTTAAATTACTGTTGTGCAAATTTTTCCAGTAATGGAAAAGCGGTTTCGAAAAGGGATCTGTGACATAACAGGACAAAAGCGTCTTTTAAGGTAAAACCACGCCCACTTCCGCACGAGCGAGACGCTGAGGTGTAATTTAGACAAAGTGATTCCGCGGTGTTTTCTGCTGTAAAGGTCAGTCGTTTACATTTACCTCATCGTAGAGCTATTCTAGCTAAAATATTTATCACTTATGTAAAAGACAAAAGTTTGCACGAGTCTGAAATGCACAGTATCGATCGATCGATCGATAGATCATGTCTGATTTTGTTTCAGTTTGGGCTTTCGTTTATGTACTGTGTTGTTCTTCAGCAGTCTACTGTAATGCAGGGCGATGTTCCGAACGACCCGAACTACACGGACGATGACATGTCAGAGGGGGACCTGGGTGACGGCTCAGGGGCCCGAGCTCTGGGACACATTGGGACCAGGAGCAGAGGGAAACTTCTGGACTTCCTGTCCCACCCGGGGAGCAGGAGCAGTGACAGTCCCGGGTTTTTCTCCTGGACTTCATGCAGAGCCATGTATGCAGCTTTCAGAGAAGATCTGGATGCTGCCAGAGAACAAGCTGGAAGCATGGAGAAAAGAAAGTCAGGTTGGTTTTCTGGACAGGCGTGAGAAAGAGACATTACTTTTCCAAAACAAACATCTTGCCCATAAATTACGTCTAGCTTTACACACTCCAGGGTGGTTTTTATGTGTGACGTTCCACAGGGAGGGACAGCCTTGTGTACTCTGCTTAAACAAACCTTCCACAATTGTCATTTGAGAAGGAAACTTTGACCAGGATGTGTTACTAACTATCATCAACTTAATGGCAACATTAAGCCATGAAGCCCGGAGCAGAGTGAGTTTGTGAGTTGTCTTGCTCAAGGATACTTTAGTTATGGAGGGATGGATAGACATGTATAGACAGATTGACAGACAGTAGAATAGAGAGCGAGAGAGGAGCAACAAAATATTCAGATCTCCTTCACTCCTAAAGACTTTTCTCTTTAGTAAGATGAACGTGCTGTGATGTCAAAGATGGTGTCTTGTTTGCAGTTGAGATGTTATTTATCATCTTGTAGAAAGCTCTTCCGAGGACACTAATGAGGAGCTGCACAGGCGCCTGCAGCACGTAACGGAGGTAAGAAGAAGAAATCATCTCGGGTTACTTGTGAACGCAGCTTATTCTGAGCGTCTCCTCAGGAAGTGGAGTTGTTACGCACCGAACTGGAAGTCACTCACCGCCACCTGGAGGGCAAACACCAGGCTCTGAGGATTTTGCAAGGACAGGTACAAGAAATATTTCATGATCTTTTCCTATAGTTTTATAGACATAAATCTATATTTCTGATATAGAAAAATAATATATCTATCCATCCATCCATGTGAAACTCGGATTAACGTTGTTTCTTAAAGGCAATCTTGGACAAAGCAACTTGTCATACTAAATCATTACTTCAGAAGAGTGAAGAAAGGACCAAGGCATTAGAAAAGGTGTCAGATCATAAAAACACATTAACTGTTTATTTGTTTGTTTGTTTCATTCATCCAGTAATTTACTTTATTTTGTCTTGTAATTCATGTAAATATCGACGATCTGCAGGAGGTCAATGCACTTCAGTGGGAGATAACGTTCAACCAGGTACAGTTCAAGAATGTGGAGATCTCGTGGAGTTTAAAGTATGAAAGGTAAATCATACATTTTGTATGTAATGAGATTAGAGAAGAATATGATTCACTTTAGATGTCGTTTTATTTAAGTAGACAGATTTGTTGTATTGAGCTTTATTGTACAAGCTTGGTTCTATCACAATATCACAACAGGTTGGTGGCGGAAAACGAAGCCTTAAAGGAAACCCTGGAGGACAGAATGAGAGAACATCGGGAGCAAATGGCCGAGAATGCATGTCAGTTGCCCTAACACTAACGTAACATAGTGCTAACATAAAATAAGCACAACAGACAGACAGCCAGACATGTCTTATTAAACTTGTCTTCAAATACTTCTCATTCTGCAAGTCGTTTTTTCAGGCATAATTTGTGCTTTGTAAGTGTTTGCCAAATAAATAAAAATGAAAGTGACGTACGGTTATGCATATGCTGTGTTTTCTGCAAAAGCGCTGAGTCAGAAATGTCTGGAGCTTTTGTCCATGCTGAGTGCAAAGGAGAGAAGAGACTTCCAGAGAACCCAGCCTCCCCGCAGCCTCCGAACAGACGACTCTACTCTGGAGGTAAAGACGGTCAGTCGACGTGCTTCTGATTTACTGTGTTTGTGACTGTTTTGAGTGTGTTTTCTCCAAGTTGGCCGTGTTTGGAGCCTGTCAGTGCAGCGGAGGCGAGCCATGCTGCTGCGCCAGAAGTGCAGCCGCCAGTCGCAAACAAGTCCTGCAGCTCAAGCTCGAGGTGCTTTCAACGCTTCCAAAACACTGAAACGTCCACACACTACCTGCAGCACAATCTGTTCCTCTGCATTAGCTGGAGCAGATGCAGAAGAGGAAGGAGGAGGCCTACGCAATGATGGACGCGTACCGCATCGCCTTTGAGCAGCAGCTGAGGAGGGTCGGGGAGGATGTCCTGCGACTGGCTGAGACTGACCGACGCCCGCTACAAACCCAGAGACACGATAGAGGTATAGTTCATCTGTGGAGGAGAGCAGCCATCTGATGATGGAATCTTCAAAAATAAGATCAGATTCAGATTCCACTTTAATGGCTNTATAGCTCATCTGTGGAGGAGAGCAGCCATCTGAACGTGATGATGGAACCTTCAAAAATATATTGACATTTAATGGCCAAGTTAGTACATGACATGGAATTAGATGTGGTCTGACTCCGTCTTTTGTTCCCTCTTATTCCAAAATACAAGAAAAAAACTAAAATGAAATAAAAAAGAAATATACATGCATGCAACATAAATATTTAAATTATAAAAAACGTTGATTTGGCAATGAAACCTAAATAAAAAATTGCACAAATATAGAATATCCCTCGGATCCGGGTTTTTCAGTAAGAGGTTACAGTGTTAAAACAGCTTTTTGGTGATGCCCAACCTGAGGCCCGCGGGCCAAATGAAAGAAAGAATGGACAGACAGATTAGTATATAGACAGATTATACTATACATATAGAAAAATAGACAGAGATGAAAAGATGGCTGGCTTGATGTATGGATCAGATGAAGTAAAATATTTCTCCAAATTATTATACATTAACATACAATACATTTTTCAATATCTAAAATAATATGTAAAATAAAAATGACATTATAGTCAAGTTTGGCACCGTTTTATTTAAGGTTGAGTACCTTTTTCAAATTAGATGATGTTTCTCTTTCTGTTTGTGTGTGTGTCGTTTTAAGGCAAGCGCGGGTCACTCGGTGTTGCAGAACGGCTGAAAAACCTCCTGCCCGCTGCGTTCAAGGTTCCGGATGAGTCCGGGGAAGTCTTGCATGTGCTGCTTGATCTGGTAAAGGCGTCGGCTCGGCTTTCTGTTTCAGCTCTTGTTGAATTACTTTTTGATTTGATTTTAGTTGAATGACAAAGAAGAGGCCTTGGCTCATCAGAGGAAGGTGAGCTACATGTTGGCACGAAACACAGAAGACATGGAGAAGCGTCTCCAGCTGCAGTTAGAAGAGCTGGGTCTCTCTCACAAAGACGCAAAGGCTTCTGGGAAGAGTGAGTGGAGCGTGGACCGAGACACTAGAGATTGTCAGTCACATCTCATTGAATCTGGAGACTCGGCTACTGATGATCAGCAGAACACTGAGCTAATCCAACCATCTACTACTGACCATACAAACTATTCTATATCTGATGAGAAATGTGAGAATGCGTAGTTTCGTTTGAAAAATTGATTGCATGTCTTTTATGAAGTCAGTATATAATCATTTTAAACTTGTTAAAATAGTTTTGTCATGGATAATAAATTGATTTTATTTGACGCCTAAACTCTAGTATCATTGTACTTTTTCCACTGTACGTATTGATAATATTGTGGTGACTTTGCAGGTGACGTTCTGTCCAAGAAGAGAGTTTATTGTCTTTTTAGGTACTCCTGCCCCAATACGCCGAGTTATAATCTCATATTCACCACTAGGTTAGCTACACACAACACAAATGACAAGTTCCTATTTAACATTTAACAGGTAGGACAATCAACAAACATGAACTTCGCATAAAACACAGCACAATCACACAGAATAAACTGCATAAAAACACGGGTTAACACTTAACAATATTAACACTTAATACAATACTATATACTGTATATCTATAAATATTTTTTCCAATATAACATGATTAAATATACAGTTTTATATTATAATTTTTCATTATGTGATATAATTCTAGATAAATAAATATCTAATAAATATAATAATAATACAAATAAATAATAAATAGATAATAAAGTCTTCTAATAATATATTTCTTAAAACGCAAACGTTTGTTTCGCGAGCTGCAAACCCGGAACTGCATATCCCATGATGCACTTCGACACCGGTAGTGGCTCTGATATGCATGAGCTGTCATGATACAAAAGTTCTGAACCGGACAATGTTGTAAGCACATGGGATTAGTAAAATATAAATACTATCGCTACGCACTGTTTGCTTTATTTTTTCTATTAGTCGCGTGTTACTTCAGACTGCAGTCACAGTCAAACTCCACCGGTAAGAAAGCTACACGGCTCGCGTGTGTTCAGGGCGTTAATATTCGATTTAAAGTGTGTTTTCGGGGCCGATGGTTTTTCACAGGCTTAATGAGTGATCACACGCTGGATTATTTCTTCAACAAGAGGTTAATTCCAGGAAAAGATGCAGCGGAGATCAAGTGGTTTCACGCGGCAAACAGCCAGAGCAAAATTGCTGAAGCTGTTCGGGGTGAGTAAGGAATATTGTTATTATATTGTTCTATTTTGAAGTGTGTGTGNTTAAAGTGTGTTTTCGGGGCCGATGGTTTTTCACAGGCTTAATGAGTGATCACACGCTGGATTATTTCTTCAACAAGAGGTTAATTCCAGGAAAAGATGCAGCGGAGATCAAGTGGTTTCACGCGGCAAACAGCCAGAGCAAAATTGCTGAAGCTGTTCGGGGTGAGTAAGGAATATTGTTATTATATTGTTCTATTTTGAAGTGTGTGTGTGTGTGTGTGTGTGTGTG
>SOMO01000131.1:298952-309813 GCA_028128575.1 Paedocypris carbunculus
TTTTATTTGTAAGTTTAAAGAAAAACGTTTGAAAAAAATGCAATGCTAATTGTAACCTTCCGTGTAAAAACAGCAGCGGTGACAGCGCGCGCTCACTAGGTCACGACTACGGAGGAATTGTAGTACGTACCCGATGTTCTTAACAGAAGTTTCACACCTCTCTGTGTCTTCAATGCACATTGAATGGGATAGTATTGAAAGAGTAACACTCATGGTTAAATCAATAAGAGTCAGTCATATTGTGACACCGAACATAGTGTATTAATGCTGACAATTTATCATCTGCGCGAATCAGGCGCGCTCCCGTGCCGCGCTAGTGTAGAAGCGCGCTCCCGTGCGCGGCTATTGCAGAAGCGCTGAAGCGCGCTCTCGTGCGGACTCTCATGAGAAGCGGACATTGACCAATGAGAGGAGGCGTAACACGATTCTTTTCGGAGTAATCCCCGGACTCTGGGAGCCTCACACTGGGATAGAGTTCTGGGAAAAGAAAGGGAACAGCACTCACGACCCTCGGAGTATTTCTGAAGTTTGTCCTCGGGCGTAAACAGCAAAACACTGCTCTACAGCGGCCGTAGCTTGAGTCACGTGCCGTTTACATTACACGTCTTTCTTTGAAATAATAAATAGATCAATTTTGTTTTGATCAGTGTAACATAATTACACGTCATGGCTACATATGTAACAATTAGGCCGTTTACGCAACTTTGATAATGTAGTGCTTGATAATGAGACAACAACCTTTCAAAAAAGAATGTTCTCAAGTTCTCAACACAAATCATCTTGTTGTTCCTCATACACACACGTGTGTGTTTTTGTGGAACAGAATGTACCGTGAACTCGAAGTGAACTCTAACGCCTCCTTACGTTTCAGCCGTGACAGCGCAAGCAACACTTCCGCACCGGAGCTGCGCGCGCACGCACACACGCACGCACGCACGTGCCGGCCCGCCGTCGGTCATGATGGAGCAGCGCAGGAACAAGTTTTCGCTCTAGATTCAGAAATCAGGTCACAGATTCTCGAGCTGTTGTGGAAACTAACACTCATCAAACTTTGAGAGTAGTATAATCAATTTATCGCACGCACGCGGCAGTTTGTAATGACGTAGTCTAACGTAGTAATAATATTTTCCAAGTTAGTTCAACTACAATGTCGACTATTTAAAACGAAAAAANGGATCCAGAGTCTTCCTGATAAACATATTGCATCATTATGTACCCGAGTTTAAAAAAAAAAAAGTCAAGCAAGACACACACACACACACACACACACGCATAAGAAAATATTGCACAACTGTTAGTTCACTTGTATATTTTTTTATTTGTTATTACATGCCAAACATCTTATTCACATTAAGGAATACAGTATACACACTTGTATTTGCATCCAAATCTTTGCCTTCGTTTCCAGGACAACCGTCCTCTCTGCCCCCTCGTCTTAAGCTCCCGTCTTTTGGAAGAACAACATGCATTTTATAGACACTAAGTTAACTAACACCTCTTCGTCAGACTACAGCCTTATTGCAGAAAACATGTGCTTGGACTTGTTTAGCAGACAAGTGCTCACCAGAAAGTTTAAAAAGAAGTGGAGGGGAAGCGGGACTAAAAGTGGTATACAACTCACAACCTTTTATGCTACAGTATAGGAAAATATTAAGAAAATACTGTACATAAAGTCATACTTTTGGCACACGGGTGGGTTGTCCTTGTGTAATGTCTTCTATCAGACACGGAAACGCTCTCGTAAAATTCTATTATTATATTAAACGTATTTTTTTTTGTACATACACAGAGAAATTTACAGGTCATGTACAATATATCGTGTGAAAAACAAGCGTCGCCCGACAGATGGTGAGTAACTTGCATTTGAAAACAGAAGAGCGAGGCCTGGTCATCTGGTTTTGCTGGAACCAGTCCAACAAGACGGGTTGGTAAATGACAAACTGAGACAAAACAGCATGTTTTAAGGGCCTTTATACGGTTCCTGTCGTCATATTATCTCCATTTCAAGGCTATTCGCAGTAAAAGAACAAGAAAGTGCTGGGCTTTTCTGAGCGAAGGCCCGTAAATAACAAGTTCAAATAAAACCGGCCCGATCACCACGTGTGCTGATGATGGGATCACTGGATATGTGAAAGCCACAGTGATTAGAAACACCAACACGAGCAAGAACAATCTGTAATGTTTTTGGTTCAACATCCGTAACACTTCTTCTGTATTGCACATCGGTAAGGCAAACAAAACACGTCCTTTAAGAGAAACATACGGCAGGAAAACCCAAGATGCGATAAATCATATTCGTGTGTTTTGATATTGCTTTCAACCGCCTCTGATTTGATTGATTTAAAACACCAGAGAAGCAGTAAATGCCATTTAGATTTCTCAAATAAATTCCCAAATAAAAACTTCACAAAATGGCTGATCAATTTCCCGGCACAAACTTGAACGGAAATACAGTGGTACCTCTACTTACAAAATTAATTGATTTACCTTTAGAATTAGCATTAATTTACCTTTCGCGTTGAGCAGATATGCCATGACAATATGGCAAGCAATAATTTAATTTAATCCTCCACGGCGAGGTTTGTTAAATCCGCTAGCCATTTTGTATTTTCTCCATAACCGACAAGTGTTTTTTTTTTTTTTGTTTGAAGAGCATGAACAACTGTTTTTTACATGCCAAAAACATAAAAAACCACACACTCTCTCGGCTGCCTGCAAGCTAGCGGTAAGAAAAAAAAGGCTTAACCTTGTCACTACAACATTTGGCCTTTCGTGAAACATATTACGTAATTTGAGACAATATTTTATCAAAGACGCGCTTTGTAACTTGAAACATTTGTTAGTAGAACCGTAAGTAGAGGGACCACTGTACACAAATCGCTTTTTCTGAAACTCAGAAGCAACATTCTTGGGTTTGCCTACGTGTCGACGTAAAGAGAAGAGAAGCAGAATCGCTGTCTGGGTGCGACTATCGTGAGGATTAGTGATCCGAAGGCCCTGCATAATGAAGTCCTGCGCTAAAGTGCATAACACTTCCTACTCATCCACTCTCGGTGGCGTCTTGCATAGCAAGTCAACATATAGTACCAGTTTTGTGGAAAACGACACACACAGATGAAGGATTCAGGAATGATTGGAATGGCATCTACGACACACACAAGGCCAACACGTTCCACATTTGGCAAATTGCACATCATTTCCCGTCTTTATAACATCTGGCATCTGAGTTTGGAGATCACTGGACCAGAGCAAGACCGAAACGGCCTGTTCGTGATGCGTTTACAGGAGACACTAGTTACGTGTATGAATGTGATTCGTCTCTCCATTTGTTTTGGAATGATGCAAAAATTGACACCCGACAACGATAAAATACAGTAACCTCCCGCTTACGAACGCGTGCTTACTTAACCAGGAAGTGCGTAATTATGATTGGCCACGCCCCCACAGCAAAGAACCTCAGGCGTCTCAATGGAACGTTCGAAATCTCAAACCTGGAATTTTACGGGAAAATTAGCAGTTAATCGAAACCGTAAGCGGGATGTGTTCTTAAACGTGTGTGTATTAAGCGGGAGCCTACTGTATACTTAAATCATTTGCAAATAAAAAAAACATCAAAGCTATAAATCATCAATACTTAAAATCAAACTTGCTCATTGGATTTTTCTGATTGGGTTTCTCAACCAAACCCAAACTAACCTGGTTATAGATCACAAAATAAAACAAGATCAATTGCACATTTTGATTATATTAAATAAATATTATATCCACCAGCACCTTCTCGTAACCGTCATCTCCTGGATGAAGAAACAAGGACACATATAAGGACTGAATTAACTGATTACGCCTGGTCTAATGTCGGAGAAACTCCATGATGACGTTTACTTCGCGTTGGCGTGTTCTAGTAGAAAACAACCAAGGAGTGGAAAACCAGGGTGGAACATTCCAGAGTATGGCTAGTTGCTCATTCAGACAATACTAACTAACGGATTGGCCCTTGGGTTTAAAATGAGGTAGAGCCCCTCCACACAAACATCACGTGTTTGTCGTCATCATGTGTAGTTGTGTCTGCTGTCGAAGCTTCTGAACGCTGAGGGTTTGGCCAGCTTCCTCATGGAGAGCGAGTCCGTCTTGCCTTCCAGCCTCGCTCCGGCCCGAGCCTTCTGGAAAGGATTTTTCGGGCTCCCGCGGCCCTTGTCCATTCTCTCGCTGATGGAGAAGCTCTTCCGAGCGTAGATGTTGGAGTCCTCAGACGAGGAGCAACTGTTGGCTCGCTCCAGTCTGGAGATGGGTGAGCAAAACGGGCCCAGAGCGAGTCCCAAAGCCAAGTCGGCACCGATGCCTCCACTGGTCCCTTGACCTCCTCTGCTGGTGTCTGCCGAGCCCTCGGGATGCTCCTCCAGGTCGGACTCGGTGTGACTGAGCTCGGCATCTCGCTCGGGATGCGAGACGCCCAGGTCCTGTGGCTTGTCGAAGGTGAAGGAGCCTCCGGGAGAGTCCGAGCGCTCTGGGACGGGGTACGGCGTGGAGACGCAGCGGGTGTCTATGCAGTCCGTGATGCTGGTGTACTCCGCCGCCTTCACTTGCACGCCCATGCCACCGTAGTAGCCACGGGAGGTGAACATCAAGCTGTGGGACTTCACCAACGGAGGCTCGTCCAGGAACAGAGGGCCCGTTGCGGACAGGAAGCGGCTGCTCTTGGACCTCTCCAGCACCCCGGCTGAGGGCGGAGGTGAGGGCTCCAGGTCCCAGGGGGGCAGGGTGTCGGGCAGCAGGTGGGCGGAGAGGTCAGCGGCAGCACTGTCCTCAAACAGGACCGCGCCCTCCGACTGCCTTTCGCCTGCCCTTCCTCCCGAGAGCACGGCCTCCATGATTTCCGAATGCAGGGACGAGTCTCGCACGAGCGATGGGACGGTCCGGACCGGCTCCAGGAAGCTCTCGGTGGGCGGGACGTCTTCCGAGGCGGAGACGTAGATGTCGATGCAGGACGAGGGTCGCAGTTGCTGCTGCACTGACAGGGTGTTGAGCGGTGTGGGTTTGGAGTCTTTGGGTCCTGCTCCAGAAGACACTGATTGGGAGCTGTTGGCCCGGTGGAGGCTGAAGAGTCGGTCTTTAAAGAAGCCTTCTGTCCGATCCGAGCCACACTTGTCCTTGGAGGAGTGGCTTACGTAAAAGGAGTGACTCCGGACACGCGGGGCCAGGGCGGTTGGGGACGTGGGGGAAATGGATTCCTCTCCACCCTGTTCCAGAGACTCCTGGAGCCGGTAGGAGTTGCCCTCTTGGCTGTTGAAACTGCTCTGCCGGAGGATGTAGTTTGTGTCCGTGCAGTCAGACGAGGTTCTGGAACGGGCTTTGTTGGCTTCTCCGCGGTCCATTCCAGTGACCCGCTCCAGGGCCACGGCGATCCGGCCGATCATCTCCTCCATCTGCGCGAGTCTGATGTCCACAGTCTGCAGAGACGCCTTCATGAAATGCTCCCGCTCGTTCACTTCCTCCAGCCGCATGGCCATGTTCTCCACCCTGAGGGACACCATGTTACATGTTTGAATGTAAATTATCATTATATTCCAATTTGTCATTGGTAGTTGAAGCTAAGGAGGCAACAAAACATGTAACTTTATAATTCCAGAATTACATGTTAAAAACTCAGATTTGCAACATTTTATCTTTGTGAATTATAAAGTATTTTTGGTTTTCAAAGTCCAAATTGCAACTGTTTATTTTATGCATCAAACATTGTTTACGCTTTTGAACATTTTATGCACCGCAGCTTCTGACATCAGTAAGACGCCACACAAATATGTTTATAAGTGTATAATTTGGAATTGAGAAATGAGTCACTATTTGGAGAGAAAAAGACAGAATTTTTAGTTTATAACAATATAGCAAATCTGATGGTGCTGTTTACTTCGATCAGTACTGTCTTTCAGTGACTGACATTTGCTGACAGTTGCTATTGCCCCCTGCCGGTCAAAAATGATGATGTTTAAGTAAATACGTATGTAAAACTTAATATAACATCATAAAAATACATTTCGGTCATCTTCTGGCAAACGTTTACAAACAATATTTGACTTTTCCCATGTCAAGTTTACAAAATTAATAAGAATCAGTCATTTTCAATTTTGACTGATACAGTATTTTTTAAATGTAAATTTTTGTACATTCAGTTGAAATAATTGCGTAAAACTGTACAAAATACATACAGTAATTATGAAGTATGTCGATTTTAATCAACAACAAATGTGATGTTTGAACCTTTCGGACGTCACGCGAATCCTCTCGTCGTTCGATGAGTTGAAGCGATCGTCTTTCTCTCGGAAATATTCCTCCATGCACTGCTCCTCGAAATCATGGACCTTCTTCAGCTCATCTTCAGTGATGAAAAGCTCTATGGACAGATAATGGTTAAAACGAGCGAACGACGACCAGAGATTCTACCACGTAGATCGCTCACTCAGCCCATAGTCCCTCTCATCCTCATCGTGCTTCCTCCATCGACAGCAGATGTGTTTGAGGACCATAGTGATGTGGCTGAAGATGATGAGGGGAGGAGGAAGCACAGGCCGCTCGTGGAACGTCATGATCAATTGGTACCTCTGGAACTTCCACACCTGGTTGGAGATGGATTTCACCTCGAAGAACGTGTTGCTAAAAATAAAAAACGACAGCCTTTCCAACTTTGCCCAAACCGAGTGGACATATATGAGACGTACTTGAAGACGGCGATCAGCAAATTGACCAGCAGGATGTTGGCGACCAACAAGTAGCAGGCCATGATGGCCGGGACGATCCAAGCTCCTGTTTTGCACGGTGGAAGAGGAACGATGAGCCCGTCTTCTGTGGTGATGTTCTGGCCACACGGAGCTGTTGAAAACACACAAGCTTGTCTCAAACCGACAACAATCACAAGACCATTCAGTCATTCCTCCGGTTTGACACATGCTCAAACAGAAGTCAAAAATGGGTCGTGAGACATGTCCATAAATATATTTATTGCGTAAATATATCGCATATCCAATATATTTAAACACCTGTGGTGTTTGAAATATATTGATTCCAAATGCCCAGCCGTCTTTCGGATGGTGGCTTTAAGCAGGTTAGGATGTATTGGGAGTTTTTTCCGTACGGAATGGTTCAGTTGCTGTAGCTTTCAAGGGAGAAAAATCCGTCAGTGAATTTGCATAATCGCTTGTATTTTACTTACGGGATCGTTTTTTTTTTTTTTTTACGAATCACACACAGATGCCCAAAGTGAGAGAACTGAAGTAACATGTTTTGTGCTAAGAAGCCATAATTGTTAAATTCAATGGGAATTCAAGGCTTTAAAAACTCTGACAACTGAACCACGTGAAAAAAACGTCGGCATAGATGAGTGGAGGCGAATGCTTCTGCTGGTTAAATGAAGAGGAGCTTACATACAAGATGGCGGCTCTTGTAAAAAAAACAAATCGGATGTTTGTATGTCTGGAAATAATCGGAGGAGACGCAAATGGGCACATGCTCGTTTACACGATGCAGGACAAAAAACCACCAGCCCAGCAGATTTTACACTAGTAATTTAATTTCGATGAGAAGGAACCAGACTGACTGTGCAGACCACAACAGTAATGGAGCGGCAGTCAACGCTAACCGGCTTTAAAAGCTTTCTGATGGCGGCTTTGGCATTATATGTGTTACGGATTTCCATGATAGGGAAGACAATTAAGTTGTCCCAGTACCTGAACATTTTCCCCATCAAGGAAAGTCTGCCATTAGGATTACAGCGCCGTGCATAGGTGTAATACACGTAATGGCCATTAGGGGGAGCACATGAGGTGGTGGCACATGACAGTGAAACAAGAATGGTTCTGGTGACCGAGATTAATTTAGCAAAATTTGCATATAGGAAATTGCCTATATGGGATGGACCACTGTTACGCCCAGATCCTTGAGATCGAATGTAATTTTCGACCAGCCCGAGTTTGTCATTCACTTTGTGCTGTAGCTTCCTACTATCTGAAACACAGAACGAAAGCGTTATTTCAGCTCTCTTGTCTTTGGGCTATCCACCGTTCAGCACGCACGCACACACACACACGCACACACACACACACACACACACACGCACACACACAGAGTCAACTTCAACATACAATCGTTCAAAAGCATTTTTTTAGGATCTCATATATAGGGACCATAATTCCTTTCAGCCTAACAGAATGTAAATAAATACATATTTGTTATAAATTCTGTGTATAAAAAAAGTGAGTAATCTGTAGTGTAGACCATGAGTAAAATTTAATGCATGGTTCTTGTACATAAAGATAAATTAAAGTAAAAAAAAAAAAAAAATCTTAAAAATAATATATATATATATATTATTATTTTTTTAATATTCAGTATTAATAACTAAACTTAAACGAAATATCAGACTTTATAATTATAACCAACTCATGTACTTCAAAGACTTTAGAAACACATCCATCACAGCTGAGGTGAAACAGTGTGTATACATTTTTATGACACAATATCAGTTACAGTGTTGCAGGAATGTAAACCATGAATTCTTGAAGCGGCTGCACATAAAAAAAGAGCCCCGCATCCACAGTTTAACGTAGAATGACCACACGTGATAAAGTCTGTTATCAGAGCAGATGCCGGATTTAATCGCTCACCACGTCCCTACATCTCGTGGACCATTAATGGCCCGTGACGTCTAGCGCTCAGTGCTTGAGTGTGTAATGGTCTGATTGATCAGAAACCTGTAAGTGTGAGTAATAAACCAGGCTTACGGTCGATTTGGTCTGCAAACACTTCGCCGTAGATCATCCAGTACGGCATGAAGAAGATGTTGCGAGCCAGCATCCAGGACGGGTCCTCGTTGGGGTTGAGGATGGCTTGCCGTGCCACGCCGAAACTCATCAGCACCACCAACATGATGATCACAAAATACATCATGTCTATCATCTAGATTGGTCCCAGTTTAATGAGGAGGAGGAAGGGGAAAAGAAAGGGAAAAGAACATTTAGGAGTTGTGTTATCACTCATAGCACACAAAGACAAAGTTTACACATATCTGATGATTTTGATACAGTAAAACACACTACAGTAAAATTCTGTTTTAACAGACTCCTGTAAAGTGGAAACCTGTTATAACGGACCCCTGCTGTCAGGCACCTGTTATAATGAACACCTGTTATAACGGACCCCTGCTGTCTCAGGCACCTGTTATAACGGACCCTGTTATGTCAATCACCAGCTGTCAAAGGCACCAGCTATAACAGAAACCTGTAATAACAAACACCTTGTATACCGGACCCATGTTATAACAAACTCACAGATTCTCATCAGGTACCAGCCAGGCACAAACATGCTAGGAAATACCACTTATTGGTTGATCAGTCTGCCAGGAATTAAAAATCAGCTTTTTTGTTGATTGCTTTTCTAAACTATTTTTGAGAATTAGTTTTTAAAGCTTTCTGAAAATGCTTTTTAAAAATTGCTTTGCTTTCTTGTTTTGACAGTCATGGTTCCTACACTTTATGAAAAATAAAATTCAAGCACTTTTCAAGCACTTTCAAGGTCCATGTTCAAGTTTTTCCAGCAACATACAGTTGTGATAAAATGTATATTTAAAGCAGGGCTGTCAAAATTAGCGCGTTAATGCAAGCGATTAATTTTAAATTCTTAATAGCAATGTTTATTTTTAACGCACGTTATCGCAGTTACACTTTATTCACTGTGGTTTTTGGCTGCTAAAAATGCATGTTTCTACACAACTACAATTTCAAGCATTTTCAAGCATTTCGTTCAAAATTCAAGCACTTTCAAGGCCTTGAAAACACAGTATTGAAATTCAAGCATTTTCAAGGATTTCAAGCACCCGTAGGAACCCTGGACAGTGGTATGTGAGAAAATCTGGATATAATGATTATTATATTATCTGAATATAATAATCATAATTAACAGGCCCCTAAAGTCCGTTATAACAGTATTTTACTGTACAGTAACTGTAAAGCATTAGTCTGACTGATCTCTCTCACCATCTTGCCAATCATCATGACGTATGGACCCAGGTATTTGTTCACACCGAAGATGTCAAGCAGACGTATGTACCAATAAATAATGTTGACACAGTAGATGACCCGCCCATAACTCATCAAGGGCGGGTCTTGTAGGCGGAGCACCATGCCAATCGAGAAGATGAGGATGGCCATGAGATCAGTGATGTTCCAGTATTCCTGCAACCACACTTTCACTTTCTGCAGGAGCTTCCCTGGCTCCGACATCAGGATCTGAAAGAAACATCAAGAACGTCATGAACAAAGGTATAATTCTGGGACAAATATACTGGACTGATGACTGAGAGACTTTAAAATGCAAAATTGTCTGCAAAAACTGCATTCCAGGAGAGGGCAGCAAAGACTAATGTTGAGAAGAAAGGCAATCTGAGAAAGTGACTACTGTACGTCTGACAAATATATATTATTCAGATTTGAAATTCATCCATTTTTAATATGCATTTTCATTTCTGGGTCAAGAGGAGCAGGAGCCAATCCTACTGTTTCTGGGCTTGAAGGTCAGAAACACCATGGATTGGTGGCCAACCAATCACAGAGCAGGATACATGCACACATGAATAAATGAATGCCCACTCCAGTTCAGAGAAACTTCACCTCTCTCATCTTCTCGATGCCATTGGTGAATATGTAGGCGATCACGATCCACTCCTGCGGAGACGGCCACAGGTCCATCTTCACCAGCACTATATAGTTGAACAGCATCAGGTATCCCACATAAGCAAGCTGCGAGAAAAACACACCAAAATAATTAGATTATATTCATCAATCCAGCCATTTGCTACTTTTATATTTCTAGGTCA
>SOMO01000131.1:312035-326700 GCA_028128575.1 Paedocypris carbunculus
ATAGATAGATAGACAAGTAGATAGATAGATAGATAGATAGATAGATAGATAGATAGATAGATAAAAAGACAGGCTAATAAATCTTAATTAAAAAAAGATCAAATAAATATAATACTATATAATTTGTTATATTTTACAACAACAACTTACATTTGTGAATTTGTAATGTATATTTGTGAAATTAATTATTTATTATTAGACCAACAGACAGACAGATATGACTTTATATTTAACTTTCCCCACACATTAGAAGTTTGAGAGCCACTGATTTGCAATCCACTTGTATATAATAATGACCAAAGTGACGCATCATTGTGACGTCGCCCATGAAATAATGGAGAGGCAGGTCGTGATGAAGGCGATGGAGATGAAGACCAAGCCGCTCACATGCTGTGCTGGCGGGAATGACACAAACACAGGCAGCGTTCAGTCACAGTACCGTTTGAGAGACCAGACCCTGGCGTAAGAACAGAAACAGAGGCGAGACGGACATAGGCAGACAGAGACACGATACAACTCCACAACCACGCATCCTTGCTTTGACAACGAGGAACGAAGAGAAAGGGGCTTGTTACGCTTCTCTAAAGGAGATGCACCACAGACCGAATTTGGGGCAGGACGTCCAGACCGAGGAGCGTGTGCGTGTGTGTGCGCATCAGACTAGAAGCTGAGGTGGATGCTCTCACCACGGAGTTGTACTGCGTCTCACAGTAAGATCTTACTGTGAACTCCATGTCCTCCTCCTCTTTCTCCTTCGCTTGTTTCTCAGGCTCGTCCACGTCCTTCTCTTGAAGGTAGGTGTCCTGATCCTGAGGCATGTAGGACATTTCGTCCTTGTTTTTAAACTCCAGGCTTAAAATGGACGGAGGCAGAAGCAGGCCCAGAATAACCTGTTTGGTCAGAACACAAATACACACTTTATTTTTTATAAAGCATATTTTTAATGTGCATTTTAACTTGTCGGATTTTTAATTTGTATAAAAGGACAATGAAACTTTACTGCAGTGTGCAAAATTATCAATAAATACATCTAATGACAAAATGCTTAAACCTAGACCAAAGTTCACCAAGGCCCGACCTTAAGGCCAGAGTTCTTGCGCATGCGCAGTCGTCCCATCCACATGTCGGTGAGGAGCATCTGACTGCAGGTGTGGGCGATGAAGTCCCGGTGCTTGGCAGCGACTGCCAGCTGCAGACAGGTGGCATTACTCCAGTTCTTTAGCTCGTAGGTCAGCAGCTTCATTGCCATCTGTTCATCCTGCTTGTACGACTGATCCAGCAGCTCCACCGCCAGCTGACCAAATTCCCTGAAAGGTAATATTGCTTATATATTATACAGAAACGGTATATAAATATATAGCAAGCACATATGGTCGTGCAAAAGTCTTGGCTTCAAAAACAAATGTACAGGATTTTTATTTCAGGAAAGGTTTTAAACAAAAAGTAATGTTTTATCAAATGAAACTGCTGAAATTATGTCTAATAGATTTTTTTAAGTTGTGAGTATAAAACGTAGAAATGAAAAACAGGTGACAGAATAAGTTATTAATTCAATTACAAAACGTAGTTGATTCTGACAATTAAAAGATTGTGAAAAGTACTTTCTTGGAATATTTTGGATTTAATGACGTAATTAGATTCAATACAATGTATTGAAAAAATCAACCTCAATACCAAAAAAACTCTGAAAAAGAAAATTGTGTATATGTACAATATTTTTTTTCTGTAATTACTAGGCAAAATAATTAATGTAGAATTTTTTTTCTACATTAGCTGATGATTTACAAAAAAAATACTAAGTAATCCAGCATCAAATGCACATACTTTAACTTAAGTTTATAATTTGCTGACTCTGCATATTGGAAACCGTAATATTAGACATGTGCATTTTACAAGAGTTAAGATGGAAGTCTGGCACATTACAGAAGAACTTTGCATGACTTTCATGACCTTTCAGATTTTGAAAACCGGTCAAATCCATATTTGCGATTCGTACCTCGAGTTCAGATTGAGTTCCTGCGAGATGTCATCTACCATGTCGTTCTCCGAGGCTTCGTGTGCCATTGCCTTACACAGCTTACAGGCCACCAGTGCCTTAGCCATGGCCTCCTCACCATGTTGCCAGAAGAACAGAGCCATCTTCTGTCGCTTCATCAGCACGGCCCAAACCATCAGCTCGTGGAAAGGGAAAGGGAAGTGGTTGATTTCTGGATCGTCCAAGTCAATATCGACCTCCTCCTCCCGCTTCCTCGTGGTCTTCTGACGTCCTCGTCTAATAGGCATGTCGTCCTAAAGAACAGAGGTGTAAATGTAATAGCCAAAACCATCATGCGTTCAAAAGGCGATGGAACCAGTCAAGATCTCTGCAATTTAACCAGCTAATGTATATAGTTATGTATATTGTTAAACTAGCCAAATGAAGAACTTTGATTTCTTCCCAGGAGTATACATGTAAGTTTGTGATCACTTTTAAAAGCACAAACAGGATCGAATTAATTTGGTGCTCTGCTTAAAGTCTAACAGACAAGTTTAAGTTTGTTGAGTCAGATTTCTTATAAAAGCTTATAAATAATTCCTACAAAAACATTTGGATATACAGTACAAAGAAAATCATCTCACCTCCATTCCAAGCAGCTTCAGGGCTTTTGGCTACAGACACACACACACACACACACACACACACACACACACACACAAGCAGAAAAAAAAAACATTTATATTTTAATATAGCAATTTCATTTCCCCTTTTCTTAGGTGACAAAACCGAATTTCTACATGATAATCATGGTTGAATCTTGATTGAATATTCTCTTTGGGACAACGTTTAAATAATTTGCATGTGCTTATGTATCTTACATAAAACACAGTGACCTCACAGAAGAGAATACAGGTGCTGATGCATATTGCATCCGTTTACTTTAAATAGAAATGAGCCGAGGGAACTCATCAGCTTTCTTCCCATTTCCCCATAAATCCAGAATTTCAGGCTTGGAGTCTGAGTGAGATGTGGTCTGATGAATTCAGATATTATAGTGTCTGATAAATTCAGATATTGCGGCGATATTAGTTTCACAGGCTTGACAATTTGTCCCGTTACTCGGCAGAGCTGAAGGGTCCCTGTATGCAAATTCTCTCCACGAGGAATCGCTCTTGTGTTAGTTCCATATATCGTCGTTCTGTTGTAGCTTTGAGCGAAAATATTTCACCCAAGGTGGGTCAGCCAAAAAAAAAAAAAAAACGGAGCAAAACACATTACAAACACCCTTTGGAAAAATGGTTTCATTTATGGCAACCTTCAAGCCTAAAAAATGCAGCATGAAGAATGGCAAACTTCACACTTAAAAAGCATGAATTATTTAGAAGGATAATTTATTTATTCTTAGAAAAAAGACACACTATTATATATATATTGAGGTTTTAGCTGAAATGTGTCTTTTAAAGGCACAGTGACCAATTTAAAGATTAAATCACATACTCTTTTTGGTCCAAACAGATTGTGATAAAGGGTCCGGAATCTCTTCCTGGTGTAATTGCAGCGATAGGCTCCGCCCATGAGGTATTCAATGACCAATCCGATGTCAATCAGACTTATGCGGTAATCTGGCGGCAAATTACCCTGGAAACAAAACGGTCACCAATGAATGCAACACACGTTTTCTTACAGTTATGGGTTAAAAAAAAATAAATCACACACAATCCACAAGCTCAGCAGACACCAGCTCACTCCGCCACCTCATTATTCTCATATCCCACAAACACACTGACATATTTATGGCTGGAAAGAATTAACATAATTGAAGAAGTCTGTCTGATTCACCTTGAGGTAGATCCAACTGAACCCTGGATATTCTTGCTTGGAAAGAACACACAAGGTCAGTGAGACACAATCATATTAAAGGGACAGACGCCCTACTGAGACCAATAAAGTCTGGAATCAGAGTTTGGTGTCATTCTAAACTGACCGTAAAACAAACGAGTCCCTTTACGAGAGAAAGAGAGAGAGAGAGAGAGAGAGAGAGAGAGAGAGAGAGAGAGAGAGAGAGAGGAAGGGTCAGACAGAGAGAGAGGGGTAGGGAGAGTGAGTGAGAGAAAAACAAAAAAAGGGATGGAGAGCGAGTGCGAAAAAGAGGTAGGGAGAGCGAGTGAGAGCGAAAGAGAGAAAGGGTGGAAGAGCGACAGAGAGTGAAGGAAAAAGATGGAGAAGGAGGCAGGAAGGGAAAGGGAATGAGAGAGAAAGCAGGGAGAGATAGGATGAGAGAAAGTGAGAAAGATATATGAGAGAGGGATGGGATACAAATGGGGAGGTGGAGGAAGCAGTACAGAGAAAAGGATGAAGAAACAAAGATAAAAAGAGAGAGCAAGAGACAGAAGTGAGAGAATGAGAGAAAAAGATTGTATGATTGTGTAAAAATGAAAATAGAAAGAAAACGTGTGTATTAGACAGCGAAAGATGGAGGTAGAAAGACAAAACATAGACAAGAGAAAGAAGACTATGAGAGAGAAAGAGAGAGAAAAGATGAAGTAAGAAAGAGAGGAGGAAAGACAAAAAATGAAGAAGATAAAGAGAAGGAGAAGACTGAACGAGAGCACAAAAGGGAGACAGAGAGAAAGCAGCAGGTCAGCTGGGAAAGGGAGAAGAAGCCAGAGCTGATGCTGATGCTGAAGAAACGATTCCACTAAAACTTCATTTGTTTACGAGTCTGTCGAGGGAGATTCTCCTTATCAGAGTGTGACACTGTGATTACAGAGAACACAACGCCGAGATTATTTCTGAGATCTACAGGGCAAATCCAGTTTCTGAAGGATGACAAGCGACAGACTCGGCAGTTATCAGTGCACAATCACTGTGGATCTATCACTAGCACAACTCTCTTCCCTGGTCTGATCTGTTTTTATTGCTGACTCATAAACTACTCAATACAGTGGCACTTTGACACACGAGTGACTTGACAGAAGAGTTTTCCGAGATTTGAGTATCATATTACGAATGAGATACGAACATCAGTTGCTTGATATTTTTACTTTGACGCACGAGGAAAAAGTGTCGTCACAGCGCCCCCTAGCACCCACCACGTTTTCTCGTTCTTCAAGTGCATAAAACGGTTACAATAAAATTCTCAACATGAAAATGAAACGTAGTTGTTTTTGCCGTTATTGCTCTGAAGTCAATTCTGCCGTTCAGTTCAACGTACAGAAAAAAACATAAAAGCACCAAGCAACATCTACCGCTGCTAAGCAAACGGCTAAAGCTGTAACGAACAATAAACTACCATCACCCAAACGTAAAAGTTTTAACGTAAAAGTCACTAGAAAGTAGAGAACAGACTAGAAAACTATAAAATAAGCAACTACTTGTCTATAAGTCTCCATCAAGCAGTAGCAGGAACAAAATCCCAGTCTAGACTATTCAACAACACACACACACACACACACGCACACACACACTCGGTCGCATGCATAATGTATTCTTACCTTTTTCACGTCTCTAACAAGGTGGTACAAGGTGTTGGATGGTCCGTGCCTCTGTTAACAACACACAGACGTATGAAGAAAGTGAATCTTTATCGATCAAACAACACATTTTCACAGCACGTACTAGATTTGTCTTTATTTTAAAAGAAAAAAAAACTGTTCAAGATGTGCTCAATTCACATGAAAGAGACCATTTGTAGCTCAGAAGACGACCGCTCTCCTTTCTAGGCAATTATCTCATGTGCACGCAATTGTTTTCTGAAGTCGTGTTTCATAGCACAAGTTGAAGTGAGAACTTTATGATGCTTCAGTGCTTTTAAGCTTTTATCAAAGCTCATGTCCACATTCATGAAAAGGACCATAAAGTATAGCAAGTGTCAAAAAGACTATAAAGTATAGTTTTAAAAAGGGATTGTTTTAGTATTGCTGTGCGTATGGAGAATTTTCTCTACACACACACACATTTATATCCTATACCTACCATTGACATACATGCAAAACAAAATCAAAAATACAATTCGACAACACTTTCAAACCTGCATCTTTTCATAATAATTAATCCATTATTCATACATATTCAGTGTAATTATCACATGGGTGTAAATAAACAGTGAATATTGTGCGTTTTAAACCTACAGTCACCAAAGTACCGTATTATAGAGCTCCTCAAGTCTGGACAACGTCAGGAATCGATGCATGCTCACTCCGTTCTCGATCAACAGCTTCACAAAGTCCACTCGGTCCAGCACCAGCGCATCAAGCATAGACTGTTCTAGAGATCCCACCTGGGAAAAACACACACCGCTCATATACCTGCAGAACACCTAACAGATGTTCCAGATGAGTGGAAGTCACAGCATTAAATCACACTGAAAAAGAATTGTTTGTTGGTAAAGTGTGTACAGCGGTACCTCGACTTATGAAATTAATTTGTGCCAAGAAAAGTTTTGTAAGGCGAAAAGTTTGTAAGTTGAAACGCATTTTGTATGTAAATGCACTAATTCGTTCCAAGCCTCTGTAAACTTAGACAGATGTATTTTTTAAATAAATGATAAAATATTGGTAAAAAAAATTAAGTCAAAAATATGTTACATAGCAGTTGTTTAGTTTTCCCATTGTCAGGAAGGTAGAGTATATAATGATACAAGAGACGATCTTGCATAAACGCTTTATTCTTCCATCTTGAACTCAAATACCTGAAAGTTTTGTAATTTTGCGAGAATGGAGACGTCGCCTAGTCAAAGAGGACACGGCACTGACATCATCAGAATGTTCTGCACGAGCGATATAGAGTGTGACACTGCTGTATAAATATGTGATAAGTTTATTAAAGTCTTTTCTAAAGAGAAAAGAGTAAAACAGCGCCATTTTGGAACAAGACCTATTTTGTATTTTGGAAGCAAGATCTCTGAAACTAACTAGTGCTTTTGCGTTTTTTTGTTTATTTGACGTGCATGAAGTGCACTATTTTTTACACGTTTGGACTAAGAAAAGAAAAGCGTAAGTTTTGGAGTACACGTTTTGGAGCGTAAGAAAAAGACGTGCTCCTTTCATATCTCGAAAAAATGTCAACTCATTTTTACAAAGACGCGTTTGTAACTCTACACTTGTGTTAGCCAAGACATTCGTAAGTCAGGGTACCACTGCATTTAGAAGGGGTTTATGAAATCAGCAGGTGTCGTGTTTGGATCCTACAGGCCACTGCTGTCCATAAATGAAGATCTGGCTCCGGGCGATGTCAACTCTGTTCCAGGCCAAGGCCAGACTCAGCTGATCTGGAGCGGACGCATTAGCCCCTGGACACAAAGAGAAGATTGAACAGTTATGGTCGTCTCACTTGCTTTAAACGGGGAAATTAACAACATGACATGATGGATGCAGCGAGTTCCCATTAAACATGATCAGGTTGTTTGGAGCGGTTTCATACTTCCTCATCCTCCACTGATTTATTAGTTCCTCTGACTGCCGAGGTTCTGCTGGAATCCCGGGCCGTTTCCGTCTATTTGCGCCTACTGTTATGCATGTTTAATAGGCTGATTTTCTAGATAAATCACAGACGAACACACTCTCCAGGGCTTCTGACATTCAGCTCTGCTCCGGCTTCTAGCTAATAAACCTTTTCCCCTGAGCAGGAAGACATTTGTCTTTACTCGCACTGGTTTGGTGCTCCTACAATTACTTTTATGAGAGTAATCTTGCCAGACACAGTCCATTAAATAGACATCCCATGGCTTGTCTAGGTGTCGCCATGTGTTAAACCATATTTGCATAATCTGAGTTAATTGCAAGAAATGATCCCACTTTACCTCATACAAGGGTTATTAAATCCAAAAGTGGAGTCTTGATGTTAAGAAATGACCAAGTGGCCTGCACCCATTGTGATGATGATGGTCTAATACGCCCTCTTCAGCTTTGGGAACGCACTGTATTAGCAAAGACTGCGCAGATGATTAGCTATAATTAAACCTCTAGGGGTGAGATTTGACTGCTCCTCTGCTTTGAACCTTAACGTGTTCTTCTGGATTTGAATCTGTTCTTCTGGATTTGAACCTGTGATGTTTACTGGAGTGAATTTGGATTTGGATCTTCGCACAAGAAGCTCATCCGGTAAGTTCAAATCAATGATTGAGCAGACATCAAGATTGAACCTCTTTGGTTTTGATCTTCACATGAACGCTGTACATTTGCTTTACAGTCATTTGGCAGATGTTTTTATCCAAAGCGACTAACAAAGAATCTGGTTGAAATACTGTATTTACACAAATATAAGCACATCCCTGATTTTTCAGGAAAAAAAATAAAGAAAATAATTAATAATAATAATAATAATTTCTGGCTAATCTACATCAATTTTCTCTATAAAATACTATTTTCTCTTTATTTAACTTCTGTGTGCTTATCGACTTGTTTTCAGGCGCTAGCCGTTAGCGCACATCTACTGTACCATATGCAATACGGTCTTTCTGTTCAAATATTATTGATTGTATTTAGTTTAATCGTACTTCTTCCAGTGTTATTTTGTCCCTGTTAAGTTTCGTGCCGTGTGAAATATTTTTTTTAAAAATCTAAAAAAGCTAATAAAAATCTACATGCAAATCTGCCTCCAGAACTATTATTAAAGACAACATGTTTCCGTTTTTTTGTGATTGTGATTTTAAGCCGCTAAAATTGGGAAAAAAACGGGTGCTTATATTTGCGTAAATACAGTAGTTGTCCCAACAGAAAGGAGATGAATGAGAGAAAGGTCTCCTAAAAGACGTTATAACTAGTTGTAGAGAAGCCAATAAGGAATAAACCCAAGTTGAGATAGGATGGGGAAGAAGCAGTAATAGTCTTGATGGTCAAAGTTTGAACTTGATTCTAGCAGCAACTGGTATCCAGTGCAAGGAGACAAACAGTGGAGTGCCATTTTGGGTTGAATAAATTCCGTCAGCAATCATGTGAGTGCTATCATCAATGCTGAGATGTTTGCAAGAGTGAACATCATGGACTGTGAAAGTGAAGCTCATCTTGTCCTACCAACTGCATCTCATGATTTTTGCATTTAATGTTACAACCACAATTTCCGAGTAAATAAACAGCATATTTTTCAGAAAATGATGAACATGCCTTATTGTATGACCTTCATAGAATCCTTTCTGCCTATGGAAGCCGGGAACATCATATCTGTTCTCTGACTATGTACAGCGCAGAGCATGTCCCTTATACAATTACTAAGGGAATTGTGTGAAAAGGCAGGGTACTGCATAGGAAAATCATCCAGTAGATGCGCAGCATAGCGTTATGAATTATGCAGGAGCCATGCTGCTGGCTTCCCGAGCAACACATGGAGCTCTTAGTGGAAAGGCTTGACTGAAATCCCATCTTTTGATATGGATTTAAAAATGGGACTTAAGACGCACAACCAGTAGAGCTTGCACTGAAATTAGAAAGTCACTGGGTGGCAAAAAAAAAAAAAAAATGGAAGATGGTGTGTGGCCTCTAAAAATCAGCTTCTTAGATGGAATCTTGTAATTCACTGGGTCGAGGGAACATCGACTGTGGATGAGTTTCTTAAACGGAAAGGCCGACTGGATTTATACTTGTCGAAACCTACACAGACGCCATACTCGCACAAAGCATCAGACGCTTATGATAATCGATGAATCGGCACATATTACCTTTCAGGAGAGCTGTAAGAATGGCCAAATCTATGTCCTGGTGTCCCTCAGATCCCATGCGGAACACAGTGATCTGTGTGGGAAGGATAAAAATACATTATTCCAGGTATCACATTATTCTAAGCAAGACATACAAGGCCGATACAGCTGTCAGGGTGCAGTGGCGTGATAAGGGCAAATCCGGCCGTCCCGACAGCAGCACAGCTGAGCATTAACAAAGAGAAAGGACGACAACAGAGCCGGACCATCTACAGTATTGCTCTGATATGGGGCGAATTGCATTTCTGTAATAACAAGAAGGGCACCTTCCAGCTCCATATTCAACAAATGCGTTGGAAATTCCGAAACATATTGCCATTTATCTAGGGGCTGTCATTTCAACAATCCAATTCCCACTGTTTCCATCCTGCTCTGGAGTGGCCTAATGAAGTAATCTGCCGGAGTGGGAGGATTGGTTCAGGCTAATGCCAATGACGTTTGCATTTTCATCCTCTCAAGCGACCATGAAATGATGGCAGCACTATGGCGCGAGCTTGAGAGGAGGTGGTGGCAGGAATAAAGAAATTGGAGCACTTCACTGAGCTTAAATGACTGAACACATAATCCCTCAAACCGCCTTCCCGTTTCATGCTGATGCATTAAGTAATGTGTGAAAAGCTGCTGTCTCCTTGTGGCCGGCCGGGGTGTGCAGCAGAAAACCATTTCACTGTTGGAACTGGTGAGTAAATGGAATGTGATCATATTGAACAAGCAATTCATCTCCTCTACAAAGAGAACGGCGACGGGCAATTACAGGAGCCACCGTTATTGATGACCCTGAGACTGTGGAGGTGACCCGACTCTCCCCAACTATCTGTGCTTAGGTCATTCATGGGTAAATTGACCATTAAAATATATTCCCATTTCATCCAGGAGACGGTATTCTAATGGTCGATAGAGAGACCGGTATCAAACTGGTAACATGACCTGTATATTTGCATGCAAATTTGTTTTTACCAGCTTCGTCTCTAATACAACACCGTCCCATTTGCTGACTTTTTCCACACTCGTGTATTGAGAAAATTAACTAAAAAAGAGCATTTTATTACAACAATTACACTCTAATTTTTTAAATGATACCTATCAAATCAAATAAACTGTATTTATACCTTTTACAAAAGACAAAAAGAGCAGGTTGTCCAAGCTTCAATCAGTAGTTTAGGTAGTTACATATAAAAAAAAAAGATAATAATAATAAAATAAAAAGTGATAACAGTGCAAATAGCACCTAGAGTAAACAGTAGTACAGTACAGTAGTCGTTTGTGCGCTTTGTGACAGTTAAAACTGTGAAAAGCACCTTACAAATGCTCAAAAAATAAAAACATATGAAATACAAAATAAGCTTTGGGTGGTGGCTACTTGTGGCTAGAGGTAAATTAATTTCACGATTTTCCAACTTCATAATTACTCAACAATTTTGAACCCACAACTTGGTGCTGCTTTCCCCTCATTGAGCCACAAGAAAGCTAGATGACTCTCTTCTGCTAATCAACGGTCAGACTTCTCCGTCCCTACTTCAAGCTCCTCTGAGGTGGACACAGAGGGCTTCCCAGGCCAGGCTGCCTCCTCCAGCGTAACCTGGGACATCCTCAAAGTCTCTAAATTAACCAGAGACACATCTGAAACATCTTCTCCTGGGAAAACAGATGACCAAGCCACCTCGGCTGACTCCTCAATGTGGAGGAGAACCAGCTTGACCTAGAGTTAGTCCCTGGAGTTTGAAAAACCATTTTAAGTAGTAGTATCGATGTAGCTACCGAGTTGAATTTAATGACGTGTGGAGGAAAATCATCATGTAGAAGCCAACAGTGGCCATTTTGCAGCATCCCATCATTCTCGTTCCACCGTAAAACCTCCGACAAGCCATAACACTATTCCAGAAAAAAATATTGTGTGATTATAGTGTTTTAAGAAAACCAAAGAGCCTTTTCCCTCACACTGAACCGGATACATAGACCTCAAGGGCAGACGGAGCTGCTCCTCAGAGAACTCCTCTGCAGTTTGTCATCTAGACAATTTAATACCATGTTAACACCAGCATTGCATTAACTGCAATCTCTCCCCAGAGCAATATAAATGACTTTACTCACCCTTAAGCCTTATTCACCGCTCTCCTTCATGATAGATAGACAGACACTATATGCACACACATATACAGTGAGAGAGAAAGAGATTGACAGCAAACAATGACAGGAAACGTGACGGGAGAAAATACAGAAGGACAGAATAAAGAAGCAGTGAATGAATTAGTGTAAAGAAAAAGAGTGGTGGTGAAGGAAATTAAAGACAAGGAAACAGAAGTGGTGTAAGAGGATGAAGAAGTATGAAAGAGGAATAAACAAAGGGAGGGATAATGAAAAGTGTGAATGATGGAGGGAGAAGGAGAGGTAATGAAAAGGAAAGGGAGTGAGAGTGCTTGAAGGTGTGAGAAGAAATGAAAGAGAAAAAGAAGGATTTAAAGAAACTGAAAGAATGAAAAACAAAAGGGAATAAAACCAAGAAGTAGTTGAAAAGACTTAAATGCGAATAAAAAGTAAATGATTGAGTAAAGAAGGAAAAAATCTGAGTGAAAATAAGAGAGAAAAGAGATTAAATAAATAAGAGTGAAAGAGTGTAAATTGAAAGAAGTGATAAAACATGAAAGAGAGAATGAAATGAAGAACAACGTCTTGTGAGAGAAATAAAAAGATAATTTCTTCAGAAAAAGGGTAAAAAGGGCAAGAGAAATTAGTAGAAATGAAGGGAGATAAACAAGATAGGCACAGATAAATAAAGAGATCGGTATCTAATTAGTAACGCCGGTATATTTACACACTTAAAGTTCACGCTGACCCGGCTCAGTCTATTACAGAACCGTCTCTATTAATGGCACTAAAACAACAAGGGATTCTTGTTTATTTACGCGGAGCCGAAGGTCATCACTCACGGCGCAAAACAATGTGTTGTGGGAGATAACAGCCGCTTTAGGTTAATGTGAACACAACAACGACGCGCTTTACTGGCCCTGAACGGCTTCTGTCTCGCTGAGGAGACGACCAGCACGTCAACATCCAAACGAAGCTCTTCTTCTTCTTCTTCAGTCCAGTCAAACTCAAAGCCACACGACCGCAGACGTCGCTGAATGACGTCACAGCTTATTTGCGTTTGAGGGATTTACCTAACAATGACCTTAAGTTCTGTGAATTTAGTAAGAACTGAGCAAAATGCATTTTGTATATTTCAAGTAAGAATGCAGCTAATGTCAAAGATATGTCTAAAAAAAAGTAAAAAAAAAAAGTACAATAATTGTAATTGTACAGTAATTCAGAAATGTTATATGCTGCCACTTTTATACGTAAATGTTTATTAAATGTTTATTTTAAGTTACCCTGTGGTCTCAATTACAGCAGTCAAATCAAGCACAATATTCTCATGTTAACATTAGAAATAATAAGAAATCCGCATAAAGAGTTGCTGACAGTAGCAGAGTCCATCAGGCTTATTTATTCCTGCTTTTAAAATGCCTCCAAAACAGCCTTGACAGTTTCTTTTGGCCTCCTGGCATTTCTCTTGATGGACAAGGTTGTGCTAGTTTCTTTAATCTGCACACAACACAGTTATCTACTGTTAAATTAGAGTCAAATTAATAATCTAAAAAATCTATTTTGGGCTGAGAGAGAGAAGTCGGATGTAAATGAAATGTGTACAGAGAGTGTGTACGGTGGGTCGCTTCACGCATCAGTGCATCAGGCCTGCGGAGAAACATTCATCTTCATTTATCAGAGGTGAAATTCCCTTCCGTACTTCTCACTCCATTCAACCGGCAGGACACATCCACCCCACACCAGACACGCCTAGTCAAAATGTGTTCATATCAAAATGGCGTAAAAAGGCATAAAAAAGCTTTACTGACTATTTATTATAACTTTATGTTGATTATATCTATATTAATTATATCGTATATATGTTTATATTGCAACATTTAAAACCAATTAAAACGTGATTTTTGGGTTACATATTGCAAATGCAAAGGGATTTTATACAATTAAATGTAATTAAATACTTAAAAAATGCAAATTAAATGCATATTTTTTTAACTTGAAAGTGGTGGTCTAGGATTGGTTCAGATGGTCCCATCGATTTTTAGGTACAGTGGAGATAGAAAAAAACAAGTCGGATCAGGCAAATCAATCTAATCAATCTAAAAAAAAAAAATAACCACCTTCGTAAGTCATACACAATGCTATTTAAATATACGTAAGAAGTATTTATAATAAGTATACGTAAAATTGTTCTATTAACTCTATTCATCAAAATGTGGCAGAGTGGTCAGGGAGCTGGACTTGTGACTTAAAGGTCGCCAGTCTGAATCCTGACACTATTAAGAAGGAACGATATAAGTCTACTATTATGGAGAAAGCAACCTATTAACTCTTCTTTAGGCTAGTAGAGATTTAAAACATGCAGATGAAAACCGAACAAGAGCGGCTGAACAGAGAGAGGCTGTCCGTCTGATTAATTGAACCGTCCCTCTGTCGGTTGCAGGAACAAAGACCCCCAGAGTAAGAAATAGATTAGAGTGGAATTCAATCGTGACCGTGTGCGCGAGTCGACTGCAGAGAAGAGCACAGCATCTCGCTTCTTTCACGTGTCAAGTGTCAATTAATCCGGACAAAGAGCATCATTCTGTAATAATGCTGTAATTGAGAGTCGTTGGCTGTGGTCACTTTAGGAGGCGTGAGGTTATGGAAACCCGACCTTCTGAGTTTGTGCTAAACATCTGCAGCAGTGTGTCGATGGGACACGGTTGTGTTCCAGAAAGCTCCCTGTAGTTCTCATTATCCCAGTATAGATCAACCATCCACCACACACTCATAATTTTGACATTTCACCCTTATGGGTACAAATAAAAGTACTTCAATATGGGGAAAAAAGCATTTTACTCATCGTTTGTCATGTGACCAATTTTTAAGACAAACAAAACGGAAATATAGAAAATTGTTTCCAAAAGAGA
>SOMO01000131.1:366547-377337 GCA_028128575.1 Paedocypris carbunculus
AGACAGACGGACAGATAGATAGATAGATAGATAGATAGATAGATAGATAGATAGATAGATAGATAGATAGATAGATAGATAGATAGATAGATAGTTGGAAGGATGAATAGTGCCACATGCTTTGTTCTGCATTAAAACATAGCCGCATGCTAATGTTCAGGACCTCACAATGGTGAGTAAACAACGGTGAAAAACGTAATTTCTGGACGAACAATCACTTTAAATGATTCTGGTGTGCGAGGGGGCGATTAGTCTTTTCCGAACCCACTGTTACAGAAACTCATGAATACAAACAAAGGCATGTGAATGACAACTGGCTCGTCTTGTCAAAGCATCTGATTCATTAGCAGAGTGTCCCGACGACCCACCAAGCCATCAGCAAATTACATTAGCTCTAGCGTGAAGACAGATTTGAGTTTGTTTTTCTTGGGGGGTTTTTATTAAACCAAGAGGTTTGGTTTTGCTATTCTGGCAGCATCTCGGTACCCTGCCAGATCTTGGGCCATACAAACACATGTACTCACAAAGCCAGGATTACGTCCACAATTGATGAAATACACCTCCACCATCTCTTGCTTGAGGAAACTACACAGCATGGCAGGACAAACACAACTGTTTACAAGCTGGTGCAATAATCTCATGCGGAGACACCTTGCACCCCCCTCCATTCCATGCCTGGACATCTGCATCTTAAAACAAACCTGCCCCTGATCTAACATAATCAAAAAAGGTCATCTCAAAGGTCAACGTATTGGTCATATATGGCGATCAATCTAAATTCCTGCGCATAATCGTTATGAAAGCCAGCAATGGAATGCGTTATGCAAATCACAAGAATGCTTTATTTTCTCACAACTGGAATTCCCGAGCTTGGTACAAATCTGCATGTGCGGCTATGAATAGGATCGGCTGCGTTTCACAGCAGGGCAAAGAATTGGCGACACATCACATCCCAGCGCTCCGTTATAGTGCTCAGTAACCCAAGAAAATAAAGAATGACCCGTGGAGGTTGTTCACTTGAGTGTCTGACAAGTCACAATAAAAGATTGCCTTGGACAAATTCCTTGGAAAAGGCATTCATCTATGATTGCAGATGACCAACTTTCCATTTCAATCGTGACAAGCAACTGCCTTGACCTCAAGTGTCCAATAAACCTCGAAACCTGCCATTATTTCTGTCCTCGGTGCGGAAAAAAATCCCAACCAAGGAGCTGATAATCTTTATCACACACAATTTATGGGTTTCTTATTTGTGTGAACGCCACACCGGTGATGTAAGAGCCTGAAAGTGATTTGTAGCCTAGCAATAAAACATGCCTCAAGAGAGGCAGACAGCACTTATTGCACGCCGTGTAATGCACTTTTTAATTTAGCGGCCAGCGCTCAACACTCCAGACTGACAATATACTTCCAGATGAGCACCTGCCATCAACCACAGAGTAGTTAGCCATTTCAGTCCCGCAAACAAGCTCCGAGCAAACGCTTCCATTGCACACACGCTTAAATAAATTGCTTGTCTCAATACTCATTTAAAGTCAAAAAGGTCCCCAGTTGGATAGCAAAAACCAGGTTTGGTATCTAAAAGTGTGTCATAGCATCTACTCTTCGCATCTTCCATTCCTTATTGGCACATATAAACCTGAATTACAGTTAAGACCACATTCCCCCCATCTGCCCATCCCACGGGTACCTTGAGCAGGCGCACGGATGGTAGAAAGGCTGCATGGCACAGTTTCCGTATGGTCCAGTTGAGTGGCCGAGGAGCATCCAGCTGGTTCATCGCTCCCGGCCGGATGTTCCCGCCATCCGGAAAAGGGCCCCACATTGGGACGGCGATGTGCGAGGGGTTTCCGTCCAAAATCCACTTAACTCATGAAGCATGACCCTCCTCAGCCCTGCCGCAAAGCCGCCAACCTGTCTCTCCCCCACAAAGCCCTTCACCTGCACCCCCTCCCTCCCCTCCCTCCCCCCCCCACACACCCACCACACACGGTAAACACCTTCAGACCATACAGGGTGTCTGGGTCCACCTCCACGGGCAGAAAAAGCCACACAGACCCAGTAGTGCCAGAGATGACGGGGAGCATGCGGTCTGAGTGAGAGGAGAGGAGAGAAGAGAACAGAAGAGGAGAGGAGAGAGAGGGAGAGAGAGAAAACTGTAGATGTGATGTAGAGCGGCAGAGCGGCACAGTCTTGAAGAACCCAGAGAGGGAGGGGGGGGGGGAGAGGGAGAGGGGGGGGGCTGACGAGCGGAGGGAAAAGAAAAGAAAACGGGATGAAATAACCCACGGTGACTTTTAGAGAGTGATGAGCGATCAGGGTGATGGGAAGTGGACCACTGACAAAGATCTGTTGCGTTGTTTTTGTCATTGGGTCGGCACAGTTTGACCGGTCTTGCCATCCCAGAAAAAAAATAAAAAAATCCCTTGCACCATCTCGGACACTTTCCTTCTGTTCGTTCCTCTCTTCTTCTCGAAATCCCCCTCCTCCTACAACCGTGCCCACTCCATCCTCTACAAACATGACGCATTGACCATTGCCAGGATAATGGAGCAGAAAGAGAGAGACACGGAGAGTATGAGGAGGAGAGAAAGAAAGGGAGATTAAGAGAGAAGAAGAGGAGGGTTAGAGAGAGGGGGAGGAAGAAAAGAGGTGGTGAGGGAGAGAGAGAGAGAAGGGAGGGGGGCAAAATTGCTCAGCTCGTCAATGCACTACACTGAACTCAATTTCAGTTTAAAATTACAGTATCAGTTATGTAGTCAGCCATTGTCTCACACCATTTCAGGGGGAGAGAATCTCTGAGGAAAAGTGTTAACCACATAAATGGTGCAGTAGAAGAGCGGTAGAGGAAAAATAGACGGCAGATGATTTAAGAGCTCATGCAGAGTTGGCCATCACAAGATCGGCTTCCCCAAGGAGTAGATTGCAATCACAAAATTCAACAATCAATTCCCACTCTCCTCCGGCATCACCTGGCCATGCAGATGTGAGCGATGTCACCGAAACCTGGATGGAATACTAAGTACCGCTCCGTGTGGGAAGCCCCTCCTGCTTCTTCTTCTCTCGACTGGAATGTGAGAATCCTTGAGATGGTGACAAGACTACACAACTCTACAGTGGAAGAGCCTCCCCGGCCACCGATGAAGTGGGAATGGTTTTAATGTGCATGTATGTGGAACAAGACGGTCCTCCAATCAGATCTGACAACAGGAGCAAGCGGGAACTGGCGAGTGGGTTTAACACAGTGACAGCGAGGTGACAGAGCACACATTTGTGTTTTTCCACATGACAAGAATGTGTCATATTTCGTGGCATTTTTGGGCCAATCCTACCATGCAGGTTAATGGGAATTCTTGAACGGAGCACATGCCGTTTTACTGCAAATCGAATTTCTTGTTTTCAATTTCCATGCAAAAAATAGCAAAAACCACACATTTTAAGTGCGAATAATAAACTGAAATTGTGTGATAAGTATTGTAATACTATTAATTACCAGTAGCAGAAATTACTGTATTTTCAAGAAGTGCGCCTTATAGTCCGATAAATAGGGCACTGATCAATTTATGGCTCGTTAAATGATGCGACTTCCACAGCATAACATAAATTACGTATTTTACTTGATACGAGTCACAATCAATAAATTTGACATTATGAATATAACATTTAATTTTCAATCTTACAAATTACTAATGCAAGACTTGAACCCGGCAATTGTTTCTTGAACTTACATTTTTGTTGAAATCTTCCCACTGTGGGATTATTCATCCATCCATACATTGTATATCCATCCTTATTTTTATCCATCCATCCATACATACATATATTCATCAATCAGTCCTTAAATCCATTCTTTCATCCTTCCATATTTATCCATCCGTCCATACATATATTTATCAATCAGTCCTTACATCCATCTTTTCATCCTTCCATCCATAGATCCATCTATCAATTTTTCCAACCATCCATCCACCCATTAATCTATCCATCCACCATTCTTTCCTTTCATCCATCCATCCCTTCAATATTTCTATAATTTCTATCAATATTTCATTTCCAGATCATGTGGAGCTGCAGCCAACCCCAGCAACTACGGGATTTCCCAGCCAATCACAGAGTAGGACACCACAGGAGCAATAAAGTCACAATTACCATATCCTAAAAGACAAATATACAATTTCATAATGACAAAGTGTGATGACATTGAAGTAGTGCACTTAAAACCTACGCGTGATTAAAAACACAACCGTGGATGTTGAACTCTGACAATCGTGTTTCATCAACACGTGGACGCAACCGGTCAAGCTCCAACACGTCGCTAATCATTTCAATCAGACGGATGAGGATCAAGTGTGACTTAGGTTAGAAGTCGAGCACTTCAATCAGGCACGTTTAGTTTAACCTCTGCCTGCACGACACAATCATGGCCGCCTGGTTATTATGCATGCGCACACACAAACAAGCCATCGAGAGCTGAACCTAATTACTTCTTGACCTACGCAAAAGCAATTGCACACTGAAGTTTACACGTCACTTCTTCCTGCACACACCAGGGCGATGCGGATAAGCCGTTCAACAGCAGTGGTTCCGCGTTTCACCACCCGGTTATGTGTGAACGTGCATGTGGATTTAAAGAAGGCTAGAAAACACTCGGGTTCGCATGTATTGATCTCTCCCTGTCATGTTCCAGTCGTTGTAAACCAGTGTTAATTGCTGCTTTGAAAAGAAAACGTACGATCGTCAAAACTGTTGCATTTTAGTTTGATATTCTGATTCGTAATTCCAAAAAAAAAAAATTGCAAAGTTGGCCAGGAAATAATCACCGTAACTTGAAATTTAACAAGCGCAGCAAAATGTTGAAATCATGATATACTGTATTTATGATTTATTAGTAATCTTGAATCTTTTTTCATTTAAAAATATGAATGCAATGAGGGTATGAGCCTTGTTCCAAATTAAAGATGAGGGGAAAAAAATGTATTGAAGTTATGTAAAATTCACTAATTCAAAAATAAATTAGCATTTAAATCAATTTTTTACAACAAAAAGCGTTTGTGATTTTGTCTGTTAGTTTAAATGCTAATAACGTAACGATAATATGCAAATTGTTATATATAGAGGGACTGTGTACAATCTAACTGGCAATTTATCCAACAACAATCACAGTGATGGAGCTAAACTTGCCTAATAAACCGATATATGAAAAAAAACCTGAAACCTTCTCAAAAAAAGAGAAAAGGATAATAACTGCTGAAACCCAAATGCAATAAGAGCAACAAAGGTTGATAAAGATTTCCTACAGATGGATCGATGGAGCGAGGCTTCAGGAGGGGATGCGTCTGCAGAGAAACTACTGAAAGATAAAGGCGAGGAAACCCCGGATCATTACTCAGAAGGTATGACGGCTTAAAACAGTCTCTGTAATGGCTTTGGGATGAGCCGTGTTAGCTGGAGACCAAGATAGTAGTAGAACAATTTCAGCCGGGGAAGACCGGACACAAATCCAGTTTCCTGTAAAACACTGGCGCGGCTACCTGAGGCATTATTTGTTTTAAAAAAATTGTCCAACCCGTCCAAAAACTTCCACTTTTCACACAACATGCTGCATCACTTACACTACAAAAGCAACACTTTTCCACGCTGATTGTGATGAACGAAGATGGGTTGGACGAAAATTTGGGGTTTATTGTGATGGAAGACGTGCATCATCATAAACCGTTAGTGATTGTCTCCTCACCACTCTTTCCTTGATAAGACCACAAGTCTCCACTGATTGGCTCATTTTTACCCCACAATCTGGTTCTAAATTCCCAGACTAAATTCTCCGTGCTGTACATCCTTTCAAACACTAGATGGCCATCAAACAAAACAAATCTGTGCACTTCTTAACTCCTCTGGGAAGTTCATTATTTCTGTAATCAGACTTCTATAAAACAATTCACACATGTAATAAAACATGGGAATTATTCAGAACTGTTCTGCTTCTTTATCAATCAAACCAATTAAACACTAATAGAAAGTATTTAAATTTGCTTCTCTCTTTAATTTTATTTACAATTTTCCCACTAAAAAGGAAATATTGTGATTTTTTAATTACAATATTTTAGAATATTACCTCTATATTTTACTTCACCCCAGACTTTAGAGTTCAGATTGCTTTACCTCAAACATCTAAATTCATTTTTGAAGAGCCTGTGAAACTTGTAATAGGTAATAGGCTTTTTAAAACAGAGTTAATAGGCTTTTTTCTTTCTCTTTGCCTTTTTTATTAATTGATATACAGTACATTTTCAAAATATAAATCTTGACATTAGGACCAGAGAACAAATTATGCTTCTACCACAATTGTCGTCTAGTGTATTTTGTGCTAAAGCCTTTACTGTTTCCTTTTGTAAATGACTGTAAATGAAATAAAATGTCAATGAATGTCGTTCATTATAACTGACGCTTCCTTCTAGAAAAACTTCAATTACAAGTATAAGGAGTAATTACAATTTCAGGAAGGAATGACAATGAAGAAAGGCCTTCAGTTTGTGAATAAATGTAAAATGATTTTTTCATTTTCTTTTTAATCAAGACTGGGCATTGAAAAAGCTATTCTTCTTGTCTGCAGGAATAAAAGCAGTGAATGTAAAGGCACTTCTGCATTTAGCAGGCGCTGTGATCTAAAATGATCAAAAACATTACAGGTATTTCAGACCTGCATGGTTTCCTATGATTAAACACAAGATTAATGTCTAATTAACCAAATTTATGTACAAAAGATGCTTTAGACTAACACACATTATTCAAACCCATCATTTCACACCCTGTAAAATGCATCGCCACAGGCATTTTCAGGACAATTCGTGCTTTCACAATTCACATCTTCAAAAAGAAAAAAATCTATTTTACTTTGCTATCTTAAAATGAGTAATTCTTCTTTTCAAGTCGTTTCAAACGCATTCGTTTTGTAGCGCACATGTAAGTGACTAAAATGAGACCATTTACAGGCATAAAATGTCAGCATGTGGCGGCTCTATCCGCTCCTTGTGGGAAGAGCGTCAACTTAAAATTCATAAAAAGCAATATTCATCAATACTAACTAGGATCCAGCGGAATGCAGCTCATTTCCATAAGCCAATCCCGAGTAATGATTGGTGAGGTCAATGGATCCAGGGATCTACAGACTCACTGGTGCTGCTGTAATTCCAAGAATTAAAACGTAATAGATGAATTAAGAAACAGCAGGAAGTGGAGAAAAACATCAGGTTGAAGCGGTTCTCGTCTGCCCGCCATTGCCACTGATTTGCCAAACAGACGAGTGTGAATATGAAACCAATTCCCACCTGCCAGTCAGCAAATGACATGGCATTGCCCACTGTGAAAAGCTTCTGAAAGTAGGATTCATTAAAAGCCTGTTTTATCCAAAAGGTAAACCGTCAAACCGTATAGGATAAATCTAAAGACATATGTTCGGCTTTAATTATGCAAGCGAGTGTGAATCAAAGTAATCATCTGAGCGAGTGCGCTTACCGTAATTGAATATTTTCGTGTGTGTGCGTGTGTGTGTTTTGATTGCGGGCGTGAAGGCATTACTGAAGTAATTCTCCGCTATGACATGCACAGGAATTGTGCAGATGAATATGAGATGCGTGTGCGTTGTCTGTTTCCACTGATAGTGCTAAATGATCTCTTGTGTTCTTCTAAGCCTGTGATGCTGAGCCTGGCCCTGGAGGCGAGAGGATAATAGCGGCTCTGTGGGGCTGTGGAGGATGATGCTCCTGCTGGGTCTCTTCCCTCTCCCAGGAAGACCTCCACTGGCTCATCTCCCCCTGTCCCATCTGGAGCGCTCCACCTACAGGGCCCGTTGCAATCACAGAGCGCATCCATCCCTCCAGCTAGGAATTCATCCGGTTTTAGAACTGCTTTTTCTATTTCTGGGTCACAAGGAGCTGGAACCAATCACAGGAGTCACAGGTGGCAGTGATGGTCACCCAAAATCCCAGTCCGGTGGGTTCTACAACTTTGTGTCCTTGGGCAAACACTGACCCCAACATGTCCCTCAAGGCTTACGCTGCCCACTGCTCCGGGTTTGTGTGTGTCACTTCACTGTGTGTAACTTCACTGAAGCACAATTACGACACTGCCCCTAGTGGCCACATGGACAAAGTTACTCACTTTAAAACTCTCTGTTAAAGCAGTTCCAGACCAGAAGGCCAACCAATCACAGAGCATATATATATATATATATATATATATTGCAATATAACTTCGGTTGTTTTATATATATATATACAGTATTGCTAGCTGCAATGTCTTTTGGCGAACACAACATTCCTCTCATTTGTTCTCGTATTTTGTTTCTCAGATCGAGGAAGAAAGCAAGTCTCAGCGAGACGAAGACACACTGACACACACAAGACCTCCAACGCTGGAACAGCCAATTAATTCACAACCTAGACCGAAACATCTAAAAACACACAAATTGCAGAAAAACGGACAAATGATTGTCTTCACACACACCAAAACTTTTTCACATACAGCGTCCTTTAAAATTCCAAGCCAAATAATCCCAGACCATCCAGTAATGGAAGAGAAATCTCACACGCTTCCCTAATGCACTGTGTTTCGCGTCAAAGCTGGGTTTAAAAACTCGTTTTTTTTTTAAATGGTGATGCCGCGTTGTGAAATCAAAGCGGCTAAATATAAAAAAAAATATCGAGATCAACAAAGAAGCAATTCAGCGGGTTCAAACGCACAACATGAGAAGAGGAGAAGGTTGATAAATAAAAAGATTAAAAGAACAATGAAGGCTAAAGGTAAAGGCTGAAGCTTTGTGAGCTCTGCTGAAATGGTCTTGGAAAAAGGGAACGATCTTTGTAATTGTTAGTCTCACACACCAGCGAGCGACTTAAAAAAGAAGCAGATGACAAGTCTGGACAGGAACAAGTTTTAATCATTTCACTGTGCTAATAAAATCAGAAAAGAACCATCTTCTTAAGCCAGTTCATGACTGCATGATTAATCCTCCCGAGACGCACTTGAAAAAAAAAAATCTCGTATTAGATGTCAGATCAATGGCATTCGAAACTGCACAAGACAAATAAGAAGATGTTTGCATGGAGCTGGGAAGATGGCGTGAATATTTCATGGAAAAGTCACAGTGGTGAGCGCATTTAAAGCCTAATCCACCTGAATGTGGAATGAACACATTCATCTGCGGACAGTTATTGGCTCGAAACTTTACTTTAAACTGCTGCTCGCGCTTCCACGAGGTCAATAAACCACATTATCACAGGCTCCTGTGATGACGAGGAAGAACATTCTGGATCTTCACTTGCCTGCCATCAAGACCGAGCTATTCTGCTTTCAATCTTGATTTTGTCTGGCTATTAAGACAAAACGTATGAGTGTGTGTGTGTGTGTAGGTGAAGACCCCTAATTGGCCCCTCTGAAAGAACAAGACTGTCTTTTATCAGGGCAGATGAGCTGATTGCGAAATTCAGAAGAGGGAAAAAAATAATACAATTGATATTTAAATTTGATGACATTCATTTTACCTCCATTATTAAAATTGGCCCGCCTGGTCCACGACTTCCTCGCAAATATGCAAATGCGTTTTATCGCAGTTATTAGAATTCGTCTCAAAGCTCTTCAAAGCATATAAATAATCATGTGATGGAAGCACAAGCCAGGACAGATACAGTTCTGAAGGGTTACAAGAACAAATACAAGTCTGGATCGCGAAAAGAAGGCACAAATCTGATAGACATTCTGGCGGAAAATGGGTTTTTACGTATTATATACAAACACACACACAAATCCTTTAATCAGATACTGCAAAAAGATTACGGTACTTTTTGAACTATAAAGCATAATTAAAACCCCAAACTATTTTTCTTTTAATTGACTTACATTTTAAATCCGGACAAAATGTGTCAAGAAATAGACATTTATGAGCAACTCACAAGCCATAGGGTGTATTTATTTTTCTCAGGTTTTTTACTAATTTTATTTGGTGCCCTCAATAATCCGATGCGCTTTATGGCCCAAAACCACAGTGAAAAGGGTTTAAAAAATTCCCGAAAAAGTATAAAAAGTTACACAACATCCCTGCGCGTAACCTAGAGTTCAACACGGAGCGCTGTACATCCACAAAAGCAAATTCGACAAACACTTGCGTTTTGGCAGAGCGAACAGGAGAGATCTATTTTCATCGCTTCACCCATGATCCCTGAGCTGAATGCAACTATGCTAACAGAAAGTGAGCAGAGGAAATGCCACACTCGCTTGACATAAATTTTACATTAGTTCCATGTGCCAAGTTTGTTACCACGGCAACCTGGCAATTAGTGGCTAATAGGAATAGAGCAATAAAAGCATCGGAGAACTGTATGAATATAATGGTGTTCTTAATGGTCTTTTTTACTCCCTTTGACCAGCATAAAGGGGCAATCCACAGTGAAATGAAGAGATCTATTAACCCTTGGACTCTTCAACCAGTCTTAGATTAGGAATGATAATTGGGAAGGCTGGTTGAAGAAGTCACTCGCTCGGCATTTCTCCATAGTTTGGTGCATTTACACTCATTTACAGGTTTTACTATCAGCATTACACCTTGACAATAAAGATAATTTTCACATTGGTGAAGCAGCCACCCACTTATTGACCTTCCATGGTGTGTGCGTACTTAACCAGCAGGTGCGTACCTTACACACCAAGTACGGACACTGCAATATCACTAAATTATTAAAATTTACAGCTCTGCTCGTGATCCAACATAACACACACACACACACACACACACACAC
>SOMO01000132.1:76234-87384 GCA_028128575.1 Paedocypris carbunculus
AAAAATCACAGCCAGGTCTGTTTGCTCCCTTCCGTCCAAATACAAAATAGATTTCAGAAGATAATCTGTAAAACAAATCAGCTTGAAACCCCAGAGAAAAATTCAAAGAGGGGCTTTTCTTGTAAGAAGCACAATCCTTACACTAAGTACTGCGGTATATCTGGCCAGTCTTGGCTTTAAATAGATTACTTGATCGATATCTATACTTGATTAATGAGATTCACTGGTCTCTCGATATGAATACATGCAGCAAGTAATTTTGAAAGCATTTAGCCGGCCAATCAGATCCATGAAATTAGGATTTACACATTTATCTGTTTATTCTCTGTCATTACCCCAATGAAAGACTCAAGGTCAACTGTAGTTTTTATTAACTTTATCAAATGTGATAGTATGACAGACTCACTCACTTTACTTTATGAAATGAAGCAGTGGAGGCACAGTTGGCTCTCTCAGCATCTAACCTAAACAAGTTCACATCAGGACCGCATTACATAATGGGAACACTTACTAAACCAATCATCCTCCTTTTTTGAGTAGCACACATTTTTTTCTTGTATTAAACCAAAAGCTGGGTCAGAAAACAATGACTAATATTTGCATTTACTGTAGCGCCTTTGCTGTTTCTCAATAGGACGGTTCTTATATGGAGGTGTAGGTAGGAAATCGTGCTCTGTGTTATGCTTTCCTATACATCTTTATAATAACACGTATAACACGTACAACATCCCGTGATTTGGACAGTTCTTTTACATTATAGTGTCTAATATATAAGTTACATCAGGTTCCTTATCCATAAGGTTCAATAAAGCTCAGGCCATTTTGCAACTAAATCTCCAACTGTATTGAGAAGACGTTCGACTTCATCCACGACATCGAAATGATTTGCTCCATGCACTGAAAGAACTGTGAGGAGGAATAACCAGCTCCTAACTTTTCCAACAAAGCAGGACACATGGTCCATTTTGGAATAGTCCAAAATGTCTTAGTACGCTGACGCATTCCTTTTACTGGAACAATTACTATGTACCACATTCCCCTACCATCAAACTTTACACTTGTTTTTAACAACATTTGTAAAAAAAAACCTTACATCACACTTGATGATGTAAGGCTTGGACGCAGCCGCTTGGACAGGGAAACGTGACAATCTTCAGAGCAAGATCTCTCTTCTCAAGCTAATCACAAGGTCAGGAAATGATTGGAGTAGGTACTCAAAAATGTAGTACCAAAAGGTTTACACATTTTTATAACAAAGGCAATTTTACAACTGTATCTAACTTTGCCCATGAGGCGACTGAAATACCTGATTCTGATTATTCGGATGGATGAGCAATTACATTTGGCAATACAGTACAGTGCAATATCGCTAACCATAAATGCACACAGAAATAAAATAATGGCAAATGCTCATTTCAGAAAACAAAAGACATCTATGGCAATTGGAGAACAAAGAATTATTGAGCAAAGTTCAATCGAGACTTGATCGGATGCAAAACAAAAACAGTCACAAACAGCATTGACTCATTCTCCTTTAACAGCTTGTATTGTTTGTTTTACATCTGCTCTAGACATTTATAAGGAAATTTGGGAATTTGCAGTCTCGGTCTCTGGGATCCCGAGCAAAGAGATTAAATGTCTTGTATAAGAGTGGATCCCACGAGTGCCAATAAATTGGAATCATTCAGTCACTTCAGGCAAAGGAAGTGCACTAGTGAGTAAGACTGTGTGTGTGTGTGTGTGTGTGTGTGTGTGTGTGTGTGTGTGTGTATGTTTAAACTGGCCAGCAGCCAGAAGTACAATCCAACATCAAATCTCATGAGAGAATATCAGGCTAAAAAAAAAATGTCTCACTTTTTATCACTGGCTTTCTGCATCAATGGCTCCCTAATGAATCCAAATCTTCCATGGTGACATGCGGCAGATGACGTGAGGGCGGGGCTAACTAGATTGCTCGTTTGTAGGTGCTTTAAGCTTCCGTGCATCTCAAACCCCTAACGAACAGAAAACGCCTCTCGCTTCGGTACGGTTTTCGCTGATCGTGCAAAAACCTCATGAGTAATGCACAAGCACACCAGGTTTCTTAAAGGCTTTTTCTCACCAAGCTTTATTGACTTGCTCTGAATCACCATTTACGTGTAGCTCTCGGCTAGTGTGCATGTGTGTGTGTTTGCAAGTACAGTCAAGGTCATGTGCCTCTCTTTCCTTCCAACTTCCTCTTTCACAAAACCTTATTTCCTGTTTGCTCACCGACCAACTCAAGAATGAATCACAGGACATTTTTCCACCAAGCCTGTTCACACAAAAAAACCCAACGGCATCTTCAAATCCACAGTCGATAAGACGCACAAGGAAAATTTAGTCTGCACATCAATATGCGGCTGCTAATTCCGAGAATAGCAACAATGTCCCTTACGGCCATAAATCACTCATCTGTCTCAATCCGTCCTAAGTCGCACTACTGTATGCCACACACACGGCCATACGTGAGGTCCATATTAAACAGCACTGCTGCGGCAAGAGGATTCCCTGATCCTGCTCCCTGACACACACACACAGCCAAATACCCATTGGTTCCCAGTTGGACAGTCACACACACCGGCTGGTGGTAGGGTATCCATGGAAACGTCTACAGTGCAGCAAGACAGTCTGGATCGTTAAAGAAAGACTGTACATACACAAGGAAGCTTCACACACACAAACCAATTTTGCCCGCTTTCATTTGCTGGGAACGTTCATGAGCTGACCCCAAACTACACTAATCTGTCAGCGCACACACTGCTGCCCAGAGACCCACTGCCATGATTGTGATTGGCTGGTGCTCGTCGAAACTCCATCTCGCCATTCCACCACTGGTTTGTTTTCCAGTCACAAACCTTTCGTTATAATTCCATTTCCCCATGATGCGTTCACCTGACTACAGCTCCAGCGCAGGAGACAGGGGTTGTCATGGAGTCTGAGTGATGCTGCATGGCCCCCTGTTCCATTTCATTGATTAGACACTGTTAAAAACAGTGCGCGTGCACAAGCGGCTGTAAGGGCACACACGCAATGACAGGATGGATCGGACATAGTGTGTAGATGTTGCAGGAAAATGAGCTTAACGTGCAGCCCCCTCCCCACCACCCCCCTCATTTGTGCTGGAATACGGTGGTCCCAGCTACGGGTTCGACCTGCTGCCATGTTGCTAACTCACCTTGAGTGGGAATGAACAGATGGCAGCTGTTGTTGATGTGCATTTTTTAAAGCTGGAATAAAGGTACATAACTGAACATAGTTAAAATATGTTAAAATGCGATTATTTTGCCCTTCACAGTAGTCATCCTGGAATTAATCAACCATTTGCAGCAAATGATTATATTATTATTAATAACAATAATAATAAAAATACATTTTTTTGTTTGAACAAACATATTTCACATTATTTACTTCAACTTGCTTTGTAAATTAAACTGTAAACCATCGCTCGCATTTGAATCCCATTAGGCGCGTGAGTCTCCAGGTAGCTTTCAGGTGCGAGCGCGCGCTTACCTTTGACTTGGCTCTCATACTCCGTGATGATCTCCTTTTCCTTTTTGCTCCTCGTTGTGTTCGACATGACGCCCGTGTTGTCCGGTTCAGTCGGTCCCGTCTGCCTGAAACCGTCCTGCTTCTCCGAGACTCGCTTCTCCTACTGTGCCCGATGCGTCATATCCAAGCCCAGATTCAGCGCGTGATCCAAGAGCAAGCGACTGTAATCCACAAACCAAAGCAATGACATTCAGCCCGGCACGTCTAATAGAACCTGAATGAAATATGAAAAGTGTCACATGGAGGGAGCCGCAACGCCAGACGCGCGCGAGAATAACTGGAGAGGCAAGTGGCCGCAGATGTATTACGCGCACCTTCTACAAGAAAATAACGGACGTGTTGGAATGAAGCGAACTCAGCTGAGCTCGACATGAGACGGTAAAGTTCCCGGTTGTGTGTTTAAAATAATAATTTCTAGGGAAGGAGTGCGCGCGTGCGTCTCTCGTGCGCGCGTGCCACGCCGCTGTCAATAGGTGGGCGGGATGGGGCGTGCGCGCGTGCGTGCGTGTAATTCTCCACTGACAGGCACTTTGTTTCACTAACCCCGCAGTTTTTCGCCGGTGCTAAAACGTCCCTGCTCTTGAGATTTGAAACGCGGCCGCATTTAACACACCTGATGTGGATCTTCATCTCATTAGCAGAAAAGGGTGTGTCACTCGGGAGAGAGTGAGAGAGAGAGCGCTGCAAAACCCGCGCACCTCGATTCTGCAGGATCTGGATTTATTCGAACCGTGGATTTTTAATTATTACAAACACCGCACGTTTTTGTCATTAACAATATTCCCATTAAGTCCACCAAACGAACTCACGCAGTGTTAACCATAGGCTCGTTATAAAAGCATATTTTACATTTTAAATGTATCGTATACCGATTGCATAGGGTTGGGTATGTGGTAACTGATATTTTAATACCAATCCACCCTCCAAAATTAATTGCATTTTCTTGGGAATAAAACGAATCAATAATCACAAACCGAACTGTATTTTAAATAGCTCTACGCAATACAAACAACTTAAGGTGAACGTTGGGGAGAAAGAAAACACCCAGACGCGCACTAAATCTAGCGCCAGTTTGCCCCCTGCCGGTGCGAATGTGACACTACATGAAAGTGATAAATTGCACAGCGGTAATAACGGCTTCCAGTGACTCGCTCGTTTCTCCTCTTCGACATAAGTGGTTGAGAAGCGAAGGAGGCGCTTAAAAGGTCATTTACTCACCTTCACCTAGTGGATGCAGAAAGTGCTTAGCGTCAGCAGGGGGAGACAGAGAACGAAACATTGGAGACAAGAACTGACAAATAGACGAATCGAATTACAGTATTCTGTTCAGTGACACTGAGAGGCATATTTCTTGACAAATGTATACTTTTGGACCGTGTTTAATTTTTTGTCAGAACAACACTAAAAGGCAAAATCAAAGATTAAATAAACAAATAATATATTTTTGTATAATTTTTTGAAAGAGTTCTCAATTGATTTATAATTTAACTTTTTTTTCTTGTATTTGTATATGTATGTTGATATTTTCAAAAGAGGGTAAAAGACGGAGTCAGTCCAAACACAATTCCTTGTTGTCATTGCAACTTGGCCAATAAAGTTTCTGATTTCTGATTAAACAATAATAGTTATATAACATATAACAATAAAAGGACAACTTGTAAATAGAAAAAAATCAAATACTTTTTCTAAAATTCCAAGCTATTTTCCCCTATTTGTATTTATTCTGAATTCTGCCTCAGTCGGCTTTACTGCGAGGTTATTGAATTTAATTGAAACAATTAATTGGATTATTTTCCACTCAGAGGGAATGACTATAATTCACAGCAGTGCGTGGGAACAGAAGTGTCCCCTGTTTTACAAAAGCGCTCTCATTACCGCTGAACATAAATTATATGTTACATCATGGCCACATCTGCGCTCTTGCTTCAAGACCGTGAAAATGTAACATTTGTCATATGATGCTCACTTCCTCAGCAAGCTTCAGCCCATTTTGTTTGGAATTATCCAGCATTACATTACACACACACACACACACACACACACACACACACACACAGACACACACACACACACACACACACACACACACACACACACACTTCAGCAATAGTAGCTCAGGAAATCTATCTGTTCCAATCAAACACGCCCTTCATTTAGCAGTGCATTTACGTATATTTTTAGCCGTCTGAGGGCAGAGTTAAATGATTTACTGGACTGTTTATCAAGTGCCTGAGTTCTATACTGAATACCACACTAATCTTTCATTCAATAAACAGCACAAAAATGCCTTTACGGAATGAATTATTGCTGGTCTACTTTACATCCATTTTGGTGGTGATATATGAACATCTTGTTAAACTTATTTAGTCGTAATTCACAAAAAACTGTGTTTACAGCAACATAACACGCCAAAAAAGGCACAAAAAAAAACTCTCCTCACCAGTAGGATTCAAAGGAATCTATAAACACATGTTCATTAGTGAGGTAATATCTAATTGATTAAAATCTAGTTTTATATGTTATGTTCATGACTCCAACCTTAAATGATCTGTATTAATTTTTTGAAGTTAAAAGTCTTACAAGTGTGGATTATTTGAGTGCATCACATAGATGAACAAAGACAAACAGACACACGACAGAACAAAAAATAGACATTTAAACAAAAAGACAGACAAGCAGACACGTGTCAGAAAGACAGTTAAAGATAGACAGATACTATAGACAGACAGAAGGATAGACCCATTACAGACAGATGAACAGACAACAAACAAACAAACAAACAAACAAACAGAAAGCCAGAAAAAAAACAAACAGACAAGCAGACACATGACCAGCAGAAATACAGACAGAACGAAGATAGTCAGATAAAATGAAAAACTCAGACATACGATACAGACAGGCTGTTGCATACCCTCAATTTAGTGTCGTTTGATTAAGAAGCAAAATATTACACTCTTAAAAGTGTAGAAAGTGGCTGTGATAGTGCAATATGCATTTGAAGCATTTAACAGCAGATTAACGAATATTTATCGCGTTCATGCAGGAAAAAGGACGCTTTCTGACAATCGTGCGGGGATCCCCAGGATCAGTTGTGTTTATTGTGTAGCTTCCTGCTAACGCTTATCCTCCATCACAAAATAAAATGTTCTCAACCTAAACCTCCTGTGTGGACGCGGGGAAAACACTTAAAGCCTCCAGTCACTCGGTAATTGCGCAGCTCTCGTTACAGGAACGACCAAAAACATTTACTGCACTTTGCGCCTTGTCTCAATTCTGTAACTCGGGCCTGTGCAGAACACTCTGTTCCGGCCTGACAGCCGCGCTGCTGCTGCTGATGATGATGATGATTGTATCCTTGCTTTTATTTGGTCTTAAAGTGACAGATTTCCCCGCACGCGCACACTCCTGACAATCATCACGTCCGTCAGCACTCCAAAACACCCGACCGCACAACATACAAAAGGACAAAAAAAAAAACAACGATTTAATACAAACAAATCATTTCTTCAAAGCCAGGGAGAGCTTTTATTTTTTGTCCATATACATGAGAAAAAAGAACACACTTTTCTGGAGGATATCAGACCAAAATGATGAATCGTATACAATCGTTATATTATAAACGACAAATAAAAATCAGTAGGTTTGTGCGTGTACAAATAATGCTCAGATAAGCATTTTCTCAAATTTTTTTGAAAAACAAAATAATAAGCAAGATTGTAAGGTGACAAATAACCCTACTTCCACTGGGTTATGGTTATCAAGTAGCTTTATCCACAGAACGAGCTGCTGAACAGGAAATTAAAGCAAAAAAGATGGTGAGATGGAAAAGATGAGATGAAGCCAGAGATCGAGATCTTTAGGAGTTAGTGATTGAAGGACAGTAGGAACAAACCGATAAAATCTTGTTTGTTGTCATTTCAAAAGAAAGAATACAACCACTTGATATCACGTTACCACAGAAACATATCTGTTGTTGGATTCACGTGAAAAAAGTAAATTACAAATCTGCAATGCTCCTTTCACTCCACCAGATGTCAGTACCGAGCACATAGATTATAAATAATTTAACAAATGCTGCTGCCGTTGGAATGAGAGATCCTCTTAATTTCGTTGATATTATACCTGCATGACAAGCTTGTAATTGTCTGTGACTTACAATGGCGAAAAAACACAAGGTTTGCCAATCATTCTCACCACATCTGATACGATCAAGGTCATTTTGGTTGTATGAGTTAGAATTGATGTAAACCTGAACCCACTGACCTCAATTGTTCAGCTGGATAGGAATTGATAAAACTATCACTCATATGCACATTCACTGTAAAACATAGACACTAAATCAGAATTGTCAAAATGTAAAAATTGTTATAAATGCAAACACCAACAAACACAAAGTGAAGAAAAACAAAGCAAATGTTTCATCATCTATTAATTATACACTAATTTATTCATTTATGCGTTTGTCTGTCCATCCATTAGGTATTCAAATCATTTTTCATGCTGTCTGCCTGTCAAACATCTATATATCCATCTATCTATACTGCTTTCATTGAATATATCTATAAATGAGATATTGATTAATCAGACTGATATATTATTCTACCTTTTTGCCTATTTGCCTGACCTTTTCAATCTATACAAATTTCATCGATTTATTTATTTATTTATTTGTCTGTCTGTCTTTTAGAAGATTGTAATTTTAAGAGACACTAATTCAGGATTTAATCGCTAAAAGACTACACCATTTCTGTTGTGTATTTCTGTACACGTCTGTTGTCTCACAAACAAAGTAAAAAAACGCCTTTGATGCTCCAGCCAGAACGGCGGAAAATTAATGATCTGCCATTCAGCAAGCACCTCGGAATCTGTCACTTTCTCTCTTTCTCTCGGATTCCAACACTCATATGAAATGTTGATGTAAGATTATCATTCTAAGAGCTCCAATTTAGGGCATCACGCTGTGTGCGGTCTGCAGCTTGATGAACAACTTTAAATGACTGATATTTATCAGTGGAACAATCAAAGGATGTAGCAAGGGCTACCTAGAAACACACAATCCAGAAAAGAGGGGAGAGGTAGCTGAACACCAGATAGAGAGAAGAGATAAGAATACAACAAAAAGAGTAAAGGAGGGGAATAGAATGCAAGATAGAAAGAAACAAAGAATAAGAGAAAAAAAGATGAGGAGAAGGACAGAAAAGAGAAAGTAGGAAAAGGAGGGACGAGAGAGATTGATAAAATAGAGAGAAAGAGGAGAAAGGGGGAATAGATAAAAAAGATAAAGAATGAAGAAGAGAGCTAAGAATTAAGCATATAGGGAGACGATGAGTAAAAAAAAAAAAAAAAAAAAAAAAAGACAAAAATTAAGAAGAGAATAAGAAGGAAATTATAGGAAATTAGGAGATAAAGGAAATTAGTCTCTACTATTCAATGAGAATAGCTCATCAAAACTGAGAAGAGGGACATTGATAAAATAGGAAGAAAGAGTAAGAGAAGGAGAGTGAGAGGTGAGAAAGACGAAAAACAAAAGAAAAGAGAGGGACGGAACAGAGAGAGAGAGAGAGAGTGGAGAGAGAGAGAGAGTGGAGAGAGAGAGAGAGAGAGAGAGATGTGGAGTCTGGAGATGACGGGAGAGAGTATACAAGAAAGAACCAAAGAGAGAAATATGAAAGAGAGATTAGTAGAATGACAAAGAGTGACATGCAAGTGATATGAGAAAGGTAAGAGAGAGAGAGAAGAAATACAAGGCATAAGAGAAAAGACAGATAGAATGGTAGAATATGGAGAGAAAGAGTGAGAGCGAGAGAGAGATAGGGAGGAGAAAGAGAGAGCTAGAAAGGAGAAATAGAAAACAAAAAGGAGAGAAGTGAGAGTGAAGCTAAGACAGGAGACCAGACAGGTCATTTCAGAGGTCAAGGTTGAAGTGGTTGGGAGATTTATTAAGTCCTGAGAAACTTCATGGTCAGCTGCTGACAATGGGAGTGTCACCTCAGGCCACATCGACAGCCATGTGTGTGACAATCTGCAAAAATACACTATTGATCAAAGCGCTGGAGTCAAATGAGATTGTAAATCACCAGTAGGATTCAAAGGAATCTATAAACAAATTATTTTAATTAGTGAGGATCCATCCAATCGATTGAGTTTTAGTCCATGTTATGTATTACAAGTGCAATTTGTAGGACAGGAAAATCAGCCTTATTAAAGATATTTAGTTTCAAATTAATAGGAACAATTCCATACTGGCCTTTTAAGGACGTGTTTTAGTCAGAAACACATTCATATGAATATTATATACAAATAATCGGTGCGGACGTTAGAAAAAACCTGCTTCTGAAAACGGAACTGACATGTGGAAAGCAGATTCTGGAAAAGCAGGGAATTTATTAAACAGTAATAAATACAACCATATACAGTATTCGAATAATCTTCCTGAGCCGTTTTGCAGAAAAGCGTTTGAACATTGTTGCTCTTTGGTGCGATTGGATATTTTTATATGTGCATGACTGTGACCTCAGGGTTAGAGATAAGGAGCTGTTTGTGTAGGGATAATCTGCAGAGTCGGGATAAGCCTGAGAGACACCAAAGTGCCATTCACTCTCACTCACACACACACGGCAGGTACAAACACCATCACACTTCAGGCTCTTGACAGATTAGAGAGAAAACTGTCTACAACAGTCTGAGGCGTGAGTCGTGATGGGTGGGAGAGACCTGGATGAGTATGAGGAAAATTCCAGAACTTCACACTGTGATGGAGCCAGACGAGAGCAAAAGTGAAGAGAGGAGATGAGAGCAGATAAAGCTGAAAGGGCTCCGCGGACATTTGCGTCTGCACGGGATCCCCGAAACCAGCTCGTGATTATAACTTTGAGGAATGTAAATAAACCCAGTTTGCTCATCACGGCCTGAATACGAGCGCACGGGGATTTAAGAGAATAAACCAGAAGTTTACAAATGGATTCATGCTACAACTACACTGGAGTATGGAAGTGATTATTGTAGTTACAGTATGCATAGTTTTTAAAATCTCTCACTCACACATACGGGCGCATACACACACACACACACACACACACACACACACACTTTCCTGGTTTTGAATTAAAATTGTATTAAAATAAGACTTAATTATGGTAAATTTCCTTTAATATAGTTGGTATTGCATACAGTATATATATTTTAATACACCAGAAAGATGGATTGATAGACAGATAGATATTTTATTTATGTTGTGTACATCAGTGTGAGGCTATACGTTCCGCTTCTATACAGTTTCTTCTATACTGTGCGCGTCTATATTGTGTGCTCATTTGCAGTTTGACCTATACTATGTGCATTTTTTGAGTGGATCTATATGTTAGCATTTAGCTTCTATTCAATGTCTCTATATAGTGTCAGTCTATACAGTAGGCATCTTTGAGGTACAGTTTGCATCAATATTGTGGGAATGTATTCAGTGTAGATTCAGTGTACAAAAATAAAATGAAATGAAGTGAATCTATACAGAGCACATACAGAATATACAGCGTACATAAAGTACATGCCATGTAATTACAGTAGGGTATAAACAGTGTAAG
>SOMO01000132.1:118053-152188 GCA_028128575.1 Paedocypris carbunculus
AAAAAGCCAAAAATATAAATTTTGCGGACCACTTTTAAATGCTCGAATAATTTAGACCCAAGTAAATGTTTCTGGCTCTGTTGAGTCCATCTGTCAAGTAAGAGATTTAATCGGATCAATAGGCCAGTATTATCCTGATTTACTGTCTTTACTTTTACCCTGACTCACAGAACATCTTAGCACTACTGTTTCACACTCTTTTTTAAGACATCATGTATGTTTTTATGCTAGTATACATTCACTTGTACAATAAAAATTGTAAAAACTTTGATCGTAGGATGTTCCTACGTAACACAAAGACTAACATATAGATGTGAATCCCAGTAATTAAACAAAACCAACAACAATGGTAAACAACAACAACTGACATTACGCAGAGTAAAAAGAAAACTTACCGTCGCATCAGGAAGTTTACTGTAGATGGTGAATCACCAAGCACAATTCCAGAGATGGAGCGTTGGGAAACCGCACACTAGCTGTTCCGCTGTCATAGATCAAGAACAAATGCAGCTACTGCAACAGGTTAAAGGGGAGGTCTGATCTCTCCACCCGCCCTCCAGATCACTCTCTCTTTCATCCCTTATCCATGTGTTCTGTCCTTGACAGGTTACAGAACATAACCTGTCATACCCTAAGCAAGTACATATATAAAGTATATATATATGTGTATGTGTGTGTGTATTTGTACATTTAGAAATATTTTCTGAATAGACACATATTATATAGGTTCAAGATAAATAAACTATATAGGAAACATTAAAATATTTAAAAATAATAATGGCTCCATGTTATGATAACAGATCCTTATCTGGTCAAGCTTATTTTAACATTACAGTACATATTTACAAACAGTTCAACAAAACAATGGCAAAAAAAAACAATTATATTAATAAAATGTACAAATGTAAACTAAATATAGATAAACAAAAGTTGCATTAAAATTGTAACTGCATACGGAAATTTCAAACATATTTACAAAATATTATACATAACAAAATTTTTAAAACATATATAGTTAAATTTAAATATTAAAAACCCATTCCAGATCTGAATTTCAAAAAATGCAAAATAAACCAGATAAAAGATGGGTAGCCGAAAAGACAGATGGATTTTTAAGCATGCAATAATCTGTATTGTGGAGGAGGGGGGGTGGATTAAAAACATTTGTATTTCATAATCTAATTGCTGGACTCATCAAGAGGGTTAAAATAGTCTACTCTAGCTATGATCTCCCTTTTGAGTGCTCTTCCATGTTGCATGTCAAAGATTAGCTTTAGCCACAGTAAAAGACTCTTAAGCCATGGTGAATTATGCAATCTCTACAATGCTCGCTTCCCATCGCTGGCACCGAACTCAGCGAAAGAAGCATGTCAGAAGACCGAGGAGCCTCACGCAAGGACTAGCCACGCCAACACCATAATGTCCTGAAGCAGCTGTGCGCTCCTCCTACTCCTTCTGCTCCTAAATCTGCCATTCAGTGCTATAGATTGAAGCCATAGATTAATGTATCTTTGTGAAGAACAGATTAGGCCTCTAAGGCAAAAGCTTTCTCTGGGCTTTAAATAGCATATGAGCACAGCATGCTAGATGCAACTGAACCTGACCCTGCCCTGCATAGAGGACATTTCAGATTAACTATTGACTAATTCCAAGTCCAATCAACCACACATTTTTCCAGGAATTGACCCAGGAGTCTGTCTCTAACAGTTCTGTGGAAAATTATAGAGAGTGTGCACACATGTCTGACCCGAGATTGACTCTGTGCTGTGGGATGAAATATATTACAGCTGTTCTCGTGTCCTGATGTGTGACGCATTATTTAATAAGGCATACTGAGATATTCAACAGAGGAGAAACTAATAAAATATGCATCCATCCATCCATAGTCTATATATACAAACACACACACAATCAAATTGGCTATACGTACACCCCTCACCCTAACCACAACAATCAAAATAGCCTCTTCCCCACACTGTACTCTAAACTTAACCAAACCTCAAATGTAATTTCTATAAAAAATAAAAACCACATCTTGACCCTCAAACCAACATTTCAACGTTGTGGGGTCCAGCCAAATGTCCCCACAAGTGCCTATCTGTCGCCACTTGGAAATATAAAATATATCATTTGGGTCCCCGTTACGACTTAAATGTCTGCGCGCGCACACACACACACACACACACAAAACTGTGTCCATACTGTGCCAGACCGTTCTAGAGCCAAGGTAATGGATGAGATGGAATTCCATTTGGATGGAGTTATTACTGACCATCTGTTCAGTTTGACCAGTGTTGTGTCTGGGTGATGAAGAGACCACGACCTTCACAAAGGTCAAGCTGCATGCAAGCACCTGTGATGGAAACATTTATTCATTTGTGTCTCTGAACAAATCTGAAACTCTTCACTTTCAGTCCGGCTGGATATTGAGGATTGAAACTTTTCATAATGGACCAGGCAAGATATTCACAATATGTTCATGTGTCTCCAGGGGCAATTTTTTCCAGGTTTAGAATTAAATGTGGCTGGGTCATTCACGTCATAAAAGGACAAAAAAAAAAAAAAAACGTTTAAAACAGATTAAACTGAAATACTTTCTCTGTAGGAAGACTTACCACAGCTCAAGACCAAATTGTCATCAAAAGTATTTTACAAAATAAGTTAACCTGTTTTTATGCACCGTATACATATATCAGAGTGTTCCAGCCTAAGCCTGAAGTGCTGCCAGTTTCCTAAATTGGCAACCAGTTCACAATCGTATATAGATTCACTATTTTGCAATTTTTTACTTTAAATATTGTATTACAGTAAATACGTATACACAACAAAATATACATAAATTGTACATTTTAACAAAAAAACTATACTGTTTTTAAAGTTATTGTACACACACGTAAACTGTATATAGGATAAAAAGTTGAAATCACGAAAGAAAACTAATTAGTAGTGTGTGTCTATAAAAAGCCATGGAGTTAAAAAAGTGTTTAAAAACTCATGTGTTTAGCTCCTCACATAAATGCACTTCAGAAGTTCTCTTGGTGCTCCGACCAGAGAATTTGAGAAACACAAAGAGAAGACTGCCTAAAACCCACCTAACTATTCTCCTTCAGAGAACTTTCCAAGTAGTTTCTAATTTCATTGTAAATCACTTGTATCACAAGTAAACTCAAGTTATATTTCTATACAGTTTGTATCTGTAAACAATAATAAGTATGCACTGCATGCCTAATCCCTCAATATATATATGGAATTACATTTTTAGAGTCTTCCATATTTAGGTTTGGTGTGTGGCAAACAGAATAGTTGTGTATAGAAGAACACATTTATATGATTACAATATTATCATATTTCCTTAAATATTTCCTTAATTATGCACAACCATCATATTGCTGATCGTTAAATATGTTAAAACATCGTGACTCCCAGTTTACGTATGATTATGCTTTTGGTATGAGAGAAGCATAAACGAGGGCCACTACCGCAGAGCAGCTACTGTGATACTGAGGCAAGGAGATGAGTTCTAATCCTATTTTAATCGTGGTGGGATTAAGAAGACACAGCAGATCCTAATCTGCTCAGATTACCTGTACAGATTCCAAAAGGTAGAAGGTTGTATAAGCAAGTGCACTTAAGGTGATTTAGGCATCATAGAGTCAAGGTCTCGAGGTGGAAACACCCCTGCAGTTTAGTTGTGTGTATCATAATAATGATATAATGATTAGCCTTCACTTACAATTTCAACCTTACGAAGGCTAAAAAAAATTGTACATGTATTTGTATTTATAACAACTGTCATCTGTATGTTCTGTAACTGCCCACGTCAAGTTGGAAATCTAAAAATGTATAGATGCAAAAATATCAATATGCTTGTGTTATGTGTGTCTCCTCACCTTTTCATCTTCTTTGGGAAAACCGTTATGAAATTTGCTGTGATCCGTTACATCGTTATTATTATTGAAAAACAGTGCCTCTTTTCTGATCTCTAGCGCCATCTTGTGCTCTCCTTTGGCATATGAAATGTAAAATGAATATCTTTCTGTGACATAGAAATAAATATAAATAAATAAAAAATATTTTTATAAATATTATATAATATATATATAACTATACCGTAAAAAACAAGTGTCATTGATTCAACAAAAGCCCCTTTATTTAAGACAAATAAAAGTACTTTACACATGTTTTTTTTTTTTTTTCATTGGGAGAAACCTTATCCAGACTTTCTGTACAAAAATGTCCACTTCCAAACAGAAGCCACAGAAGTGTGGCTGAAACTGATGGGAAATACTTAGGAAATAAAGTGACATAAACACACCCAGGTTCTTCCCGTAGAATGTGGTACAAGCTTCTGGGTAAAACTAGTATGACTGCATAAGTGAGCTCTTCAGGCAGGGCAGTGAACAACTTAAACATATAATAAGAATAATGCATCATCTTATTACATTTATACATCCGAATCATCTTTTCCTGGTTAATTCCTAATCCTTGTCTGTTTCTTAAGTTTAATAATGACAATTAGTGAAGAATTATATGCATCACTGGCACAGATGACCTGGACTCGTCATTTACACATTCCTTAATATCAACAAAAGACTGTCAGTAATAGGCAAACAGACCAATAGATAGATTGATAGTTAGATAAACAAAGACGGTTAGATAGGTAAATAGCTAGATAAACAGATAGACAGAAAATAGTCGATAGTCGACAGTCGATAGACAGACAGATAGATAGAAGGTTAGACAGTCATCGACAGATAGACAGACAAACAGACAGGTAGGTATAGATTTATAGAAGACAAATAGACAAATCAAGAGACAGACAGAGCGAGAGACAGAAATGCTAGACTTCAATTTATTGAAAGACTGTGTGACCAGTGGAGCAAAATCCACATTTAACTGGCTTGGGAAGAAAACACTAAAAGATGCAACGGTTTGAATAAAAAGCCTTGTATGCACGAAAATAATTGAGTTCATTTCTTCAAAACATTCTAGTCACACCGATACACTAACACAGCCACTATCAATTTACATTTCAGTACAGATAAATATAGCAATTCACAAAAATATCTTTAATAATAATCGAGCATACTGGGAAATGTAGAGTTCCAAAATGCATGCAGTGCATTTCCCTTTCGTTTCAAAAGCAACAGCCTCCTCTATGAATTCACAAGTAACACACACATTCAGCAAAGTGAACACAATCAACAAGAAGCCTTGGTGGATTATTTACATCTCACCGCATGAAATGTGTCCAGAAGACTTTGCGTCTTTGTTTAACACAAACCAGACAGGCTACTCATGTCACTAAAAGACTTTAGTGCGGTGCAGAGTTTGCACCAGAAAAAGTGCACTGTACGCAAAATAATACGCCTTGCGAAAAAAAAAAGGTCGAATATGATCGGTATCGGGGTCATTATCCCAAAATTTTTTTTTTTTAATTATATACCCTTAGTTTAAATCTCAATTCAGCAAGATTTATCAAGCTTAACAAAAAAACAGAAGCTAATGATAATTTTTCTCTAGATCTAGTTTTCTATTAATAAAAAAAGTCCCTTCCACTGGACTTTATGTACAGTACTACTGTACGGGTTTTTTTTTTTTTTTTCAAACGAGCTTGATCACAAGGTTTTAACAAGTTTATACGCACTTGTAATGTTACGCCTAAAATGACTACGATGAATATTTTATCACAAAATCAAGGCATTTTGTATTATTTCCTCTTTCTCTTCGGGTCAATGAAGACTCAACATGTCTGTAACTCGTCTGTAACATGTCAGAAAATACTGTATGACACCATTAGTTTTTTTTGCCAAAGCATGTCCCTGTAAATCGGAATGAAGGAAATATGTGGATGTAATTCCTTGCTGGTTGCTAGGATACGGTGATGACTGTGTGCCAACCCTGTTGCTGAGTGATAGAGAGATGAATTCTTTGTCTGCGAACCCTCAAACGATTTCAGGTGAACAAACTGAGTGTAAAAAAAAACATGTTAGCAAGACATGTCTTTTATTTCTTGTTATCAAACAACTTCATAAAAGGGCAAGTCTTTCAGGAGACTATAGATGTAGCAGTAAAACACGTGGTAAATGTTTTGTTAATCCTATACTTTTAAAAAATTAAAATTGATTGTGGACCGGGAAAAAACGGGTGCCATGTACATGAAAAGAGATTCAGAAGCAATATATTAATGATGCGCTTTATAGTCCAAAATAAATGGTAATGTCTGATTCTTACCAGCTCTCTCTGACTGCTTCTATGTCACTCAAAAGATTCTGCGCCAGACAGATCCCAAATATCTGAGGGAAAAAAAAGATGAAGTGTGGATTTCAGAGTAAACATTGTTTTTTGTATGTACAAATAAAATATAATTCCAATTTATTCACCTGCAGAAGAGCAATTCCTATGAATATTCCAGCCACTACAGTTAGATTTTCCTGCAACCATTTCTCAAACTGGGGCACACATCCCTTCGTGTATATGAAAGTCTTTTGTTCATTATCCTGCAGGAAAAAAACAACAACAATAAATCTAATAAAAAAACAATATTAAAATTAGGTGCTTCAAATAGAATTCTGAATCATTGAAAGTTAGTGTTCTTTATTTTGGATTTTGTAAGTTTAGGATTTTCTAAAATTAATCTGGACTAATCCAGTTTTTTTTTTAAAATAGATTTTAGGTGTTGATTTATTAATCTACTTACCCCTTTAGCTCGGATGTCATAGCCACATTGCGTGTTGATCACATCCTCCTTTGAACGAATGAATAAATAAAACAGAGTTAGAATTGTGTAGGTAATGATGATGTACAGTAAAAATCTGTTTTATATGATCTTCTGACATGGATTTATCATGTTCACCACAAAGAATTGTATTTTGTAGTTCAATCCTTTTTTCTTTCTTTTACAGATGATGTTAATTCACGCCTTTAATAAAGTAAAACGAATGTTTTTGCAAATGCACTCTCGATTTTCAACTCTCATGCCAAAACTAATTTTTCACACTTTTGGGAGATAAACACTAACACAAGTTAAGAGGAAAAAACAGGAAGGGTATTTTTGGGTTAAACACAGTCTTCAAAGTAACATTTCTACTCACAGCGGGGTCTTTAGTGCAACAGGAAAAAGGAACACCGCATTTTTCTCTGCTCAGATTTGTGTCTGTGCAGTTGAAGTAGATGTTCAGATTCCAGTCATGAGGGCCAAACGCTCCGCAACACTCCCACTGCAGGAACAAGTATCCACAACAGTTTAACACAATCTGGGTTTTGTTACTTAAAGTGCCATTTCAGAAAAGAGTTGAAAATAGGGAGGTCAATAGCAATTCGTACATAATCTTGTGTGAAGTCAATGAGATTCTGGAGGTCAATATCGTCTCTGTAGGCTCGGATGTTGTTGTTGATGAAGAACTTGAGCTGGTCTTTAATCCAGTCTTTGAAGACAAAAGCCAACACTCCAGCTGTCAGCTCCAAGAAAAATATGATTCCCAGAAAAACGGAAAACTGTGGAACAAAACAGCAGAGTTCTGGTTACACACCAAGTCTGAAAAACAGTCGTGCTGAGTATTTTTAAAGCTACAAGAACATTTTTCCTCAATGACTTAATCTTCACGTACAGTTCATGATCTGTGCATTCAAATTCAAAATAATCGGAAAATTCTTAAAAACATAAAAAATGCTTTGCCTTGTGTATTGCTTCTACAGAACAGAATCTAAAATCAGTCGACGAGGCTAATCTGGATGGCACGCAGACGTTTGTACAGTGATTGGATGAGTGAGTGAATGCAGTGAATGCTTCTCGAATGACATCATCGTTCAGCTGGCGTTTCCAGATGTTTCAAGAACCTTTTGTTCCTCTAGAGGAGGAAATGGGCCTCTGCTAACACTTTGGACATTCTTGTAACCCTTCCAAAGCATCTTGTTCTCGCTCAATAGACAACCAGAACCCAACTGAAAATAAGTTCAGACGGTTTCAAATGCCACTTCTTAATCCCGTCACACGATCCTTACATTCAAAGATATTCTTGACTCTCTTGTATTTCTACCTTGTATGCTTTTGTCCTTCAAATCAAATACAATTTTGTGTGTGGAAGAGATACCAAATACAAAATGCAGCAAGTACCATTAATAAAATATATCCAACAGGAAACAAATACATTGTACAATGTGTAAAGCAAATAAACACACAATAAAGGATAATAAATGGTATTTTGTGCAGCTTTTAAAACATGTACGGCGTAACAACACGTAAGTTAGTCCTTTTGGGATGAATTTCAAACAAAACGTCTGAAATGCACAAATTTCATTAGAACAAAAGCTGGAAACAAAAACATTTTGCAAATTAATTGCAAAACGTTAATTCATTTTGAAAGTTGTGCATTTATGGGTGTCTACTAAACGTTAAAATTAATAGATGATTACGTTATTTATGCATCTAAATTCTATACTTTATTCATTGGACGGCTGTTTACACTGTGTGTATGACACTGAATTGTTAAATCATTTAAATGTATATCTACTTAAAGTCTATAACGAATCAAAAACATACTTACAAACTTGAGAAGAAAGGAGTTTTCTCGCAGGGCACCGATACATCCAGCAAAGCCCAGAACGAACATAACGCCACCCACCACGAGAAACAGCCAGACTGGATCGAACCCGCCTAGATCTGTGATGGAGGAAATGTTGGACAGGACTCCCTGATTAAAGTACAGAAAGGGCGAGCGTTAAAACACGTGTAAGAAACTACAGAGAAAAAGGACAATTTCATTTCACATTGTTATTATGTATTTGTAGGGGTTATGACATCACTTACCTTTTCACTCCAGGCCCAAAGAGCAACAGACAGAAAAGCAACCCCAAGTAGCTGAAAGGCAAAAAGATTACCAAGAAATAAAAAAGCACACATCAGTTTAGTGCTATAAACATCTTTAAACGTTCTTTTTATAGTAGTGCTGAGATGTTACACGTCACGTGATTCCCTGTTACTCGCTGCCCATGTACAGTAAAAACAGTACGTAAAATATTCTGAAACCGTGACAGCAATCTTTATTCGCGTCATTTATATAAACATACATATTAATCGTGTTCATTGAACTTTAGCCACTGAGATGTTTTAAACGTATACACTAACAGAAATGTATTCGACACATAACGCGCTCTCTTCGCAGAAATGCAAAACTCACCCAAAATATTATATTGAATCCAAATATGAAGTACTTGATGCAACAGCCCACCTCGTGGACGTTGAAATGCTTTCCAGACATCGTTCCTTTTGATAAAGTCGTGAAAAACCTTCCCGATTATTAATAATAGAGGAAAATATCGCCCGCCGACCAGAAAACTCTGATGCCCATTAATATCGTTCTATGGCATGTTTAGAGCGATGCTTGCTTCGCCACTGAGGGCTTTGTGTGTTTTCCGAAATTATGCCTTTTTCTCTTCACGAAGATACATTGATTTTTGCATATGACAATAAGAGCGAAAAACGGAACAAGTGATGATCGGATGATAAAAATGAGGGAGTAACTTCCGGTATACCAAGTGACGTCACAGAAACGAACTTTCAAAATTCAAGTTCCTGATCTGGCAGTACAAAAATTATGTATGAATAAATCAACAATTAAAAACATTAAAATAATTTCTTAAAATACGAACCTAACGGCTTCCAGCACTGTGAAGACATGCGTATGCATTTTTAAGCATTTAAAAGAAATACTGTCACAGGACAGCCTGACGAAAAAAAACATTGGGTTGCATACAATACACGCTCGTAAATTGTCCACAATAAGAAGGTGTGCCTTTTATTTTTTATTTAAAAAGTATGTTAGCGTTTACATTATTTCTGAAAACCAAAACATTAACGCAAAGTAAAAAAAAGTCAAAAAGCTATTTAGACCTATTTAGTTAAAATGTTCTGCCCTATTGTAAACAGTGACAATAGCTGTTTTATTTGAAGTATTCAATATTTTCTATATTTAAAGTCATTAATATAGCATTTTTTAAACAAACTATTTCTGAATTATTTTAAATGTTTGCATAAAAACAGTTTCTTATGAAATATAAATACAGTGTACATGTATATATACTGCTTTTTACCCTTCCGACACACACACACACACAGACACACACACACACACACACACACACACACACACACACACAGTGAAGTGACATGAAATGAATGAATGAATGAATGAATGAATGAATGAATGAATGAATGAAAACTTTATTTATCCCACTTGGGGAAATTTCTTTGTTTAAACAGCAGCGACATTTAAAAACAGTAGAAATTGTGCAAAAATCTTCGGTACAAATAAATTAACAGGAGGAGCAAAAATACAAAAAACAGTAGTAAAACAAAATGTGCAAAAATACAAACAATAGAACGCAAACTTGGAGCAGTGGGCAGCCTTAGACCGTGGCCTGGGGAGAAGTGTCTTGCTCAATGACACTCAGTTGTTCCAGACCTGCCAGACCAGGATCTAAACCTGCAAAACCTGAGTGGTAACTGGTCCAACTCAGTATGGATTAACACAATTAGGATGTTTAGATATAATGTTTTATTGGCTTTTCTGGTCTATTGAGTGTGTGTGGCTGACCGTCTGCAACAACATATGTGTCCTTGTGTAAGACTGAGGCACACTGTAATAACACCAAGGGCATTGGAAATTTAAGACCTTGCAACTGCACCGCACTTGGATGGTACCAACTACTGTGTGCGTCAGCATATACTTACATTACAATTACAGTTGTTGAAGAATTTTCTCAATTAAACAGTGGTCTTAGTAAGACCACATGACAATAGTTAGGTATTGCATTACATGGTGTGCTTTTTATTCAGAGATTGCAAAATGAACTGACACAAAATATGCAGAATATTGAAGAGACATCACCACAATACTGTAGTGTGTAGGCAAATAAGTAGAATTACTGTAAATATATAACTACGCCCCCTCCTGGATGATTGACAAAAATTGATGATTAGATAGATAGATAGATAGATAGATAGATAGATAGATAGATAGATAGATAGATAGATAGATAGATAGATAGATAGATAGATAGATAGATAGATAGATAGTGTATGCGTGCGTGGGTGGGTGCGTGAATATTATACATACATGCGCATTATATTTATTTTAATATAATGTAATGTCAATTGTGTTTTATTTTTTCATTTTTTATTAAACAGTCCATTTCATATATTAGAGTGATGTCGAACATGCTAAACTTTGTTGACAGTCTGAGATCGGTTCACTCCTCCTCCAGAGCTGACGGCGTGTGTGCGAGTGCCCGAGACAGGAAGAAGCATTGAATGCTAACAAGGGGGAGAGAGAGAGAGCACGAGAGAGAGGGAGAGAGAGCGAGATAGAGAGAACGAGAGAGAGAGAGAGAGTACATGTCCACGGCGATCGGAAAGGTGGGGGGCTCAACGGCGAGATATGGAGAAATACAATTAACCTGCAATGTGCCAACTCCAAATCCACGCCGATTGTATCTATCCGCACCGTCGATATCACCATTTCCACCTCCAACACCAACCGCGCGACCGTCCTTGTGTTTTTTTCTCCTAACTGAAATGTATCGGCACTGCATGGGAGCTTTTTTCTGACAATGGAGATTGAAAATATCGTGGCAAACACCGTACTGCTCAAGGCGAGAGAAGGTAAGAGACGCGCAATGGCGCACTCAATTATCGCTAATGATTTCCATATTTCCACTTTATCAGCGACGACGGTTTTTTTCGCTTCCATGTATATTCGCCACATCTGTGCACAGCCTTGAATACGCGATCACAAGCAATCCCTTCTGTTAAAAAAAACCCCGAAAACCTCCAGTTATGGCAGAAATCGCCATAACGCACCATCGGATCTCCGTGGCTTGTGGCAGACACCACAATCGATGTTAGTGGAACGAATTCAGCCCCGTGTTCGTAAGGCACAGACCGCAGAGTGAGAGCCTTTCTCCCCTCTTCACCTGGGTGGGAGGTTGAACTGCAGTTGTAGGCCGCAAGGTTGCTCCTCTATCCAAACACACATCTGACTGCACTATGGTGGTGAGGCTGCTAGTCTGGCTGTGTTTTCTTAATCTGGGTCCGATTTTACACGCTATAAACGGTTTTCTGCAGCCTCATACACTTCTGCATTCAGGCTGTAGTTGTTAAGGTCTTAGTAATAAATGCTCAACACCATATTGCTTGTTGATTGGTCAGAGTTGTTCCCTAGTAGTATTATCTTTGTGTCTCTTTTTTCATGGTTTATAACAACAAGGCAACACTTGGTAATCCACATACAATTTGCCCTTTTTTACAAGTAAGATTTACAGCTATACTTTTGTTATGAGTTGTACTTGCTATAGAAGTTGTATGTGCTACTTTTTAAAGGTTTGTGCCGTTACTGTTCTTTTATATGTGGTTTTTATTAAGTGCGTTTACAAGTTTCGCAGTTTTTTAATGTTTAATTTACCGTATTATTCCGATTATAGAGCGAACTGGATTATAACCGGTAACATTTCCTTTTTCACATGAGCCACACATTTTTCTTCTAGATTATAAAGTGCACAGTACGTTTTTAAACATTTTATATATCTTTAAGCATGCCTTATAGTCCAAAAACTATGGTTATTCCAACACTCAACTCTTCACCTTGTGTTTTGTTTTAGTCATCCTGTGAGATTATTTCACAGCATTGGCTGGTCAAATCCACCTCTCCTGGTCCAGGGATTTTTATTTGGAATTTTTTTTTTCGTTTCCCTTAATTTCCTGTTGCATTTGGAGTGTGAATTGGAACAAAACACACCTGTTTGCTTTGGAGTGGCGTCTCGTGAGATGATGGAAGAGCCCGAGTTATTAAGTGACATGTTAGTAAGCGCTACATGTACAACAAGTGAAGGGAGGTGAAATTTGGTTTTATTGTGGTTCCCCTGAGACCAGTGGCTTTTATTGAAGAACATACAGTTCTTGCTACACAAAGGTAATTATGGGTAATTGAATATATTTGCACTCCTGTTAGTCGAACAAGAATAGCTGTGTTCTCATTATAATTGCGGTAGTGCACAAAGAAATATTTGATTGGAATATTTCCTTAGAGTCAAAACGTTCAAGCGCCGCTGATTTAAAGGACAAAGGGGCTTTTGTTGATCGCAGTTGTGCCGGGGACTTGCTCTTTGATTAGATGGTTTGCTCTAATTTTTGTTTGTCTTTTTACCACGTAAGCCTGTATTTTTACCACTTTTTAGCACTCATTTCAAAATGATTCATTGCCAAATTATTAACTTTGTCTAAGGTGATTTATTAACAAGAAAAAAGGTTTCTGATGTTGTCTTTTGCCACTTTTGCAGAGGTGGCACTTTTTGTTTGAGAGCGTCATCGGAAATCGTCATAGACAAAACAAATAATTTTGACCCATTTTAAATATTATCATGTAACATTTTTTGTCACTTTTTGTTTTCTGACAGAGAACAAATGTTCTTATGGTTATATGTATAAATGAAAGTAGAAAAGTAGAAATGGGGAAAAAAAGTTGATAAAATTGATACCGCGTGGAGACAATGATGGAGGCCAAACATAAACTGTGGTAACTGAAGTAGTTAGATATGAATCTGCTGATTTCATTGAATCAAAATGACATATCAACACATTTAAAGCTCATTTGAGATGAGAACCTGTTGAAAAAAACGAATGCTGAACGAAGAATCAAATTCATTCAAAGGGGGCAAAACTATGACTTTAATGGTAAATACAAGAAAAAGATGAAAAGGTGAAACTTTGAATTATATAAAGAGGAATTGGAGATTCACGTTTAGGAAGTAAAACGTGATTGTACAGCAAAGTTACTGACTGAAAAACAGCATAATGAGTAGAAGAATACACATATTTGCAAACAGCATTGTAGGGCTTCTGTGTTTTCTTGGTTGTTTGTGTTTTGTGTTTTATAATGAATGTAGTATTGTAGTATTACGCCCCCCTCAAAGGTGTAACCCCTACTGTATTTGGACAGAGTTTTCAAAATTAAGGATTAATTTAAGATCGTGCATATCTGTATTAACTTATTTAAGTTGTTTATTTTTTAAGTTAATTTTGTTATATTATTGCAATTACAGAATGTACGCAAGAACTTACAATAAGATGCATCAATATACAGAATCATACAATACAAAAACAAAATGTCTGTAATGTAACATTGAAAGTCAAGAGGCAAGCTTTTAATGGTCTGGGTTCAACACATATCATACATGTATACTTTATACTTCTATACATTTCATACTTTTAAACATTACATTGTTTTTACATTTATTTTGTATAACATTTGCTGTGTCTGACAGTAAAGCGCAGAGATTATTTATTCTTCATATTCCTACTAATAAAACATTTTAATAACTGAGGAATAACATAATACTATTACATTCTGTTTAGTAACAGCTTAACTTATTGAACTCATTCTGGTAGCAAACACACTTTTCACAGAGTTTAGTTTTCTTAGCAGTTCTGCCTATTTGCTTGCTCACACTAGTCACAGTCACAAATTTGTCATTTCTTACAGAAACAATACGCAAAAACCATCCAGCTCTTCTCAGGTCAACTATTGTAATTGGTATTGTATTATTAAATATTATATTGTATAATTGTATTATTGTATTAACTATTGTATTGTATATCTCGAATATCTCATGGTGTTTGTGGTGTTGAATTGCTCTCTGCGCTTGGTTTTGATTAACCACAGTATTTCCACACTATTACTATTTGGAAATACATTTGAAAAAATGTGTGCCTTTTTTTATTTATTTGTTTGTTTTTTACATTTTATTAACAAACTGCCGTTGAAATTTGAATACAAATGTGAGACTATCATCATAAACACTTCAAAAACAAGATTCTAAAAATGTTATCATTTGATCAGGTCAAATGTTAAAGGCCCAATCCTCATGTTTAGGTATAAATAAAACTATAGAATTGATCGACAAAGTTGACAAGATTTCTTTCAATAGCTAAATCTTTTTAAAAAATCATACTTAGAAAATGCACAACTGAAGTATAGAAATGCTTGATGCGACGAACAAATGGACAGATGAGCCTTGCGCACACAGTCAATTTTCTAGATGCTCTCTTAGACTTTTGACTAAATGTTCTGCTCTACATCAAAATGGGCTTTTGTTGACCATACATAGGGAGTTTGGAGTTTTGATGGCCACTTACAACAAACAAGGAATTTGTTTGGCCTATCTGTTGTGTAATCCGACCTCCACAAACGACATCCATCTGGTTTCTTCCTCATTTCCACCCTGTACAGGTCTGCAGACTGTGTCAAGGTCTAACGTATGCATTTTTGAATTAGCTTGGAAACTATCACAATAAGGTGCAACAGTTTTTTGTTAGCATTGTGCTAGAGATACAATCTTTGCGTGCCTAGTGGTGCAGTGGGTAAAGGAAGTAACGTCTCTGCAAAAGTGGAATTTGCATGCTCTGCTTCTTTTGAATGCACAAGTGAGGGCTGAAAGATGAATCGTATATTTTTTATTATCATGTTAAATATATTTCAGCCCCAAGATCAATGAATTGTAATTGTCCTGTTATTTCTGGAAAGGCAAAATCTCATAAGTGTTTGTCACTTTAATGCGCAAGTCATAATGGAGTCATAGTGAACACATAGGAAGTGCATAAAAATCACAGCTTAGTATTTGTTTAAAAATTAAAATATAATTTTTGTTTTCTCCACACCTTCCTCCTATCAATCAGTGTTTGGAACCAGTTTTTCACTTCTGGTTTAGAAATGGGACAGATGGTAGCTAACCAATAATAATGCGGACAGACAGACACACACATTCATACTCTCTCTCACACCTAAAGGCCAGTTTACAGATTCTTTTGAACACAAGTTTTTAGATTGTGAAAAGAAACCGGAGACCCAAATAAAACCCACACAAACACTGAGAGAACATGCAAACTCCTTGCAGAAAAGACAGATTCTCAGATGTCCGCCTTGCTGTGAGGCGATAGCGCTTCCACTGACCGTACCAGTTTCATAGCCAATATTTTGTAGAACTTATATATACATATTTATGGTATATACTTATTAATACAATCAATTGGGAGCAATGTTTGTGGCGGATTTATTGTGGTGGGTTTATTGCATTGAACTGTGGACACTTGTTCTATCTGTTTATACTTTATTAAACTCACTAAAATTGCACTTTCTATCCTATCATGTTTATTTGTTGCGATAAAAGTTACAAATTATAAATGTTTACTGTTGAATTTTTTTTTTTTTTTTGGCTTGTGAGGGTTGTATGTTGAATTTATATATTGATAAACTAGTTACTAAAGTCAGTTAACGCCTAAAACAATACATATAAAGTTTGAATTGACACAGGTTATAAGTTATTTCAAAGTCATTGTTCCTTTTTAAATTATTAACACATACTTATATTATTAATAAACAATTTTTATTTTTTTTTGTTTTTTTGTTTTTATTCCTGTTTTATTTGTTTTTATATATGTTCTATTTATGTAGCAGCACATTTATTTATAAACATTGTCAAATCTTGAAATAGCAACTTGTGATGTTCACATAATAGTTTATTGTTTTAGAACTATACATAATATATTTATAGCTTTTGAGTGTGGTCCGATTCAGATAAATGTGAAAACATTTTTTTTTTTTCAATTTTTTTTTTATTTATTTTTTTTTTTTAAATGAGTAAATGTACTTTTTTTTACTAGAGTAGCTTTGTGGTTTTATTTAGGAGGCAGTGTTGATGTACACATGTTTTAGAGATTGTTTATCTGATTATCTGGGTTTCGTACTCGTCCTGTTTATCTTGTCATTGCTTTATGTAAATATGGAAAGCTAGTTGCACTGACTTTACTTTGGTCTGAGAAAGTGGCACTTCTCCAAACGTTTTAATATCGTCTTCAACATTTTTTTAGGACAGCATAAAAAACAGTAAAACTACCTTAAATTTAATCAATACTACCCAGTCCTGATTGTCTGACTCTAGGTTATGAGAAATTCTGTCTTCACTTTTTGGGGACAAAGAAAAACGAGTAGCAATTGTTGCTTTTCACAAATCTCACATCGAGTAAAATGGTCATGTTGAACTGTTTATACCCAAATTAGGGCTGCTCTATAAATAAAAAGGTAAAATCACAAGTGTGATATGGTATGCAAAAACAATAGTGCAATTCATTTTTTTCGCTAAGACATTTTATTCCACCTTCATTTTTTTGTGTACGTATCAACATAAAACATTCCAAAAAGCTTAAGGTTACATATTAAAGTTTAAAATCTCCAAAATTCAAGCCACACTTTTAATCCAGGACCGAATGAGAAAAACACACAAAAAAAAAACATTTTTTGAAAAAATACGGATCAATTAAAACAAAACAAAAAAAAAATATATATATATATATTTTAAAAACATAAGTAATGTATTTTCCAATTTTAATAAAATTATATGCTGTCGTAACTACACAAGTTAGAAACTCACCCCGCCATTGCTGCTTACAACTATATTTCTCGTTGCTCTTTAAATTAAAATGACTGTCTTTTTATGTTATATGCTTCAAACAATTAGTCAATCTTAGTGTATTGCACATGAATACAGATCACGAGCACAACCGATCGCAACATGAGTATGCTAACATTGCACCTTAAACGTTATAAAATGTAAGCGGCACGTGATGAGAATAAGAAACTGCACACTTTGTTTCAATGTTTTGCTCTATATTTTTTCCACAGCGTGATCTTGAGGACATGTTGGAGTTGCACCACTCTTCTTGTATCTTGGCCCTGCTCATTACGGCGACACAGCCACTTAAGAGTCTGCATTCATTTTGATAGTGTGCTTGAAATAACTGTCTCTCCCACAGGAGGAGGAGGGAAGCGGAATGGGAGGAGCAAGAAATGGAAGGAGATGCTTAAACTACCGCACATCAGTCAGTGTGAAGAACTTAGACGCATTATTGGTAAGATTCACACAACATTTTGTGTGAGAAAAACTGCTATATAAAAGTGAAAGCTTTAAAATCTGTGTTGATTATTATTCAAATGCGTCTTCAAAAAACATTGCAGTTATGAATGGGATAGAATAGTTTGTGTTTCGTATTTATATGGTCAAATGATCCGAGCTACAGCCATGACAATGAGCTTTTAACTTGCCAAAAACATTTGTTATTGTACGAAATGTTTTTGTGACGCACCTTCATTACCTGGATAAATGACGTTAAGTAGAGCTGCATGATTCTGATGAAAATGAGAATCACGATTTTTTTTTGTTTAGAATAAAGATCCCGATTCTTTTCACAATTCTTTTTGGATATTATATTGTTTTAAATATTTAACCCTGAAAATCAGATCAATCAGGTCAAACAGCAATATAATATAATAACACATTACTCTTTGAACTCTTTAAATTTAATTAAATTGAATGAAAAATGTGATGTAAAAGTTGTGTTGTAAAGAAAAAAAAATCACCATTAAACGTAATTAAAAAAAACATTCCAAATTACAGTATTATGTATAGTTGAGGACAAAATTATTTGCTCTGTTTAAAATCACTTTTGAAATACTTTTCAAACAATTATTATTTTGTAGGGGGGGCTAATAAACTTGTCCTCAACTGTATATGTTTCCAGTACATGGTTTGCTGAGTGTCAACTTCTGGTTTGAAAATGCAGTAAACGCACACACTTCAAAATAAAATCCTTTTCCAGGTAATAAAATGTCCGAGTTGATAGCAGACTTACTTTACCGTTGAGTTTTCTTTTTTTTTTTTTTTTTACTCGACTGCCGCTCCTATAAATGCTGAATTAAAATCGCAAGGGGCGGTGGAATCAATATTGTGGTCCTTTAAGGATTAATCGTGCAACATTTATTGCAATGCAATGTTAAAAGAGAAAAATCATCTAAGTGGATGTTTGTGAGTGTTTCTGTAATTGAGTTTTGCACACATACTTGCATCTCTGCTACATCGTTTTACTTTATGCTGAACTGTGTAAAGGTGTGTGTATACGTCAAACAGCTGAAGGTCCTGCTGAAGACTTTCCTCCTAGTCCAAAAAGCCTTTACAAGCACTCAGCATCACTATGATTTACAGCCACTGTGCAGCCTGAGTGATTCCTCTTTTTGTACTTAGCTGGCTTGCCTTGTAAATAGTTTATGAATGTACGATGGAAATATACAAATGGCGTATCAAACATTTCAAGATTTTCAGTTTGGTTTCTGTGACCCATAAATATGTAGGTCAATGGTTTGGGGTCAAAATTAAATTAATATTGCGTCCATTTTACCACCTCTATAATTTCAGACGTTTATTGTGTTCAAATGTGACTGACAAAACCTTTTTTTTAAAGAATTAGTTACACAAATTGTAGGTTTTGTTGACAACCCATTTAGGGCATTGTGTTTAATGTAAAACTGGAAACTTTTTTTCGCTTTCATGCTTTCGTCTCAGAGAGGGATTATACCAGCCTTTGTGAGAAGCAACCAATCGGACGACAGTTGTTCCGGCAGTTCTGTGACACTCAGCCCAAACTCCGGCGGTGCATCGAGTTCCTGGATGCTGTGGTAGGAAATCTCATAACCAACTGTCCAGACCTGCTCACAATCTAGGTTACACTAGGTCAATCACACCAGGTTTTGGAACTCCATGTTTTAGCTCTTAGCTATGTTGACGTGTTCGCTAAATACATTTGTCTGCTTCTTTACATATTTGTAACAATTTGTAACATCTCTAAACAAATAGCTGCATCGTTTGCATTTGTTCCACGTCTATATTTTACTAGAACATTGCATGCTGAGGTTTTGTTGGAGTTAATGTTTTTGCATGTTTCCAACTCATTAAATGTTTTTTTTCTCATTAAATGCAACACATCCTGAGCCATGCAGTGAATTTTCCACATTTTTTGAATTGTTTCGTGTTTATCTGTGTTTGTTTAGGCAATGTACCAAGTGGCTCCAGATGAGAAGAGGAGAGACGTCGGTTTAAATGTTTTAGACACATTTTTTAATAATGGGGTAAATATTTCTCCAGTCATATTCAAACACGGATCTGCGCTGTCAAGCTTTTAACACGCTGAACGTAATGGTTGAAATGACACCCCATCAACCTCTGATCCATCTTCCTGTTTTCCCTCCCTCTCTCTCATGCTGTTTAATGTAGTCGGCAGCTCATCTACCAGAGATCGCTCAGGATGTGGTCGGGGAATGCAGGCAGAAACTGGAACAGAGTCCATGTAAAGAGCTGTTTCAGGAGTGTACAAGGTTGGAATGTTGGAAATGCAGTACAAACGGATAGTTTTCTACATTCTGCACTGTGTGTATGACTTTCAATGGTTGTACCAACTGAAATCAGAGTTTCTGTTATTGTTTGTGTTTGTGTTTGTGTGTGTGTGTGTGTGTGTGTGTGTGTGCGCAACAATAAAGTGTGACATGTACACATTGATATTAATTTCTATCTTATACTGTATATACATACACATGTGTATGTATATGGATTTTGAACATTTTGAAGAAGCTTTTATAGATTTGTACTAGCAGTAACACAGTTAAACAGTGAAGTGTGAGTAGCATGCAATTACATTTTCCAGAACTTGTTCACACCTCTCTCTCTTTCTATGTGTCTGTTTAATCCACATATATACACATAGTGAAGTGAAAATTGTGTTGGAACAATTCCCAATTAGAAACAATTCCCAATTAGTTTGCATGTTCGTCACACTTTTATGCTTCTGATTAGCAGACTCATTTAAATAGTAGTTAGAGATAACACTAGTAAACACAAAATGTGGTTTTCAACCACATTGTCATGTCATTGTGATGTCAACAATATTCAAAACTTCATGGTCAAAAGGGCACTTGGTGTAGGAAAAAACTCCAGTGAGGTTGATATAAAACAAAATTTCAGAAATCGTCAGAACATCAGAATTCCTTCACATCTTGATCTGACTCGTCGATTGAAGTTCCTGTTCAGGGTGAAACAACCAGTTATTAGATTAAGGACACACACTTTAGTCTCTGACGTCACATGAAGTTTCATCTTTTTTTTGTCGGAGTAAGATAATATCTGCACAACTAAATCCAGTAGAATTATAATTCACTTTTTGTTATGATTTCTGAGTGGATAAGCCAATGACAAATAGTGCGCTATCTTTTGAACCGTGATTATTCTTGAGTTGTGATTTTTACCAAACATTTTTTTACGTTCCTGTTCGTTTTTTTCTACCTAGTGTTTGCTGGTATTAGTGTAACAACGTATGGTTATGGAGAGCCGGTGTTTTTCTGATTAATGTAAACATGTGACAATGAATCTAAACACAGTTTGGTTTGTTTGTGTTTGGTGCTGATTTTCGTCAGCCAGCCGTTTCGTTCTGTTTAGTTTAAGCTTCCTTTCTGTTTAAGAGGGGTGAGGCAAAGTGCTTTAACCCTTCCTGTTGAAGCGCGTGCATGTGTGTATCGCATGAAACAGTGGATTGAGTAGCCTAAATACAGCTGCCATTTTGAGTAGCCTTTTTGTTGCTACCTTGTTCTAAACAATATTGCGCAGATAAGATTTTTATCTTGTTTTGCATTACATATCTTAATGCTTTCTCCATCTGTCGTTTTATTTCCAGAATAGTTCGTGAATATTTAAGTGGTGGGCCTTTCTCAGCATATCAAGAGACGATGTACTTTTCCCGTTTTCTTCAGTGGAAGTGGTTGGAGAGGTGAGCAACTTCTGCTGACTGGCTCAAAGACTCCAATTGGTGCCTCTTGTGTTTTTTTTTTTTTTTTTTTTATTATTGTATTTTTTAAATCTAGACAAATATTTAAAAAGTATTTCCATTTATTTCTCGTGNCTCATACTGTATAACATAGAATTTACCATGTAAAACAAGCTAAAATGTCTGCGATTTTTATATTTCACTTAAAAAATGTAAGAGTAATACTGTATATAAGATTGTTTTTGCTTTGTCTCTCATTGGTGTAAATCACACCATCTATTACTCGAAAGTCATGAGTTGTGAACAGTATTGTGAATGGAGTTGATTGTTTCTTTTATTTTTCATTTTTTATAGGCAACCAGTAACTAAAAACACATTCAGACACTACAGGGTATTAGGAAAGGGCGGATTTGGTGAGGTACGTACTGTTGTGTATGTATTTTGAAAACACAGATTTAATGTGTAATAATTGCAAAATAAATCCACTGCATAAAATAATTGAATTATTAAAGTTAAGTGTACTACAGTAGATATTTTATTTCAAATTTTCATTGATTGAAAAACCAAATAAGCTTCACGCATCACACAATCCTTAAAAAATAAACTTTACGCATCCTGCTAAAATGTCATGATCTTAGTTTTCTCGAAATCAGAGTTATGACATAACAATTTTATTAAAATACAGTTTACTGACACAGTTTTGACTCGTTTATTTAGCTTAATTGTCTTCTAGGGGTGGGGCCTTCCACTGCTCTAGTGTGATTGTCTAGTGAGAATTTGATAGACAGCCCTTCTTTTCCAGTCATTTTCAAGTGATTTAATTTGCACAAATCTGATTCCAGATTTTACCGGAAGTTCTAAATTCTCGCACAAAAGCTAGAAAGGTCATACTCTTCTATCGGATCACCGTAGGGAAATGTAGAAACATGCTTCCAATTGGAAATAAAAATCTAATTTTAATATTTTTCTACATATTTTTTTCAGGTTTGTGCCTGCCAGGTTCGTGCCACTGGTAAGATGTATGCCTGTAAAAAGCTGGAGAAGAAACGGGTGAAGAAAAGAAAAGGTGAAGCAATGGCATTAAATGAAAAACGCATTTTAGAAAAAGTTAACAGTAGTTTTGTAGTAAGTACTACTTTCTTTTATTCCACATTTTTACTTTGAATCTACCTCACAAGTGCATGCTGGTTTTGTCTATGTTTATGATTCATCTCATTATGACTCTCAATGTAATGACTCTTTAATAAAAGAACTCTTACGGTAATTAAAAAAACATTTATTTTACCAAATACAAAATAATATTAGTAAATAAAATATTACCACTAAAAGAATGTTTTGAAAATATTAAACAATCATGTTTGCACATAACTTTTCATAAATCCTTTTTAAATTGAAAAATTAGGTATAAACAGATTACATATTTTGCATAACTATTAACATATTATGGGTGAGCAATTTATTGGTAATAGTGTGAAAACCACTTTGTGCCACCATGTTAATTTTGCATGATCAGAATTACCAGTTTTGTGTACATGTTTTGTATTAATGCAGCAGCGATGCTAAATGTACTTCACTGGATGGGTAAAATGCAGAGCACCAATTCCCCCTGGGAATGCCATGATCCCTAGTGGCCATATTGCCATCACCTCACTTTCTTTCAAAATATATTAATATTAGGGGTGTCAAAGTTAACTTGTGCGATTAATTACATTTGATTGTCGCGTCAAATTTTATTATCTCCGTTAATCACTGTTGCAGTTTTTTTTCCACTTCTGTTTTTTTTTTTACTTGACTTTTAGACGGGTAGTTTCACTTTAAAATGTTGCCAGATAATTTAGTATATAGAATAAAAGTATTATGTGTACAATATTTTGCAAAGCTGAAATCAAAGCGCACTTCGCTAACAAGGAAGAGAATTCACGCCTGCGCATGCGTGCGCAGATCACATGTCGGATGTGAGGAATAGAGAAGAAGTGTAGAAAACGGCGCGACCCACCGTTTTTCCGCATTTTTACTTTACATTTTTTATTTATATTTGTCTTTATTGTGGACGTTTTATGGAATACTCTTGAACATCAAAATATTATATTGTTATGCAGCAGTGATGCTAAATGTTTAGCGTGTGCCGCTCTTGTTCTACACTTTCTAGGTAGATTTTCAAGAACAGAATAATCTAATATCTGCTGCTGTTGGTGTTAGAACTCTAAATACTTGTGAAATACTAAGAAACTAACAAAATTCATTATAATCATTCCAGTAATTATTTAATAATTTGCATTGTTTGTCTGTATTGTTTGCATTGTTTAATTGTGTTTTTAATCGATATTTTGGCGCAGAGTTTGCTGACGCGTACAGATCTGTTCCCTTACTACATTTGCATATGGCCCTCAATACTTGTTTGTTTTCCGATCATGAGATGATTTATAGGATGTTTAAGTCACTAAAATGAGCCACGTTATTTAATCCGGAAATTAAATTGTATGATTGGTGAACTGAACGGTTCCTAGTCTTTGAGTGGGAAACGGAAGCTTAACTTTCTGTATTTCGAAGGCTGTCTAGCACATTTACCTTCTCGTGGATGGCCCGGATCTTCCTCTGGCACTTCTGGGTTCAGTGCCATAAAGATGTATTCTGTAGTGTAATCTATAATGGCATGTTATTGTATTCTCATTGTCAGATTACTACAATAATCTTAGATTGCTGAATTCACACAGTCAAGATTGCTGAATTTCTACTAGTCACATTTTTGTAATCTGCTACTGGTGTTGTTGTATTCTACTAGTCAAATTACTGTATTCAACACTTGAGAGAAGAAACATTTCTGATTTCAAAGAGCACACGTCTTTTAGAATCTTAAACACTTCAGCTTCTAAAAAAAAAAAGCCAAGCCGAGACGCACATTTTCACAGACGTACAGTGTTTGGAGTTCAGCGTTGGCCTGTGATTCATTCCACTACAGCTGTAGAGCACCTGAGCCTCTTTCCACCCACCCACACAAACACACACACACACACACACGCACGCAAGTGAGTTGTGCTTGGCATTTCAGCTATGTTCTAATTTCATCATGTGACATTAATGCATTCAATTTAGGAGAAAGATGCTGTGTGTGTGCGTGTGTGTGTGCGTGCGTGCGTGTGTGTGTGTGTGTGCGCGCGCGCACCGCATTCATGCTACTGACAGGAACGATTGCTCCTCATGAACTTCTTTTCAAATGAGAACATCTCTGTTTCTTAGCAACGCTGACCAAACAGCAGCTTTAGAGAGCCGAGTCAAGTGCTCTAAAGACACACACACATACTCTCTCTCCCTCTCTTGCTCGCTCGCTCCCTCCCTCCCTTTCGCACTAGAGTTCTTTTTGTATATATAAACAAACTTGTGTTTAAAAGTTAGAGACAAGTAAACTCAGACCGTGTAAGAGACAAATCCATGACGAATTTGTGTTCAGAATACCACACACACACACGTGGTAGAAGTCAGTTACATACATTTTTATTCTCCTAAATTTTCTATTGGTATTGTGCCGCAGCTGAACGATGTCACAGTTACACAAGCTTCTTGTTGAAGTTCTCAGCTGGTTCCCACATCTGTCTACCCAAATAAACCCAACTGAAACCCAACCACCCAGAATTCAGGGTGTGACCTCTAAGGGTGACAACCTCTCCCCAACACTGTGGTTTTTTTACATCAACAAAGTTCCTTCTGACGTCACGCGACAGATGACAAGTTTAAAATCAGATCCTGCTGCATTAATACCAACCGTTTAAACCTTGTTTGTTCGCATGTCTTTGACAAAGTCCAATTATGATAAATGTGACTGTATTTCTGCTTGGATGCAAAAACCAAAAATCAAACGTGAGGCCAAAATTAAAACCACACTTTAAATTGTAGGCCGAATGTAAAAAACATGCTAAAACATTTTTGAACTTGCGGACTAAAATTCAGGAATATTATTTCAATGTTTTAGTAAATACATTGAAATGTACAAAGTATTCATTTTCATCACTTGAAAATGTATCCAGTCAAAGTTATACTGGTTGAAAATATGGACATGCTGCAATAATTCAATGAACAATAAAAATGTGCTATTTAGTAAATGTCACGCATGTGCCAATAATGTTTATACAAGGCAAGGTAGCTGTAGTTCAGCATCACCAGCATCAGGCCAGTGGCCCCTTTTAGACATGTTTTGAAATTTAAATTCAAAGACCTAATAGTAATAAAAAAGAAAACTATTGAAGCACATCTGTAGGTAAACTAAGAAAATACAAAAAATGCAAGTACATTACCAAATAATCTCATCACACAAATAGTGTGTATGTTTTATGTTTTAATAATTATCAAGAATCAAAATTGGCACGTGGTATAACTTCTATACTAAACCAGAAATCCGCGTCTCATTCATCAGTCTCATTCACACAGACTGTGTGTATCCCATCTTCGTGAATAGATAACAATGCACCTCTTTTTCTTTTTTTCCTTTCTAGGTCAGTTTAGCATATGCATATGAGACTAAGGACGCTCTGTGTTTAGTTTTAACAATAATGAATGGTGGTGACCTCAAGTTTCACATTTATAACATGGGAAACTCTGGCTTCGACGAACAACGTGCCATATTTTACGCAGCTGAGATCTGCTGTGGCTTAGAGGACCTTCATCGTGAAAGGATCGTCTACAGGTGAGTTTGTGGACATGTTTCACCACATTCACTGTGGCTATTGTGGTCCCGCGACAGGGAGTTGGATCTGTGACCCAGGCGTTGCAGGTTAGAATCCCGGTCCAGTGGGTTCCATAACTGAGTGTGCTTGAGCAATATAATGACCGCCACATGCCCACCGACAACATGACTTAATACTACTGTGTGTGTGTTCACTTCAATGTGTGTGTAACTTTATGACTGTATAACTGGATGAATAAACGCAGAACACAATTTCATTACGGTCCCTAGTGGCCATATTGACAATCTCACTCACTATATATTTTCTTACATTTAGCTTATTCCTTATTTTTCTTTTCTGTTTGTAGTTTCCTAATTCCACAATAGATTTTTAGAATTACATCTCGCACACCAATCTCGAGTGGAACAATAATTTTTTTTTTTTTTTTTTGGTTAAATTGGAAAAAAATTGTTTTGTGCAATTCCTGAAAGCAGCATCCAATATTTGCGCTAATGACCGGTGTATTTTACCTCAGCAATTACATGTTTCACTTATATTGAGGAAGTTGATGGCTGCATGTCATTCTGAATTGATAACTATCTAGAATGGACATTTCATTTAAAGGTTTTCTACATCAGAGCTTTCAACAAGCTACTTTAACCACAATGTTTTTTTTTTTAATATGCTATAATGTTTTCTGTGAAAACTGAATTTTACACATGGACTTACTTGTGTAAATATATACTAAAACTACACAGAATTAAAACGAATTGTTTTCCTTCTTGATTCATTTCCATTGTTTCCAAACTAACCCATGTATCCCATGTTATTTCATTTACATTTTTAATTTCACTGCGTTTTAAAGTGCATAATCACATTAAATGACACTTGTTCTGTTTAGATTTTGTTTTTTATGATGATGTTCTTGTTTGCAGAGACTTGAAACCTGAAAATATTCTTCTAGATGATCGTGGTAAGCGGCTTTTATTAATCATTTTGTATAGTCATGTGTTATATATACTTTCATCTACGGGTGTGTATTTGCATCTCGTTTTAAGGGTAAACATTAAACTTTTAGATGCGTATGGTAACGTTTACCACAGTTTGGGCTTGCAAGGAATGATAATTGCGTTCAAATGAGATGCATTTTCTCCAGGGCATATTCGTATATCAGATCTGGGATTAGCTGTCCAGATTCCAGAAAACGAGACGATACGGGGCCGCGTCGGAACTGTGGGGTACATGGGTAAGAGCAAGTTCTGTTTTATACCTCATGCTCACTAGATGTTTGGTTAATTCTTCTGGTGTTATTTGTAGCCCCCGAGGTAATTCAGAACGAGAGCTACACCTTCAGCCCGGACTGGTGGGGCTTGGGCTGCCTCATTTATGAAATGATTCAGGGTCAATCTCCGTTCCGTCGCCGCAAGGAACGCGTGAAAAGGGAAGAGGTGGACCGTCGTGTTTGTGAGGATCAGGAGGAGTACACTGAGAAGTTCACCGAAGACGCTAAGGATATTTGCAGACAGGTGCTCATTTAATCCAAATCTGGGTTTTGGAAAACATTAGTTCAGCAGAGTTGAGATTGTGAGAAAGAGTGAAGACGAGTGTATTGTTAGGTTTTCTCACAGTGTCATGGAAAAACTGGACCTCTAGGTCAGTTTTACTTAAAACCCACTGGGATTTCTCCTGTTCTGTGTCAGCTGCTTTCTATCCCTGACCTCACTTCCTGTCTCTGACAGCACTTTCCCTTTTTACTCTGGCTTTGCAGTTGTTATGTAAAGATCCAAAGGAGCGGTTGGGTTGTCGAGGCAGTGGAGCAGCTGACGTCAAACTGCATCCTATTTTCCGCAGCATCAACTTCAAGCGACTTGAGGCGAACATGCTTGACCCGCCTTTTTGTCCTGACGTGAGTTTTGATAGGCTGATGCCGTGTTTTAATCCTTCCGATTTAATCACCTAATTATCTTTCTTTTTTAAATTTGGGTTTTTATAATTAAATAAATAGACATTTGTCCGCTTGCAGTATTTAGAAAAGACTATAAAAATATTAGGAAATGAATATTATTTGTTATGCACTTTAATTTGGGGTTTATCATAGTCATTTAGATTCAATAATTAGTTTACTTTTACACAGATTTTAATAAGCACACATACAGTTTGTGAATATATTTGTATGCATTTGTTTCTGAAGGCATTTTTATTTTTGAATATTTAACACTAACATGTTTCCTTAAAACTAGGACCTAGAAAGCCTTGGAAATTCTTCACCTACTGAAGACCTAGCCCTGTTTTTAGTTATAACTTCAAGTTCCGCTTACCACAATATCAGATTCTTTGTTGTAGACACTAATATTCACTTCTCCTCTTCTTCTTCCAGCCACGTGCTGTGTACTGCAAGGACGTACTGGACATTGAACAGTTTTCCACAGTCAAAGGCGTAAACCTAGACCCGACGGACGATGATTTCTACCACAAGTTTGTAACAGGAAGTGTCTCCATCCCATGGCAGAATGAGGTACAGCTCTTCTTTCTACAGTTCCTCTCAAGAATAGGTCCAAAACGTGATTGAATTCTGGCACTGAGTCACTGAATGTTTTTGTGCTACAGATGATAGAGATGGAATGCTTTAAGGAGATTAATATATTCGAGATGGATGGCGCACTGTGTCCTGATCTGGACGTGAACAGACCAAATCCAGCCCCCAAGCGAGGGTTCTTTTACCGTTTATTCCGTCGAGAGGCAAGTGCTAGCGCGCCGCCTGCTGTGGTCAGAGGGGGTGGGGCTTGAGGTATTTCTGGCTTCTTCTAGACATTTCCAACTTTGATAAAACCTTTTCTGCATGACCAGACGTAGACTAACTCTTCTGCCTAAATTCAACATGAAATCAACCAGGTAGTTATACCTCGATTCGAGCATTTAGTACGAGTAGCCTGTACTAAAATAATTAATATAGAAAAATGTATCATGGATTTTTCCATCTTGGCTTTCCGTATTACTGTATTTAATCCACATACTGTAAAAAAAAAAAAAATTAAAAATGGAAATCCGGAATCAATGAAATATCATATAACAGAGTTCACACCAAAATTTGCATTACACTTGAATGTCTGAATATGAAGACTTTTAATTTCATGTTGTCTTTAATGTGCCGTTAGTTTTATTAACTTTACATTAATGTCTTGGTGCTGCTGTACAAACCACCTTTTGACTTGATATCTGTCTAACAAGTTCCGACTTGTACTAACAAGAACCATTTTTGGAAAATAGAAATAACTCCTTCCATTTAACAAATTAAAAAATAATTACTTCTCTTTAATTAGATTTTAATATCTTGTGGCAATCTGGATTCAGGTTATGAGATTGTATCTATGAGACGCATCTATACCAGGGGTCGGGAACCTATGTCTCGCGAGTCATATATGGCTCTTTTGGTGGCTGCATATGGCTCTTTAAAAATACATAAATGTAAAACGTTCTCCGGTATTTCAATCCCATTCGTTTCCTGGTCGCGGGAACCAATCGCTAGAGCCAATCACAGTTGTCCTCCGGACAATACCATGTTTTTATTGGATAATGGATAACGTTGTCGTGACGTCAGGACGTTAACCTCCTTGCCTTTATTTTTAATATTCAGTAGTTCGCTAGCAAAAGCAGAAAAGACGACGGCAATTTAATTTTGTAATTTTCCTTTGTGGAGAGAGCAGCTTCTGTATGGAAGCAGGTTTTAAAAATATCAAATGTAAATTAATAAAAGCGAAAAGAATTCTTAGTGTTTTGGTTTCGTTTTTATTTTACGCTTGCATTCTCAACTATAAACACTTTTTTTCCGTTGCGTTTCAGATTTTGGCATTAGTGTAGCAGCGTGCGCGCGCAGTGCCTGTGTACAAACAGCAGGGTTTGCGTGTTAGTGTGTGTTGGTGAGAGTGACGATGGCTAGACGTTTTTCTTTTGCAGTTGTTTTCCAAGCCGCGTGTTGTCCAGCGATCGCTTAATGTGGGGTAGAATAAGTAAAAAGTGGATGCCCTCCTGATATTTAATTTCTTTTATTTGTGCTGTATTTATTGGATACATATATTCGTGTATGTCTGAGTTTATTTTAAGCCATTTTAATTTGTGTTAAGGCTTTAATGTGCGTCAGAAGAATAATACTCATGCCAGTGCGGGGGTCCTGAAACAACCGCTGGATGTGCGCACCGTGTTTCTGGTCTTCACGTTTGTTTTTGTCAGAATTAAAAGTTGAAAACAAGCCACACAAGTATTAACACATTTTACATATAATAACAGAATATCAAACGAAGTTATCACAACAACTTGAAAGACTTGTTGTCCTGCATTTCATATTGGTTTTACAAATATGCATAGATTTGTATTTAGTTTTAAACAGGTATGGCTCTTTTGGACTTAATTTTTACCAATATGCTGTGTTTATGGCTCTCTCAGCCAAAAAGGTTCCCGACCCCTGATCTATACAGTTTCTCATTGTCGTTGCGTTCTAAAGGAATGAAAAAATAATTAAGAATTGGAAAAGACCCTTTAAGTGAAATTTCAGTTTTGGGAGATTTGTGTAGATTCTCTAATGTTTTGTTTTGCTCACTTTTAGCTTTGCTTTAGGAGTGCCAACGTTGAAGAGGAGGAGGGGCCATCCTGACTTAACCCCGCCCCCAACTTCCCATCAGCTGCCAATCAGAATGCTAAACGTATGAATGTTCAACTGTATTTATGAACTGTACTCAACTGTATCATATTAAAGAAAAGGGTTTGAGTTAAAACAATTTTGTACATTTGTACTTGAATTATGTGTAGATGTATATTTTCACTAAAGGTTGTATTGTACAAAAAGCCATAGAGATGCCACTTGAATGCATATATAATGTTTTATTGTTTTTATTTTTCATCTGTTCTGAATATGAAATGTGTATTTCTTTTAAGCACAATATCTACATTCATGATTCGTTTGAAGCTAACGCTCTGTTAGCACTGCCTTTGTTTGTACGTTAGGATGTTATAGCAGGCCAATTTGGTGCACTTGGTTTATACAGTGGAGTGAGAAAAAAATTAACATAAAGCAAGTGGTAAAGATCCGTTCATGATCCTTTTTTTTTTGTAGAAGTGATGTTTTTTTTTTTTTTCTCAGTAAATGTTGGTCACTGTTTATTGGAGCCCAAAAGTTACCTGAATGGAACAATTAAGATCTTTGTCTTTATTTTGTTTTAGCTCATGTAGTTAATTAAATTGTCACGTTTTAATAACGTTTAAAAAAGTTTGACTATCACCTTCTATTATGCTTCATATTTGCTACAGTAGAAAAGCGACTAAAGCCGCTTACTGACCCTCACTAAGTGAAGATTGTTCACTAATGTAGTAATGATTTGTGTTCTAAAAATAGTACGGAATGTGAAAAGTCACATTTCCGTTGTAAAAATGTCCAAAAGAGCGACAAATTTCAGTTCAGTTATACATATACACGATTTTCCCATATCCTTGTATATAGATTTAAAACCTGACACTGTAAAAATGGCATAATAATTTTTGACCTCATTAAGATGCTAATTAGATTTGTGTTATTACCACAATACATAATTGAACCTCACATAATTTAAGCCCTTAACTGGACAAAACTGTTATGCTTGTGTAACCGTGGTGATTGATCAGCCTGACGAATTCATCGATTTTCAGAGGTCAGAGTGGTTTTGATAGCAGGAACTTGAATTGCTGTGGGGTTTTGTTTTTTATTTTTTTCAAGTTTTTATTTTTGACAGAGATTCAGCCCAAGCTTTTTTCTCTCCATTATCTGTTTACCTTCAGTGCCATCAGGAGTCCTTGCAGTGCTTTTAACCAGGGCCGACGTGACAGGCTTGTCGGTTAAATTCGCTCTTAAATGAGCTGTTGATGTTGCCTTAGGTGTCATGTGTTAATATTTCAACTAGAGTGTGAGTGTGTGGGCAAATACCTTTCCAAATGCATGCACACAGACGCTGTAGATACCTTAAGCCTCAGGCGAGGAGACTTTTTTTGGGGGGTCTGATGGGCCCGATAGTGATAATCACGTGTCAAAACTGTGCAATTGTTTTCCATCATCCAGCTTATGTTGAGCGTCATCGCCATGTATTTTGTACTTCTGTGGGCATTTTGTCAGGAATAATAATCTTTTATTCAAAGCGGGAACCAGTCCGACCAGATTTACCTCTGCATACTCAAACACGTAGACAAACGGCACACGTGCTCGATGGGATTATTCATGAATTTGATTTTGTTTCACCACAAGTGTGTTTGTTGTTTTAAGTTGATTGTGAGTTTTCATCTCCCATTTATTCTCAAATGTGTTACATTTTTTTTATCCAGACTTGAGTGTGAAGCGTCGCATCTGAATGCCTGGCGCAGAAATGACACTGATGTTGTGAAGCTGAAATAGGAACCAGTGTGACGTTTACGCGACAATATCTCTGAAAAACCCATTTTTTAAGGATCTATATGGTTCCTTTGCAAAGCTGTGAACTTAAACTGCCCAATTGTATGCATGCTGTACTTTATTCATGGTCTGACAATAGAAAGAACACTCACTTAAACAAACAGCAGATATATGAGTTGATGTTTGGCCATTAAACGGCTTCCCCCCCTTCCTCTGGTCCAATATTTTTTATTTCGGGTGTTTCTTTGAACAAATTGAAACTGGATTACATATACAAAACACACACACACATACATATATATACACACACACACACACACATATGTATGTATACATACACGTGTGTATACTGTTGTTCAATTAAATCATAGCTTACAAAAGGTGTAATTTTAAGATCAACAGAATAGCAAAATAATTTAGGATAAGCACTTTTTTTATTTTTGTCATCAGAAATGGTTACAGTGTGGTAAGATAAGGGAAAACGGAATAAAAATTACAGCCGGAACACAAGGTGTTATATAATTGCATTTAAAAATGTACACATTGTATGTTGTAAACAGTGGGATCTCAAGAAATGTTTAGTTATTGTTTATCAATAAATTCAACAACACTGTAACAACATATAAACAACATTTAAATTCATATAATGTAGTTCTTAGTTATAAAAACACATTTTTGAGTCGTTCAAATATATTTTCGGGACCACATAGACCGTAAACAAGTGAAAGGTACAAAAAAAACTTGAGAGTCACGGGTTCGGAGAAAGGTTTTTTCAAGTTACGTGGGTCCAATAATGGCACAGGTCTCAACTCCTTTTGAGATGTGTGTATGTGAAGATGAACGAGGGCCTTCATTTGCACCTTCAAACAGACTTTTGAGCTTTGGATGAAGATCACCCCACACATCACCCATCTGTGGCAAATAAAAACAGTGTTGATCATGGGCATTTTTGGCCCTTGTCTTACTGGAACTCACCTCTTTGTGCCCTTGTATTTGCGAGTGGACGAATGTCCCCAGTATGGAAGTCACAAGAGGCAAGTGAGTGAAGACCATCTGAGTCTCTTGATGCAGACACAAGAGGGAGAAATAGCTTCTCATCTCCATGTTTATAATCGTGTTTTCTTGCTGTAGGAAGACGCAGAAAAAGTAACGTTTTGTTACTTATATTTATATATATATATATAAAAATGTATATAAACTTTTAATCCACCAAAATAACATCTGTTTTCACCTGTGAGAGTCGAGACTCTGGTTGTTCAATGCTGCTCTGAGGTTTCAAACGTGAAGTCACAGGTCCACTGCGCTTTTCGAACGCTCTCTGATGTTCTAGTAACACACCACTGTCGTGCCGGTCACACAAGTCCTTAACACACA